>VZTX01022490.1:522346-617657 GCA_013400915.1 Pardalotus punctatus | reverse complement strand
GAAAAGAAAGGAAAGGAAAGGAAAGGAAAGGAAAGGAAAGGAAAGGAAAAGAAAGGAAAGGAAAAGAAAAGAAAAGAAAAGAAAAGAAAAGAAAAGAAAAGAAAAGAAAAGAAAAGAAAAGAAAAGAAAAGAAAAGAAAAGAAAAGAAAAGAAAAGAAAAGGAAAAATTAGCTCAGAGAGCAGTATCATTCCCCAGTGCAGAATACTGCTGTAGACCCAGGACTCAGAGAAGGAGCATCAAGACTCTGAGTGACTAGGGGCAAAACTGTAGGGAGGGCAAGGGGGAATATGGGATAAAAAAAGTAATGATAGGATTAGATATAATGTAAGCTTTACTTATTTATTGGTAAAAAAATGTTTTCCTAAATATTATCAATTGGATTTAAGCTACAAATATGCCCACTCCTTAGCTGTTTCTAGTTAGATCAATAAAAGTACCTCTCAACTGCCTCAGTCATACATTTCTAAAACTTATATCCTTAAAATGATTTCTCCTCTGCTGCCTGGGTCCCTGTGCTCCTTTATCTGCAGTCTTGATAGACACTTACAGAAAACACCCTCAAAGTACATAATTCGGTAAAAGGTTCAGGGCTTTTTGCCAGCTCCGCAGGCTCAGCTGCTAGAAGGCTCACTGGAGTGTGGGGTCCAAATTTTGTTGAATCCTTGGCCTGCAGGAATAGAATTTTTTCAGCTCCAGACCATCTGTTGAAACCTTTTCATGCGGCAGTAATTAAGTAATTATTAGGGCAGAGAAAGCCTGTGTCTATGGCCTGGGGACAAGGATGGGGGTGGCTTGACTTCTGTACAAGGTCTATTGAGCACTAAATGTGAAATACTCAGACACTTGTGAGAGCAGAGGCAGGAGCCTTGCCTCTCTCTTGTAACTCAGAGCATCATTTTTGCCAGAGTATGCACATGGGGCCTTTGAGATGGACCTTCAGATGTCCACAGGCAACTCAGGAGGAGGGCAGCCCATACAGAGATGGTACCTGAAGATGCATTCATAATCACTTTTTATTTGAGGTTTGGTTTTATAGACGTTACTAAAAATGTTTTTTGTTAACCCTGACATGAGGAGTTGTATCGTGACCTCATATGACCAGAAAATACATTTTGATAAACTGAAGGCAGTCCAAATGATTATTGAATGAATGTACCATCTGCTCAATCTTCATTAGTTAATTAACCTCTTAAGTGCATTGAAGATTAAATGTTGAATACATGCTGCCATGAATTTCAGAAATACATTGACAACCTAAGACTGGTCAGTAAAGTGTCCTGAGTTCTAGCAGCTCTGTGAATGTGGAATGATCGATACAGTAGCCTTCTGTAATATATTGCTTGGAAGACTTAATTTAAGTGATTTAAGCTGAAATAATGCTGCCTTCTTCATACTCCACATAATACTGGCCTTGATACTGAAATCCTTGACACCAGCGGAAAAACGAAGGAGCCAAAGAAAGAGTGAGCTTTTCCTCACTGTTTCCCTGTTGCAAAACTAGGGAGGGGAAGCCATGCAAATGTTAATGGCACATCCACACATAACATTGATTTGTGACATTTCTGGCTTGAATATCCACTCCATGGAAGCTGCTGGATTTGGAGAGGAATTTTATTATTATTATTTCATTATTTTCTTACTTCTTCATCTGAGCAAGAGCCGGTTTACAGAATATCCTTTGGTGTCCTTTTGTTTACTCATGTTTTTTCTTCCTAATTCCCAAGTGAGATGTATGGAGAAATGGAAATTATTTATAAAAGATGCAGTCTGGGAGCCATGTGGAAAACCATGCAGTCTCATGATGATCTATGCTTTAATAGGCAACATTTTATGTCTCTAAGGCCTCAAAGAGATCTCACTTCACTGAAGGCTTAGTGCATTTGTACAGAATGCTGAATACACCACTGGATGTCACCCTTGCTCTCCCCTGAACCAAACACAGCAACAAACCACGAAGAATGTAATTTAAAGTCCTGAATATACTACGAGGTGGCAAATGGCAGGTTATGACCAAAATATGGATATTGTAGGATCATTTATAAATGACACATGAAATAGTCTGTCTCCGAGGGATTTTATGACCTTTTACATGAAGAAATCTCTGAGGCTAAAACTAGTATTTATTGATTTACTTCTAGTCCCTCCAAAAGTATCAAGGAAAAGTTGAAGCCTGTAGAACCTACTCTAACTCAAAGTTTTCACTTCAACAGAAGAAGTCACCACCTGCTTCTTTTGTTTTTTTGTTAAATTTCTGTGGAGTTTGGAGAAATTTATGCTATTTTGTAGCCAGAAATGTTATCTAAATTTAATATGAATTTGATTGCTCAAAGTCACATAAAGATTGAGATAAAGAATTGTAAATAGCATTTTACCCTCTGATTTTACAATACCAAGTGTACTGAGAAGTCCATACTGTGAGAATTCAGTAGTTCTTAAGTCTAATATATTATACATAACCAGGAGCTGGGAAACCTTTCAAAAGTGAGGCAGTCTAAAGTAGCTAAACCAAGAGATGATAAAAAAAGAAAAAAATGCCATGCATAAATTTGGAAAGAAAACTGAAATCTGTTGTGCTTCCTTTTTGAGCTACATTAAAATAACAATGAGTCAATAAGAGCTTTGATGCTTATTTTGGAAAAGAGAAGAAGGAATCTAATCTAAAGTTAAATGAGTGTATGAATATTTATAGGACATTCCAAAACCAGCAGAGTTGGACTAAGACATAAGGCTTATGAGAAAGAAGGTATAGAGTAATCATATTTAGCTGAAATCGTCACTGGCAATGAAAAAATTGTACCAAATTATTTTAAGTTTTTCCTAAATGTGTTCCCTGCCATATATTTTTCAAATGAATGTGTAAAAATTTATAGATCTTGCAATCTTAAAAGTGCTATCAACTGTCATTATACCTCCTAAATCTCAATGTAATACTTAGGTTCTCAGGATTCTGGCTACTTGTATTTGTATTCTTCAATTCTTTCTTGGCCCACTAGATGGTACTGCCAGCTTTAAATACTGCATTCAAGGCTGAAGTTCCAGGGTGTGTTTATTTCATAATTTCATCCCCGATCACAGCATCAAGGACTACATTGTGTTTTTCAGCTGCCCTAGTGTAAATTTGCTTTAACTCCATTGGTTTTATATCCCTATATGTAGGAGTATCTACGGATAGTCAAACAGATATTGGTGCCACACTTTGAAATGAAACAGAAATATTTCAGCCAAAGAGAAGTATTTGCAAGGAGGTCCTATGGTTATTAAACCCATACAGTCGCAATTAAAAAATATTCAAATATGTACCACATGCTATCTGAGCAAAGACTTTGTTTGTTATCTCTAATCAAAAGGGTTTAAGGTGCTTTGGAAATGAGATTTTTCTACTGAATGGAAAAAACGACTGAGTTTGTTAAAGCAAAAACATTTTAAAAATAAAGGAAAAGGGCAAAAATTAATATTTCATTGGAATGAATATTCTCTGGCAGTGAAAAGGGAACAAGAGTTTCAAGAAGCAAAGTAACCAATTGAGAGTCCTCCAAAATATCCGTGCTGCAGTGCTTCAGTCTTTTCAACAATTCACAGAGCTGATCTTTATTATGCTCACAGTGAAATGAAATGCATCTGTTTTGGAAAAAGTTAAGAAGCTGCTTTATTTGAAACTCTCAAATGTTGATTTTTTTTGTTGGATTTCTCTGTCGCCTCATTTTCCTGAACTCAGATGCATGACATAACCTTCCTTCAGATGATTCACTTCAACAAACAACTTTTACTTGAGGCCCTGTTTTCCTTTCCCCTGTTTTGGGCTCCCCACAATGCAGTCAATTTCTTGTGGTTTCTTTAATTTGGGCAGTTTTGCCATGGAGCAACTGTTGCATTTGGTTTGGAATGATGTGAAGGAGACTGTGCCTTGTGCACAGAAATTGAAGCAAATTGTGTGGCATAAGCAGAGGGTAATATTCTTTCAAAGAGAGGAGAATATACAATCCTTCAATTGAAAAGTACATATAGAATGATATTCTATGACGTGTAAGAGCACTTGAATCCAGGCAATACTGTTTTTAATTGCATTTCTGATTCTTAGAGTCCATTAAAGTTGAATCACTCAAGTAAAGAAGAGAATCACCTTTTGAGGTGTGGCAAACATAATATTTATGACAGCTAAAATAATTTCTTATTTTCAGGGATATTTTAAACTTATGGGCAGATAATAATTTTCTGCGCGTAAAATGTTTTACAGAGTACTTGGTTGCTATACTAACTGTGGTTTCCTTGTGTTTTGTAAAGTGATTTATTACTAGAAAGCTGTAGGAAGAAAACAAACTCATTCAAAACAAAATTTCCTACTGGATCAGTGATTCTGACCTTGATTTTCTTGCCTAAGGATTTCACAGGCACTTGTTTCACGCAGGAGTCATACATGTACACTGCAGCGATTCTTTGAAGTCAGTCTGTAGAACACAAAATGGAAATAAGCCCAAATTCATAATCACTGAAATGTTGCCCCCAAATTTAAAAGAGAAATTAACAAAGTGAGCTGAAGTAAGTATTGTTTAAAATTGGTGGAAATTTTTGCATGATTCTATTGCCTGAATATGCTATTCGCAAAGGAGAAAAAGTAACAGTTCATTCCTGGGAAGTTCCTTTTCACGTTGGAGAGACTTCAAGACCACCCTAAAAATATGTACACGTTGTTCATTAATTTTCCACCTGCCTGAATTGGGTATGTTCAATTCATTATGTGCCATTGATGTAAAGATTTCACATTCTTTGTGAGAGTTGGATAGACATGTGTTGATGTATTTCAATGACACCCTCCTATTTCCAAGGGTGTAGTGATTGATCTGGTAATGCTGAATGCTGAAATGGCCCCAGACACTGGCTGTGCTTTTGTGCACCTGTGGTGTGGTGGAACTGACAGGATCAAGGCTTTGGCAGGGAAACCAGTGGGATCTCCATCCAAGGAGACACCAGCATCAGCTCCCTCTCTTTTCTTTACGACCTGCTGCATAAGCCAAGACACAGTGGAACTTGTTGCTTATTTGATGACTTTACCTTAAAGCAGTAGAGCAATGTGTGCTGCTCAAGGCACTTTTACATAGGTATTGTTAAAAGAAGACCATACTTGTGTTAATGTTATCACAGTAATTACCCTGGGAGAAGCTGCAGCTATTGAACAAGAGCATATAGAAGGAATGTAAGAAAAAAAGACCTTGTAAATATATTTGCTGGACCACAAAAATAAAAAATAAAGGCAATATCATCTTTATTTAATTTATTTGACTTATTTTCTGAAGCTTATGTCCTAAAGATTCAGGTTATTGTTACTATGGTAGGCATGATCCACAGTTATGACTTGACATTTGGCAAAGAGTAAGCAACAGCAACAACAACAACAGCAAAATTTATTTGGTAGACTTCTTTAGGTGCTATTTGTACTTGTCAGTTGATGGGGAAAAAAAGAGAAAGGGAAGGCTGAGTTAGGTGGCTCCTCAAATAATTCATAATGATTCATACCTGAATTCAGTGCCTGGAGGGAAGCTTCAGGATGTCAGTACAAAGGTTATGCCAAAAAGGTAAATATAACTCTGTAAGACATCCATAAATCTTCTCCCGTGGTAAAAAGAAGATGAAAAAAAAGAAAGTGAAGAAAAATTCCATGAGGGTCCATGTGATCAAGCAGAAGGCTGAAAGGGACGGCAGAAGGAACGAACTTAGCGGTCCTTAATCACTGCTCAAGGACATGCTTATGGTGAAATCAGAACTTCTTGGTTCAGTTAATAAAAACTAAAGCCAAAACCTGCAAACCAAATAATTAGAAATGGTGAAATGGCAATGTTTATCTCAAGCTAAATTTCTCAAAGTTTGGACCAAAGCTTGGATCTGGCTTTTTGTTCCATGTCTAATATGTACAGAAGAGATGATTTAATGTGTCAGCAGTGTTGAGGTCTGATAATAAAATAAGTCATATTATGGTCTACGTAATTTTTCTTTTTTTTACTCATAGATCAAAACCTTCTCTGCTTGAAGCACAAGTTTTTTTTTATTTAAATAGCTCTGCTGGTGTGTGATCCCTCCTACATGTTTTCACATCCATTAAACCAGTTGATTTTGTAAGCTGATATTGTTAACTGATGAGTTTCTGTGCATGTATTCATTAGCCATCCTGGACTTTATGTTTTGTGTTCATGATATGAGTTTGATTTTTTTGAGGAATAATTGTTTGTTAATTTCTCTGGTTGGTCTAGTTTATTTTTCTCTTCTTTGAACTTGATAGATGGAAGGAAAGAGTATTGCTTTCTAACATCATCATAGCAGGTATATCTGTTTGTTTGCCTGATAAAGAAGCCTCAAACGTTCTCAATGGTGAGTGTTTTAAATGATAGCAAAGTCTAGTAGATAGAAGTGATTTACATTTTCAGCTCCAGATAACTCTTAAGCCACAGGAGTTCATTGTGTTAAGTCCTCATTTTTTTATGAGCGCATACATTAAGAATAAGGCCCCTCTAAGAAGAAAAGTCCTATCTCTTTGAAGGTCTGGCGTGCTGCTGAGCAACATTTAACAGACTGCTTTTTTTCTGACAGGAAGCTTAATGAGCTACCTCCTTGGGAAGAAACTGAGTTAAATTTCTGTATTCTTGTTGGAAAGCAAAAAAGAGGAAAAATAAAATCTTTCATCCTCTATTGTGTTGTTGGCAACAGAATAGAGCATGAATGGACACCGGGCAAATGGAACAAATTTGAACCCTGGACAGTTTCTTTATCTGACAGATAAAAACAAGATGAAACTGTATTTTAAATAATTATGATTTGCACTACTGATAGATTTTATTTCTCTCCCCAGAAGAAATGTGGGGGAATGTGCTCCACAACTCTCACGTATGCACACTCACACACTTCTTTATAATTATTTATGTTTCTCTGTTGTGTGAAAGATCAGGTATCCATAATATTAGGTCCAGCATACACCAAAAAAAAGCATTTCTAGTCAAGGAGAAAATATAAACAGATCTGTAGGAGAGAAATAAGAAGACCTTACCTGTTAATGTGATATGTTGTGGCCTCAGCACACAGCAAGCCAAGCAGAGATAGTAGGCTTTTAGGAGGAAAGGGAAATGATGCTCATTTATGTATGATTACTGGATGCTTTTCCCAAGGATAAGGATCAGATCAGAAAAAACTGAAAATGTTGGCTTTAAAATTTGTGGCTGTCTGACAGCAGTGGAAGGACATCACATCTGATGAGGTGGATATGATGGATTGCATAGAGAGAAACCATTAAGACCTTCTAGAGGGAAGAGGAGTCACTTGAATTAGTTCAGTGGAGTGGTTGTATGAAGTTGTGTCAATCTCTTTCTCTCACGTGGCATCACAAAAGCACTGACTTTTGTCAGCTTAATAGAACAATGCTTTCATTTGCAGTTTGGAGGCTGGTGGTTAATGAGTCACTGTCCCAGTACTGCAGAAGTCCTAGGGATAATCCTTTTCTCTATAAATATGCTGGAAATATTCAGGAACTTCCAGAATACAGCCTTTTCTGTAAAAGAAAGAAACAAGGCTTCCAGTCCGCAGGAAACAAACGGTTCTTGAGACCACTGCCCTCACAAATACCAGCACAGGCATCCATAAGAATATGCTTCTGCACAATTTATGCCACCAGTCACCTTCTCACGCTCTAATTCTCAAGGACTTTTCTTTCCATGTGGGAAAAATGCTGACTTTCCACAGGTACCTCCCAGGAGACTCTGACATCCTTGCCCTCCTCCCCACTCCCCGTTGCACCCTATTGCATACACAGGTCCCAGAACAGAAACAGATAAAATAATCTCGAGTTTTTAGATACATTTCTATACTTATTCATATTTGCATTGAGTCATCCTCTGTTTTATTTTTTTCTTCCAGCAGGTCAGTGACTTCTTCACACTTGCGAAAAAAGGAGTTGTAGTCACTGGTGTAACTTCTAAGATTATTTTAGATTTGGAAATGAAAGCAAAATCAGTTGTGTGTCCAGCTGTCTGGTTCAAAACCCATGGACAGCATACACTTTCCATGCAAGGTTGTCTGACACAGCTCTTCTATCCAAAGCTGACTGTCCATCACCAAACAGCACTGCAGCCAAAACCACAAGGAGGAGAGAGCGAGCTGACACCGACAGCCAGGGGCTCTTTGCATGCTGTATTTGCACAGATGTGCATGATTACACAACTCCTTGGCTCAGAAGAAGGGGAGAGTGAGTAACAAAAAGTGGAATACAGGTGGTCTTCTGCTCAAACGTCCCTATTCAGTTGCACTGGAGTGTCTCTGTCTTTCTGTCAGCAGTGGGTCTTTCCTTAGTTGGCTCTTGAGGAGGGCTAAATCCAGAAAAAATTTGTATGAGATTTATCATTTGGATGCAAACTTTAGTCTAATGGGAGAGAATAGGTCCCGTGATAAAGCATTCAGAGCTGTAAAAGACAGCTGTGGCAAGAAAGCCACATAACACACCATTTGCAATGCAGAAAGCAGACACAGAATGATATAGGAGGGGTTGCTATGGACTGTATTTATTTTCATTTTCCTGAGTGACCCGAAAGGATGATGTAGTCAGTGCTGAGTGGAAAGTGAGCAAGCAGAGGCCAAGAATCTATTCTCTGAGGACTGATCAGTGGGGGAGATGGGTCTGAGTGCTGATGACTTCAGCTAGAAAATTTCGCTAAGGTTTTGGAGACTCTAGGCTGGCAGACTTGGATTTATATCCCAGCCTTGGCCTTAAATCCTTTCTGTGTAATCTGAGAGTATTCATGATGTGCAAAAGCAGAAGGCTTGCATCTGTCAGAGGTCCCTTCTGAAGGCCAGAGAGCAGTCTGTGTGCTGCAACTAACTGGTAAAGCACGATTTTACTGTGAGCCTTAAGCACATCCTGAAAACAAGGTAGAAAAATGTGGTAAGAAACTAAAAGAAGTTTGGGAGTTAGCATGAGGACTGAATGAATCAGTTATGAACTCTGCAGCTGGACTGCAATATGCTGACCTTCAAGTTTAAGAAATTTAAAGTTGTTGAATGGAATATCATGAAAGACTGAATTGAGCACGAAGTCAGTGGGGAGGGTAACTTGCCCTGTTTGACAGTCTGAGTTTGAAGTTTGAATGTTTCAGCTGTTCAGAGGGCATTGGCATCAGTACAGTCAAAATTAGGCTGGACAAATTTACAATATATAGAGCCAGAGTTGTCTAAACATAAGCAATTTATTATCCTAGGGTGTCAATGAAAAACACAACACAGCAAACTGAAACCTTAGCAGTGTCTGAAGAATTTTTTTTCCAGAACTTTTATGTAGCACAGAAGCTGGGGGAGGCAAGATCAAAGATTACAGGAAATGTGAGAGTCTGAGAAGGAGGAAAGGGTGAAGTTGTCAACAGCAGAGAAGAAAAGTAAAAGGAGGGGGGATTTGTAAGTGGAGGAGAGGTTCAAATAAGATGAGCAGCAGAAAGTTGAAAAACAGTGCATCTGTAAGATATCATTAGAATTCAGAGGTGTGGAAGGGGATGGACAACATGAGGTTTGTTAGCATTCCATTCCTTAGGGAAATAGCCTGGAAGGATAAAAAAACATTGATGAAAATGGAACTTCTTACTGTGACTGTGGCAAAGTTCATAAAAAGAAATGTGGGAAGAGTATTGCCCCTGAGCTCAGAGAAAAATCATCTTTATGCTTCTTCAAAGGAGGGTACAACCTAAAGAAGGTATATCGCTGTGCTTGAAAGTTGCCCCAAGTAATAGGAAAGGCATGTCCTTTTGGAAACTTGATATTTTTTCACAGCTCAGAAAATCTTGCAGCACTCTCCAGTTACAGTGCAGTACTATCTCACTGGCAGGCAAGGTGGAAAGTCTGCAACAGCTTTTGAATAGTAAGCTTGGCTTTTCACTGTGTCTCTGTTGGCACTTGGATTGAGTCTGAGAACAGGGACATAATTTCCCTAGCTGAAAAAGGGGCTGCAAAATTAGTTTTACTCAATACTCCAGTGCTTTGGAGTAGGACCTTTTCTGGCTCCTGGGTCCATCTTTGTCTTGCTTTCGCTATAGAAGCAGCATCACAAATGCTGATACCTCAACTGTGTTCCCAGATGGTAAGAAAACAGGAAGTTGTGAGATGGGAATGGGAAACTCTATTAGCTTGGCAAGCAGATGTGCTTTGAGCGTTTTGGTGGTGAGATGAGGCAGCATCATTGGTAACCATTCACAACTTCTCACACCTCTTCACTGACCTGAAGTAGAGACTCAGGTAGCAGCAGTGCTAACAGATAAATGTGTGTTGGGTATCATGAGTGACTGCCAGGGAACATTTGGTACTGCTCCCCTTCTGAGTCTGATCATGTGCTGTGCAGTAATGTAGATAGATGTTAAATATTTTGGGGAAATTATTCAGATTTTGGAGGCAGCAGGTAGCTGACAGAAAGAAAACTGATCAA
Organism: Pardalotus punctatus; assembly: GCA_013400915.1. Lineage (NCBI taxonomy): Eukaryota > Metazoa > Chordata > Aves > Passeriformes > Pardalotidae > Pardalotus > Pardalotus punctatus. The sequence goes on along the minus strand of VZTX01022490.1, from coordinate 607,215 downwards.
GTAAGAAGTTTTAGCTCACACTATTTTTCCAACTAGCAAGCCTTAGGTGTTTGATTTAAAATGTGAGGATAAGATCTACCTTAGCACTGTATCCAAATAAACAAAATTCTGAAGGGCTGCTTTTAGAAGGAATGCTCTGCAAATTTCAACACCAAACTACACATATTGACTAATCTCTGATTCATTCAACTGCATTTTGATCTGAGGCAAAAATTAAGTTTCAAGGAAAATCAGCAGAAAACCCATGTCTAGCATCCCACTTGTCACTTTGGAAACACAATACTCCAGACAAAGGGTGTGCTGGGTCAGAAATAATTTTTCTGTGAGTTCCTTTTCATCAATATAGTTCCATCCATTTCAATTGCACTAAAGTTGCTCATTTACTTTATGGGAGGTATTCTGCTAAAAAGTCCCTCACAGAACCTTTTTCAAATTGAAGTTTTGGTGGTTGGTGGTTGGTATTTATTTCCTCTAGACTTTTTTATATTATGAACTATGTCATTCTAGGGACAGGTGACTTCTCAAAAAAGACAAAATAATTACGCTGTCATATTAAGCTATGTAACCTAGCTGAGAGGTGCTTCTGATCACTGACCATTATTAATTGACCCAGTTGTAATCCCAACAAAGCATATCATCAGGCCAGAATGTTTTCCATGTGGACAGTTCAGAGAGACACATTAGAAAAATAACACCAGTAATAACAAAAGAATTTAGCCTACAGTGCAAAACACAGTCAGAGCTGGGAACATGCTGAAACCTATAACATAATATGTAAATGTCAGCACATAGTTGGAGTGGAAATAATTATAAAAATAATTCACAGTGGAATAATTGTAATGTAAAGCCTTGAAGCAATCTTTCCAATTTCGAGCAGGAGGAAAATGATTACTGGATTTTAATCTACCTCTCTAAAACAAAACCTCTTTAGATAGTGATATAGCTCCTTTCTAAATATTTCAGTCAATCAATAAAACATTGGGGGTGTTTAGTGGAGATGTGCAATTGATAAAGACTTTGTTCTCTATTTTGTTTGTTTGTTTGTTTGTTTAATTCAAGGACAAGCTGTGGAGAGATGTTCAGAAATCAAAACGCTAGTACAGACCTTCAGGTCAGGGATTCCAGAACAGTTTGCAAGTACTAAATAATTAAGCTATAAAAATGGCAAGCATGATGGTTCTATCTCTGGTTTATGGGTAAAGAAATCAAGTGCCTTTGACCCCTGGTTTCGCTCTGTCACCTGTACCCAACCCCACTGGTACCTCTGGGTCTGAGGTGGTGCCTAACCATACCTTTGTTGTATTTAAGGGAGAGAGTTTGCAAAATAAAACTATGATAGGAAAATCTGAAGTTTTGCAGTTCATTTTGTGTTTGGTCAGAAATCCCATGTTTTAATCTATTTTTTAAAATGGGACAATTTCTTTAGAGGAATTAAATTTTCTCCATTAATTATACATTCCAAGTATTAATACATTCCAAGTTCTTGAATTTTTGTAAAAATATCAACAGCTGGATGAGGCAAAGAAACCCTGACAAGGCTTCCACCAGGGGAGGAGGCTGCCAGGATCCCAGTACAGTTAGAACTTCCTTTTGCCAGTACATCTTCTATCTTGTGCTCAGCAATGGGCTGAACAAAGTTAGGCAGGAGAATGGAGAACTGCAGATGTTCTACAGGAGTAGCATTGGGGAAAAAACCCAACTCCATTTCAGCAGAGGATAGAAACTTTCCTTGAGCCAATGGGGATCATGATCGTTGTGGTTAAATCTCTTCTCTTCTTCTCAGCTGTACTGTGAGTTTTAAGTAAGCTTAGATTTTCAATCTGAATAACTGGGATGAGAGTATTTTCAGAAGTATCAGGAGATAAAATAACCCCTGAGAGAAACAATAGCTTAGGGGACTGTCTGTTGGAAAATCAATGAATAGTTAGACAAAGAGATAGGAAAGAATATAACAATTTCAGAAATGACTTAATTATAATTGTAGGGATTTAAATAACTAGCTGTCATAAATATTCCATTCTTTTCTACTTTCGTGGAGTAGACAGACAAAAATTCATTACTTGAAAAACACAGTTCCAACAGATATGTATAAACTATTTTCATCTGACAAGGTTTTGATAATTCTAAACCTCTCCCAGCAATATGTATTCCCTGCATGACACAGGAAGTCACATATGCCTTATAGCTAAAGGTACTGAAATTACTTTATAGTACACTAAAAGGCAGGTTAAATACAACATTTCAAAGAGCAATATTATTCAGAGCCACGGTGAAATGCAAAAAATGTATTTTATAGCTTCAATATCCTCAAGCATTTATAATGGAAGGAGAAATGACATTCTCTTTCACCAGAAGATCCAGGTCTCCAGGGTTGTTATAAATCAGAAAAGAAGCAAGAGTATCAATCAAAGTTTTCTGAATTTGTGTCATTTAGAACTTTTATCAACAGACTTTTATGCTTATAGACTCTGTGGTTTATGGCTTTATGTATTCATGTCTTTTTTTTCCAGAAGTGTTTGTGCCTTTACCTTAACAGAAATAAATAAATGCATGAAGAACAGGGAAAACCCTGAAAACACGAAAAATTGCAGTACATGTAAAAATTCACAGTTGAGCCAGCAGCTGCAGAGGAGCAGAAAGGCAAAACCTGTGCGTGGATGAGTGATCTTGTGTTTTTTGCTATTTAAAAATAATTATCATAAGGTATGTAGCTATACATGATGTATGCTGGAAAGTCATAGGCGAATAATGACTCAGTCATAGGATATAAATAATTAGAGGCACATTAACATAAAGTTCCTTTGTGGTTATTCATCACATGCATGGGATTACCAAATGAGCAAATTTTGCATCAGCATACATCAAAGCATGAGTTATTATTTTACCCTTTCTTGGAAAAAATGGTGAAAATGTAGAAAACAGATGCTCAAAGAAAGCATTAGGGAGGGATACTGGTGTCAGAGCATACATCATAGACACTCGAAGAGAAGAAGGAACTCAAGAGAAACACAAATTATGCAACCCTAGAGAACCTAGTTTATAAAAGATATTGAGGATGGAGGACTAGTGCACTAACTGTAACCACTAACAATTTTATATTCAAATACAGATACAGACAAGTAAATGACAATATATATATGTTACAGCTATTATTACAGCAATGTAACTAATACTGGGTATTGGAAAGGAATTTATACACAAAGTGTTTTTAAGCACTTCTTTGGCTACAGACAGTGGTAGTTTCACTGTTCTCATTTTCAGAGTGGTTTAGTTCTCAGGCAAAAGGCTTTCAGATGACCCTGAAGGAATTCCCTTTAGTGTTAGATATTTACAACTTATGAATAACAAGATAAATTTTGTTCAGCTGGGTCTTCTGAAGGTATATTTGTCACCAGGTTTCGGGGTTCTGAAGAACAAGCAACTCAGTGATGGAGCAATAAAAGAAGCCCAAGAGGGCTTGAAAAGGCTCACGTGTCTTTAGGAGGTTGGCGATAATCTCAGGATCATCCCAGCAGATGTGCCCTGCTGGAGCTGGGCCACCTGAACCGTGGTGGGTCAGGCTTTGGCTCAGCACAGGAATCTGGCTCTGAGCCTCCCCAGCAGCAGGGGAGCCCACCAACCCTTCCCTGGAGCAGAGTCTGACTCCACAGCATCTTTACACATGATGAAGATGAGCTTCAGTCAACTGAGGAGCGTTCATTCCCTCTATTCTCCCCCTTGCCCTTAAGGAATTATATTTAGCATCCAGTAAAATATTAGTAATTCCTACTGATGTCTTTAGTGAGCTGTCAGAGCTAGAAAAGCTTGATCTCAGTCACAATCAAATTACTGAGAAGGGCATTAAGAAAGCAGATTTCGATAACATGATTAAACTGGAAAACTTGAACTTGGCAGAGTATTTGCTTGCTGGAGTACCTCAGAATTTGCACTCATCTCTGAAAGAGCTCAGGCTTGACAAAAGAAGAAGGATTTAATGAGGCAAGAGGCATTTCTGAAATGAGAAAATCGCACTTAGATTGATCACTGAAATAAAAGAATATTCTATATAGTACGGAAGATTTAAGGGCCTGTAAAGTCCATTTCCCTTAGATTTAAGCCACAACATGTTATTAGAAATTAATCACCAAATTCTGATCACATCTTTTTTTCTCTTCAATACTTATTTTCAGTCTATGCCATCGGGCATTTTCTCTGGCAGACATAATGTTGAGAGCCATCTTCCTCTTTCATGGTTAGTGAATAACCAGATAAACCTGGATAGCATTGGGGTTTGTGCACTTAGAGGCCTGTAAGGCTCTCAGGAAGTCCACTATTAATAAAAATATATTGAAAAGGGGATGGAGAGCACATAGAGACATCAGAGTGGGATTTCCTTTAGGTGGAAAGGATGGATAGGTCTTAGCTTTTGATCTCTGCTGATTCAATAATAAACAATTTAAATAAATATAGTTAAACACAGGCAAAAGAGTAGGAGAACACCAGATTTATTGTAGAATATTTAAGAATAATGTTTTTAAAGATCTCTCTACTCAGGTAACTAAAATGAAAACACTTTGATCTTTTAATTGCTCAGTGAAGTAAGAACTCTCCTATGTTTATGGTCCATGTTATGCAATTGACAGTTTGCATATTTGCAGTTAAAAGATGACCTGTTTTTAAAGAAATCTTAAACATGTCAAAAGTGGAATTCCCAGCACACCCAGATTAAAAGTCACTGATAAGGTCAGTGCTGTATTATGTCATTTCAGGGGTCCATCAGAGTGTTTTAGTGGTCTATATTTTCTAACTTATGTTGCAGCTTTTCCACTACAAAAATCCACTGCTAGGATAATAGTAGGAAATATTTCAGATTTCTGCTGCATTCATTTAGTGCTTACTAAAATTCAGATATATATTTTTAGGTATTAGTTTCATATTTATTTTACACACATGACATGTTCAACATCTATGTGTTCCTGAATGTTTTGAGGTAATCAGGATGCACTGTGCTTCATGCAACAGCTGTAGGATTGCAGAGCAGGAGAGGGTAAAAATGTAACCTGCATCAACCTGATAATAAGCTTAGTTCTACAACTTCCAGGTGTGCACTGGGCATGCAAATAAACTAAAACCTCATCAATTCAGCTTAGGAGCTGAATGAAAACAGACAATGCAGAAAGAACAGCCTTAAAGCACGAATGAATTCTCATTTGGGGGCAAAGCAACAGCAACAAACACCACCCCCCCCCTAAAAAAACCCCAAACCCAATACACAAACCCTCTCATTGCCCCCAACCCTTTCCCCTTTGGGGTAAATGGGAATTTTGGACACCACAGCCAGACCTGGAGCTTCACGAGCCTTGTACCACAGAAATGCAAGTGCTTAACATCACAGGTCATTGGCCCTACTGATGAGCAGCTGGGGGATATTTCACTATCTGTGAAGAACTGCACTGTTTGCCATTAATCAGTGACATGCCCTTTTAAACACCCTCCGTGCATGTCTGCACAAGATACAGGACAGAGCGCTGGTCCTGAGAAGAATTAGATATGCAGACAGGCCAAGCTGGACATTTACCTGTCTAAAGGGAAAGCTGGTGGAAAAAAAACCCAGGCAGCTTCCGGGCTGTTGTTTAACAGTGCGAATGGAGTGTGGCTCCCCCACAGTTGTTCCCACAGGGTGTAATTCAGTTATTCCTGCCGTGTGGAGTCAGGTCAAATTCTCAGGTGCAGCTGACACAGCTTGTAGCTGCATTTTTGGATACAGGCAGCAGATTGCCATTGAATATCTTCTTTTGGCTTTCTTAGGGCATCCTAAGCTCCATCCTTCCTGCTTTTTGGTCCATTACTAATTGGAAGGAATGAGGGACTTTCTCACTAGGTTTTTCGAAGGAAAAGCTTTGGACCTTACTGTGTTCCATATGTATGAAACTTGGAGGCCTGTATTCAACTGACCTTCACTGAGAAAGCATCATGCAAGGAAATCTCAGCAGGCCCCCACAGGCAGAAGAGCCAAAACACAACCAAAGTAACCTCATTTTCCAGTAAGCTTCAGGATTTGCGGGAAGACAAGCAGCACACTCGAGGCAAGTCATATGCAGTGCCAACGTCTATAAAGATTTTGTGGGTAGCCCATGCCAGGAGAGCAGAACAGCCTGCTGTCAAGGCTGTCGTGGCCAACTCAGCTTCTTCACCCCATTTCTAAGAAACGTTGCCCTGTGATTTAGATGGGCAGAGCTGCCTCTCCCACACTTTGCTGTGGGTGGTGGGAGTTTGCCGTCTTTTTTGGTGCTGTTTCTTTGCCCTCCTTCTCATCTCTGAATGTTTAAATGAATGCTTTCTCTTTGCCTGCATGGTACTGGAGTTTTAATGTGTAAGACGAGGGGAATTGAATCTTCCTTCCCAAACAGCAGGTGGTGGTGCTGGGTTGCACAGAGCGCTCAAGAAACTGCTCACAGATGTTGCTTCCTTGTTGAGTAACAGGCTGAAAATGGATGCTAAGAAAACTTTTCTCCATTTTTTCCTTCCTTATTTAGGGTCACTTAATGTTTACCCCTTTTCATCAGGTAGTTTAACAGAGTGTGTTACAAAATAAACCCTTCTAAAATAAATACTTGTGAGGTTAGGATAAGTGTAGCTCACAGAATAAGATGTTATTAATCCTCTAAAAATTTTGCTGTCTGTCATGTTTTTCTGGAAACTGGTGAAGTGGTTTTGTGTTTCTTAACTTCTGGAGTAATTTTATTACACTTTTTATTAATTTTCCAGACTAGGGTATGTATTTATTTTTTTGGGTTTTTTCCTCTTTTTCTTTCTTTTTTTTCTCTTCTCTTTTACCTTTTTTTTTTGTTTTTCCTTTTCTTTTTTTGGTCTTTGTTTAAATACAGTTCAATTCTACTTTTCGTCTTGGTAACTAGAAATGCTACACAGTGTTGATTATTTGTCAACGGCTGTTTCACGTCATTTGCAATACTGATCCCCTTGATATGAAACCTTTTACTAATTACTGCAGTAATAAATCAAGTTATAAATGAGTTTTCATTGTGTTGTTCTGTTTCTTTTGACCAAGGGGTGCCATTACCTTTCTCACCAGTACCACTGTAACATGAATGTTGTAAACAGTTTACATGGTATCATTTTGAAGCCAAACCTGGAGTATCACAGTAGCCCAAACATCAATCAGAGCCTGCAGGTGAACAGCTTCACATTTCTTTTCCCCACAAACTGTACAGGCTTTGCTAATTTTTTTTTTAAACCTATTTGGATAAGATTTAAACTTTTTTCGTTTGCTTCTTGATTTTTTTTCCTTTTTTTTTTTTTTTTTTTCCTGTCCTGGAGCAATAGTTAAATAAATATTGCTGTGGCTACAATAGCTGTCCCAGTTACAAAATTATCATGCCTTAGTAGCCTTTTAAAGCATATATGTGGCTTTATTTAGATCTTTTGTATTTCCAGGAATTCCCTCTTGCCTGGGCAAAAGATAGTGAGGGAAATGTACCTATGCCATTACCCTGATAAAAACCCCTTGATGATAAAAAATGCATATGCAGGGAAACACCTCTGCAGTGGTAGTTCTCAGCTACTCATGTCCAGTATGGCACAGGATTGAGGCAAAAAGGAAGCACAGATTGTAAGACTTTGACAGACTCTTCCCCCATGTTGGACTGCAAATTCCTTCTGCTATGTCTCTGTTCATAATATGACTGCAAGTACAATAATCCAACATTTAATACAGTTTTGGCTTACCTGTATAAAACAGTGTAATGCACAAAGTAATCAGAGAAAGTGGTTTTGCTAACAGCATAAGCAACCCCAACTTTCCCTGGGCTCAGTCATTCAAACAATTTCATTATTGCTTTGCCAGGAGGTTAACAAAAAAGTTTGCAGAGGCTCCTGCATAGTAGAGGCATGTTTGCAATTGTTATGGGCAGGAAGGATGATCTTGTGACTCAGGCCCTGGAGTGTCCCAGATGTGCCACAGATTTCTCACACAGACTACTTAATCTTCTGAGGCCATATGTTCAGCTGGTATAAATCAGCACAGCTCCAATAAAGTTAGCTTAGCTTTCTGGATTTTCTGCAGCTGAGGTTTCTGACCCCTTGCAGATCTGTTGTCTCTGTAGAGCAGAGATTAACACTTCCCTGCCTCGTGCCCTGCAAAAGGATCTGCTCATTAAAGTTCATTTGCCTCGCATGTAACAGAGTTTGTGAAGCTGTAGAAATGCCCTGGCAGACAAAGAAGCTTGGCATCCCAAGTAGGTCTTAAAAAGATTTGCTGCAGAAATAATAGCGTTTTCTAACAGAGGGTTGCTGTGCAGGACTTTGTGTACAAAGAAAATGATCACCAAAGCTTCTGAACTTGTCAATTGCTCATCATTCAAAGGTGGAAGCAATTGTAGTTTGGTGGTCCTGCCTAAAGTGTTGTTGAGTGCGGACCACAACAGGAGGAGCAATTCATCCTGAGCTGAAACAGGAGAATTTTAGCAAAAAACAACCCTTCTGCAAGGCTGCTTTGGCTCCTCACTTTACCCATTTGGTTTGGGTTGGGCTCCTCCAGCGTTTTCTGTTGGCAAAGCTCTTTTTAATAATAAGTAAAACAAAGGAAACTTGACGTCTTTTTGCAGCAGTTACTGAGCAATTAAGGGCTCAATTCTTCAAAGGATTGCAAACCTGTGGGTGGTCTCATTGATTTTGGAGCTACTCGTGTGTTTAAAACTGGGCATGCGCTTGTGCATTTTGTGCAGCTGAGCTCTCCTAGAGCTGCTGCTGAGATTTCCATTTTAGAGTCACTTTACAGTCTCTAAAATTGTTACTGGAACTGCCTCCTCCTCTGGGCATTGCACACACTGGCAGTTTGCCTCTGTCTTCTGACTGATTTAATGCCACAACATAAGTGTAGAATCATGGCAATATTTCCATTAAATCCACACTGTACTGCACATTTCTCAGTATTTAAAAACTGCATCCTTTCTGGACTATGAAAAGAAATATCGAGAGGGACTTCCTTTAAAAAATGCTTATTTCACATCAAGCAAGACGAAGGCTTGAAAATTTTTCCTTTTTAAGTAAAACAAATGATCTGACAAACCTTCCCTCAAAAATGTTAAATGTAGCTAAACAGAATTCCTGTGTGGTAAGTATATTACAGGGCTTTAAATCAGCACACATGGAACAGGCTGAGCTGCAAGCAAAGAGAAAACTCTGGTTACATATGTTCAGCTGGTAATGTGTGCTTTTATGCTTTCCAGTGTCCTGCTGGGGTTCTAAGAAAATATTTACAAGATGCAAATAAAATGTAAATGGCATCATGTTTCCGTGAACAAAAATGAATGAACAACATCCATGCAGCTCATACAGTTTTACATATTGCACCAATGTTGCCTTATGATCCTCAAGGACCTTTCTTTGCACAGAAAGCCAATTACCTGAAATGTACCACTTCTTTCTTTTCTTTTTTTTTTTTCAAAACAGACATTCTGTTAAAGATTATCTCCCCTTGCAATACATGCCTTCAGATTTTATCTCTTTATCATCTAAACAAGCCCTGGGTTCTGAGATGGCTTTCTGTTTCCACAGGTGTTTCTTATCAGTTCCACATTTTCTTCTGACAACATGAAAAAAAATTCATATGTCCTTGCTTAGTAGCTGTTGCCTGACCCAATGCTAAAGCTTTTCTGAATGCAGAAATGTGTTGCGTGGCTGCTGTAATATCTCTATACCCCAAGGGTCTGCTGCTGCTTTCTTTTTTACAGCATCAAGGAGTCACATGCTTGGCAGTCAGCACAGAGGAAAATTCGATTCAGAGTCAGGGAGGAAAGAGGTGACCTATTTAAAAACAGTGAAAGAAAATAGTTATTAGACATTGTAGCTCATTATCTGGCCAGTCCAGTTATTTGTTTACCACATGCTGGGGTGCACAGTATCACTCTTTCTATTGCTGTTTCTCCTGTGTGGAAGCACACCTTGTGTGAGGGTAATAAACCAGGTCTCACAGCAGCCATTGTTGGTACTTTTCTTGATTTAAGTTAAACTTTGTTTCCCTGCATCAATGCCTATCCTGCACCTTTGGCACCTCAAATCTGCTCCTTCCATCCCATCCCCACTACCAGAACATAAAGAGGTCAGTCCATGCTAGAGAATTGATATATTCTGGGTTCTGAGACAGCTGCTGCACCAAAGCACACAAGTACCACTAGCATGTGAATTTGATTCATCCTGTTTTATCATTTAAAATGTAGAAATGGAAAAATGCACGCTGGGAATATACAGGCCTTCAAATTATATATACAGTGCATTTGTATTCCTGTCTTACATGAGCTGTCAAAGAAGCACGATTTTACAGAAAATAGACATTTACAAAACACCTGAAATTCCTTTTGACATTTTAAATCTTTGATATATACTTCAGGTGCTTATTAAAATACTTGTCATTTATGAACCCAGACAGAAAAAAAAAAAAGGGTTTGTAATAATTTTGGAGTAATATGTATAATTAGATAGGAAGCTTTTCAGGGCAAACACTGTGTTTTACTGCTGATTATAATTACCTAGGAAGCTTCAATTGCTTCACCTATTGAAATAAATCATCCATTTATTTCTGCAATCAAAGGCAGAGAAAGGGTGTGCTACATTTCTGAACCCCATGGGTTCCCAGCCAGCCATCCCTTGCATCCCCATCCAGAGATGTGGCTGGGGAAGCCTGAGCAGCACAGCCCTCTGGAGGCTGCAGTGCCTCTGGGATGGACATAAATTCATATCCTGTGTTGAAGTGGCTTCTGGAGCAGCCTACAGGCTTCTCAGAGATATGAATCTACTTCTGGAGGGTTTGGTGGTGTTTTTTTTAAATCAGAAAAAGAAAGCTCTTTTTTTCATGAATGTGGAACAAAAATTCTTTCAGTGATAACAACAGGGGGAACAAGGGGAGGATGAGCAGGTCGGGGTTCAGCTGAATTGTGGGGGCTGCCAGGCTTCAACACAACTAACAAGCTTTATGAGTACAGCTGGTTTCTGTACATCTGCACTGCCAGTTCTGCAAACAAGCCTGTGTAGCTGTCCAAAAGAATGGCTCATGCAAACAAGCCGCTGCAATTAGAACACAAGAAGCACATTGTTTCTATCAGCTGTGCTTTCTTTGTCCACATATTAATGTAATGGTCTCTAATATATTCTGAAAAACAGGGGAAAACTTTTCTACCCTCTCCAGTAAAGATGAGTGTTGAGAGAGCATGCTAGACCTCAATAGCACTGTTTTTTTCTCCGTTTCGTGCTGGTACTTCTTTAAAGGTAAGGTAAGAGGGGAGCATCACAGAACCACCCTCCTGGTTTTGTCTCAGCCTCTTGGGACCAGTGAAGGAATAGTCCTTCAGACCTGGACCAAAAAGCCTTTTCCCACGGTGTAACTTGCCCAAGCTCCAGCTGTGCCAGCAAAGGGTGATGACACGCAATGTCACACCCCTGGCTGCTGGCAGCACCCCGGGATGCTCAGCTGCAGGAAACCCAGCTCCACCACAGCTTTGCTTCTCTGGGGTGGCATGAAATACTCCGAGTGCAGCTGACCCCGTGGCCTCTTTCTTCATTCGTAGCATTACCAGGTGCGAACACGAAGCTCGGATAGAGTTTCTGGTGTAATCTTTGTACAAGTGTGTTACGCAGGACCTCCTGTGGGTGCTGTCAGTCAGAAAGGAGGGAGAAGTGAGATGTTATAATACCACTGATGTGATCCTGCAGTTTTCACACCAGTGGGGATCCACAGAATGGGCTGCAGGTTTGCACGTGTGGGAACTGAGCAGAGGCAGGTTCAGATTTAGGGCAGGCAGGGGAAGAAGAGCAATGAAACACCCTATTTTATGATGACAGTTTAGTTGCTGGTGGCAACCGGTGTCTCCCCTCTGTGAAATACACGAGGAAAACTTCCATTTCATCCTGTGACAGCAGCATCAGTCCCTTAAACCGCAACTCTTCCTTCAAATGTGTTTTGTTTGCTGGTTCCCCTTACAAAAAACCTTATTTTCCAGAGCTTGTTTTTACATCAGTGGAAGCCAGGCACAGACGCTCACTCACGGATTTTAGGAGAAGCTTGCTGCTGAATAGCCGGCACTTAGAGCGCACTCTGTGACAGCCCAGATAAATAAGGGAAGGCTTTTGCCGTATGAGAGGAGCTGTGAAAGCCGCCAGCTCAGCCGTATCCATCCCCTGAGCGGGTGAGGAGGCGCCTGTGCAGCCCTGTCGTGGAGCCAGGGGAGCCAGGCGGACCCAGGGGCTGCGCTCCCCGCTCCGCACCGGCCCCGCTCCCAGCCGGAGCCGCTCCTCGCCAGCTTACGTGGCTCTGGAAAATGGAGAGTCCTGTTTAATTTTGGCTCTGATGGGGCTTTCATGTTTCTAATGAGACAAATTTCTCCCTGCGCCTTGCTTTAACTTGTTTGATAAGTCTGCACGGGCATGTTTTTCATCCTAAAAATAAACAATTAAAGAAAGCTAAACAAACAGAAGGGAGAGAAAGAACTCCTTCCTGTTCTCACAGCTAATCTCTGCAAAATTTAAACATGCTTATCAGCCAGCTGTGCTCCATTATTATCGTTTGCTTCCATCTTTTGTCCCAGTCTGCAGCGGATGCCGGCCGTCTGGTTTGTGTCATCCAGCAGTTTGCTCTGACTGATCCTGATAAAGGGAGAGTGGGGGGTGCGGCAGGGTGAGGAAGAAAGTTTTCAATGGAGAAATGGAATCCTGAACAAATCATTGAGTGTTCTGTGTTTCTACCACCCTGGCAGTGGCTGGTGGTGTTCCTTGGCCATTCACACCGGGACTGATGAAGGGAAAATGGGATCCTAGGCAAAGATGTGTGCGGAAAATGGCTCTTGCCATTTCTTTATCTTGCCAGTCTTGAGGTAGGGACTGGGTGACGGTCACACTGAGGCTAGGAGGTGGCTGTGTGCTGCAAAAAGCAGAATAAAGCAACTCTGTGAGTGGTCTAATGTACAGCATGGTGCTGCCAGGAATGTGAGGTGCAAAGGCTTGCTGCAGGCGCTTTTGCCCTGCTCTGTCCCTGCCTCTCCCCTTGCCCCACCCCCGTGTGCACTCCGGCTGCTGTACCACGTTGCCTGGAAGAGAAAGTAGTCGCACACATAAGCAGAACCTTGAATTTCAGAGATCAAAATGCACGTTGCTGAAGTGTCACAAAAGAGTTGTGTGATCAGCTGCAGTTCCTGGCCTCTCAGGACTAAGGCTTGGATCCAGGGTGGTGTAGGCAAAGTCTGTTTTGGAGGACACACAGCCTGTTTAGTCTGATCTGCTGAGACTGGAATTTAAGGGGAGAGGGTGGGATGACGGGGGAGCCCACCCCTTTCTGTAAACACGCCAGTGCTTTTCAGTTCCAGTGTGCACGGCAGCAGCTGGAGGGGCCCCTGGCCCAGCCGCAGGAAGGACAGCTCCAGCCACGAAGGGGCGATGTTGGGGCTCACAACGGCACTGGCGGCCCTGGCAGCAGATCTGGGGGCTCCTGGGGGGAAACAGGTAGACCAGTTCTGAATTTCTTGAGCTGCAGGGCAGTTCACAGGCATGCTGAAGGTTTCACGTGCACTAGTGCAACTTTTTAGCAAAATTCAGGCCAGTCTGCAGCTTTGAACAACAACAAAAACAAAGCACTGTGGTTTGCAGCTGCAGAAGTGTCTGAAGATGGAATAAGGAGGGGGTCCTTTGTTGTGTTTTTTGTTGGTTTGGGTTTGTTAACCTAGAACCCTTGCATTTCAGGGTTAAACAAAAACAGATCTTGAAAGGAGAAGTAGAGGGGGAAGGGAGAACATGGATGTTGATCAAGAGGAGAAAACGCTTGCTGAAAATGCAGGGTTGCACAAGTGTGGGGTCCCAAGGAATGGCAGTGTTTCCCAGCCTGCTGTAGCACTATTTCAATGAACATGAGGGAGTACAGGCAGCTGGGGGCTGGTGACCAGGAGCAGCCTGTCCCCAGCTCAGAGCCTGCTGTGCCAAGAGCACTGGGGAAAGTCACCACATGCTGGCTCTGAGGGTCACTGGGCAGGAATCTGTGGTGCTCCTCCCCACTGCCACATCCCCAGCATCCTCCTCAGCTTCTTGGTGTCCAGGAGTTGGCAGTCCAGGAGTCAGGTCAAAAATAAAAAGTATTGGTGTACACCTACTCTTGCAATCAGGGTCTCAAGGCAGTCTCAGAAAGCTTCTAACTGGATTTAGTGTGTTGTTTTTCCCCCTGCTGTGGCTTTGCAGATGTCTTCTTCAGAGGTACAGCTGTCCAGTACAGCCAGTACCTCTGTCCTCTGTCCAGCACAGAGGTACAGCTGTCCAGTTTTACAGTCCAGGACTGTAACTGCTCATATAAACATTCTTCCATGTATTTTATGGTAGGCTTTGTAGTCACCACATGCCGCAGAAACATTGTTGACCACTTGCAACTTTCAAACAAGCTAGACTGTATTCATCATCCTTTTCTGGAAAGGCCAACAGAATGAAAAGGTCACACAAAGCCTAAAAAAATGCACGGTTTTGAAGCATGCCTTACCACTGCTTTGGATAGAAAGGGATTGTTAATATACCATGTAGCAGAGACTGGAAAGAATTGTGCATGGAATGACAGAGGAAAGTTCTTGATAATTACTGCCCACATTATAACTTCATGAGATAAATATGATGCTTTTTTAAACACTCTTTCTGAGAAATGTTCCATGCATTCAGCTTTACAGATCTTGTAAACTACCACTTTAGTCATTAGTTTGCAGCTGAAATTTAAAAAAAATTACCAACCAGCAAATCCTCCACAACATATCAAACCCCTATTTCCATCATCTACCAGAGGAGTCAAAATACAAGTTTGTCCTCTCCTGCTGCAGGAGGAACTCTGTTCTCTTGTAACAGCTGTTAGCAGAATCTGATGGACAGTCATGTTTATCTTAAGAAAATTTTTTGGCAGAGCTTGCTCCTAAAGTTTGGGTTCATAGTCCTATATCTCCAAATGACTGTCTGGTTAGGGGGAAGGACTGGCTGTGTGAAAGTGAGTGATTGTGATGAAAAACTGGTGAACCCATCTCAGAGACCACTGTGAGGTAAAACTCTGGGTAGCTGGGAAGTTCAGTGAAATTAGAAATCCAATGACAAAAGAACCAGCCCTGTAAGTAGGTGCTGAGGAAGAGAACTTTTGGAAATCATACATCTGCCTGCATTTCTTGCCTTCTAAGCCCAGCATCAGTAACTTGCACTTTCCCAAGAAAGGAAAATTAAGTAGAAGCTATTTGCTTATGCCTCCCTGGATAACAGTCTTATCTTCATCTGTAAAAGGTGTAAGACAAAAAGAAGAAAAGAAAAGAGAACATAAGAACAAATGTTGCTGGGGTTGCTGAGTGGCCAGGCGGGGCGACGTGCTGAGATGGACTGAGAGGAATCTGGAGAAGGAAAAGGTGCTGTCAATAAAATCTGCCATAACTGAGAAGACTTTGTTTTTGTCACAGACAAGTAGTAAATAAATACAGCCAGACCTGCAGATGAACATTTCTTCAGGGTGTGCTGGCCACCAGGAACATGTTTCCTGCTTCCCTGACTGCCTGCAGGGTTAGCGGAGGATGTTTCCTGAGGAATAGCCCCAGACATTCCTGTGGGGGAGCTGAAATGCAAAGAGTCCTCCCTGCAGCACTTGACAGTGCTGCTTGCCTGGGTCAACCAAGAATCTGCACCAAAAGAAAGGGCTTTCTGACAGGTGACATATTAGCCAGCAGGCAGAACCAAACCTCTTTTCTAGCTTTTTGTGGGGCCCCCAGCCTTCAAAGGCCAGACAATGAAATATTTTCCTGCATATGACAATCTAGAAAAAAAAAAAAAAAAAAGATTATGGTATAAGATATCTGAACTCTAGAAATATTTAGGACATTAGTGTGTGTCAGACTGTACAGAAGTGATGCAAACACAATGGGAAGTAAAGGACCGCCTTTTTTTAAATTTTCTTTTTTAATGTATTCTCTTTGTGTATATGATATTTTTAGTACTTAAATATAATTTTTTCAAATACTGAAGTTATTATATCCATTTAAATGGTTGCTGTTCTCCCCTACTCCACAAATACTGAGCAGTCATGAGCTGCACCACCAGTAAGTGGATGCTCCTTTCTTCCCAATGGTTTCTCAGGAATCTTTTCACAGCTTGAAGAGAGTTCGAGAGTGTCAAACTTCGTTGTAAATACCCTCATTCATCACAGACAACTTTATACCTTTCATAGTTCAATATGTGTCTACACCCTGCAAAAATAAATCTAGGGTCAGAAGTGTAGGATGACTTGAATGTCTTTACCATAGTCATCTGTTGGGGTCAGTGCAGCCCAGCCCAAAGGACTTGTCAAGTATTTCAATGCTAGAACAATATTTTAGATATCATCGTAACCAACTAGTAGCTAATCCAATGTTACAGTTGAAAGAGGGCTGGACTGTTATTTTTAATTTCATAATTTTTAATGTCATAGAGCCTGCCTGTAGTGTCTGTCTGTACTGCCTATCCACCTCTGGTGACTTTTCAAAGAGCAATCAAATAGCTTGCTTAGAGCATTTCTCTCTGCAACTCACTGATGGGGATTTTCCAGTTGCTTCAAGAAACGTTTTTTTCCCACCACAGAACATAGAATAACATCTAAAATACCTCAGGAGAAAAGAAAAATATGTCTGCCTTCCCAATGGCAGTTGTTTATTGTATTGTAAGCAGTCTGAAATCTCTTGAGGAAAGAGAACTCAACCCAAGCGGCTTGTTGCCATTTGTTTAGACATTACTGAAGGCCCAAACCTTTCTCTCCAGCATGCCAGTTTTCCCTAGCTGTCCTTTTCTTTTGCTGGAATTTAATCACAGAACAGACAGCAAGTGGAAATGACAGCATCCTCAGGGGTGACTAGCAAGCCTGATGTCCAAGAGGGATTGAGAGCAATCCTGGACACAATTCTTGGAGGGCCCAGACCAAATATCTGTCCCTGACGCCCAGTGTACACAGAATCACAGAATGGGTCAGGTTGGAAGGGACCACAGTGGATCATCTGATCCAGCCCCCCTGCACCATATCAGCAAAGCAAGAGGGGAGGGAGATCTGGTGGACCATGGGACCTTGTCCCAGCATGCAGGCAGAGCATCGTCTAGACATCTCTTTAGACCAAGAGTTTGGAAAGTGCTCATGGATCTGCCAGCGTGGGCTAACCGCTGCCTGTCTGGGAAGAACCGTGCATGTTTTTAGGAAGGAGCTGGATTATTCTTATTTAGACATGTCTCATATATGGGAAGCAGCAGAATAGCACAGCGTGGCCTAATTGCTTACATCTGGTTCCCTGCTGAAAATGTACAGCACTGTGTGCATGCAGCTCCAGTGGAAGAGGCGTGATTTATCGAGCTGTTCTTGGAAGCAGGAGAAGGTTACTAAGTACAAAGCAGACATACTCCAAGTAGTAAGTACAGCCCAGAGCTCCTCTCCACCCTTTTGTTCCATCCACATTAGCACACGTACACACACGCAGAGCTGGAGTGCCAGAGGAGCATTGCTTTCAGAGCTCCTCTGTTAAAATAAAAGGAACAAAGGAAGCCCCTGTGCGAAGCCTATGGTAGCCACAGATACTGTTTACTCCTCAGAGCCATGTAATTCTGATTCTTGACATTTCAATGGAATGGAAATAAACCACATCACAGTTACTGTTTCTACTACAGTAATAATTGTGGTGATTACCTCCAGCACATTATTTTCTACCAGACTGCGTCTGTGAAAGCAGCCCCAGAGGGAGGCACGGGCTTCCTCCCAGGAGCCGCTGTTCTCCCTCGTGTTGGTTTCACAGCGCTGCAAGGGCGTGCACAGCCCTCGTGCCCCGTGCAGCTGCCTCCTACAAACAGAGCAGCTTTTTAAGTGAAGGGGAATGTGTCATTTTGTGCAACCTGTGCATGGAATTCTGCACATTTTGTTTTTTTTTTTTGTTGTTGTCTGGACATCTCAGGGATATCTGGTTTGTTTATGAACATGTTAATGACTGTAATTTGAATGTGTGTGCTAACTTTGAAGATTGTTGGAAAGAAGTGATTCCCTGTCACCATAATTTCCATGTATGAATGGATGTTCCTCCCTTTCTCCCTCCCCACACCCCGGTAATATAATCTTTCATCAGGATTAATTCAGTAAATGTGTTTAGGTACATACCAGACCCACTCCTAGGTCAAGATTTTACTTTGGTCACACTTTGAGAACACTGATTCTCATTGTCTATTTTAAAGTTAAGGAAGAGGAACAAATTACATAACTGAGAAGGAAGACAGCAATTAAACTAAAACTATAATTCCAGAAATGGCTTTGAGATGAATTTATGGAGATATGCTATTTTTTCCCAATAATCAATAAATCAGCCCCATATAGCATCCATCCACACAGCCATCCCCTCATTCTGGAATCTGATCTGTTTAACAATCATAAACTAAACATTCCCTCCCTACCCCTGACTTCTCCCATCTTGTCTTTCTCCACCCATCATTTTCTCTGCTCACACATCTCCCTATTACTGATTGACCAGCTGCCAGATGTATCTTCTTCCAGGTTAATATTTTTCCTCTAAGAACCTGGGAGGGGAGATTTGCATATAAATTCTGCATAAGATCATAATTACATCAGCCATACATCCAGCTAGGTTACTTCTCTATGCTTCCTACAGACGAATCCTTCCAAAATTCTTTCAGCTCTACCGCACACAAAGGCTTTACTTTCATTTTATTTGCAATTATTTCTCTATAGAAATCAACACACCATCTAAATGTTTGGTTTTTTTTAATAACTGATCTTACTGTTTTCTGAGTTTAACTTCTTATTTGTCAGCAGCCTCTAGCTGGACTGTATAATGGGCACATACTTATTTTATTGTCAGTTCTTGCACTGAAATAGAAAGCCATTGACTTGGGTTGCTGTGGAAGGTACCCCTCTTCTGCACAGGATTTACATAGTTTTTGAAAAAATAAAAAAAATACAGCTCAAGACTTTTATCTTTTTAGGTCTTCACAGCATGATATTTACACTGTAAAGTTGTGTCTAGTGATGAAGGAAATGGTGTTAGATGCAATTTAAAAGCTCTCTAATCTTCTCTTAGCAGTGTTGCACCCTTGATCTTCTTGTGGGGACAGGGAGGGGAGAGAGCCGGGCAGAAGAATGTGTGACTCCTAGGACCACTGTCCTCACAGGTCTGGTGTCCTGCCATGGCTCAGGAGAGGGCACAGCATTTAATGGCTACTATTATCATCTTCCCTGCAGCTTTAGGTGAGAAAGTATGGTCTCCCTGTTAACTCCTACTCTGTTTTCTTTTCCTCCTCTGTCCTTTCCCCTTTTCTTCTTTTTATTTACTTTTGTGTGCTCATGTGCAAGTCTGGCTCCTCTCTTAACTCTTCTCTGCTTCTTCCCTTGCTTCAGCACTTTTGTGTCTTGGCACCAGAAGAAAGTTGCAAAAGCAGGACATGAAAAAATGCCATGTGAATAGTATAAGGATGAATGCTCTGGAGGTTTAGGAGTGGCTGCAAAACCCTGATTGCACTTTAGATGCAGCAAGAGACACAGTAGTGCCTGCATGGAGAGGAAACAGTGGCACCAAGAGACCAAACCCCCTGACCGCAGAATCAGAATGTTGAGGGGCTGGAACAGACCTTAAAGATCATCTAGTCCCAGTTACCCATGCCATGGGTTCTTCCAGCAAATCCAGGTACTGTAGCAGATCCCTTTAGTCTTTTTTCATTTTCCTTCAGACTGTCACTTTTATTCAGTGTAGGCCAAAATAAAATCTCATAAGTAACACTTCTAACAGTCACATGCAATTAAGGATACAAATGCTATGGACAGTGTTCCAGAAATAGTAGTTTTCAGTGTTTATAGGGTCTCAAGGGTTCTGGATCCTTCAGGCAGTACCAAAGAGAATGTTAGTCACCCTACTTTTTGGCAATATAACAGTTTTCCAGCTCAAGGCATTCTTGGCACCTCCATGACAACTATCATCCAAGGGAAGGAACTCTACCTCTGACCAGAACAGTTACTGTATGCTGTGCTCCCAGATGTTGTTTACTTCAAATGTGTCTTCCTTGCGAATGTGTCCCATTTGGCAATCGGTCGAGCAGTAGAGGTGATTCCATGTGAAACGAACCTAGTAACAGAAAATACAGAAGACTTCACAGCATAACTGTCTTCTGAGTTCTGGCTGACTGTTGCCTTTTTTTAAATTTTATTTTATTTTATTTTTGAAAAGACCTTTTTCTTTGGGGACTTCACACAGAAAAGAAATACTGTAGTATTGAGTTAGTTCCTGGGACTGGATTTTTGCAGTATAAACTGGAGACACTGAGCAGAGACAGTAATCAAGACTGTGAGGCTGGAAACCACCTTGTCCCTTGCCTGAAAAGAATTTAAATCAAATTAGGAACTCTGTCAGCTTGTTTCACTTGAATCACTCACAGAAAACAGATTTTCCAGTATCAGGACTGAATGCTACTCTTGGCTAGCAACACAGAGTATTGATGAGCTAAGTGTGATCAGCATATCTGAATCAAAAAAAATCTTTTAATCAGTGAGTGCACTTTTATCTACTGCTGTTAAGTTTTGCAGAGACTTTAATTGTTTTTGCCCCTCTATGTTAAAAAGCAAAGCAAACCAAAAAGCTCTTCTTCCGTCCAGTTTTATAAGACTGAGAGCATTTGTTTCTTGGAGTGGAATGATTTTCCATTCTTATACTCTTCCAAATATCACATTCCACAAATTTGAGAACACCAAAATTGAATTACTGATATTTATTCAACAAGCCACAAAAATGCTCAGTCCTTTCAACCACTAGTATTGTAATCAGTGTTGCTCCTATCTGAGTGCTGATGGTGAAAATGATGACTTATTTTAAAAATAAAAAGTAACATTCCAGACACTCCCATCTTGGTTGAAAATAAAAACAATTGCTTGCTTCAGTAAAAGCTTCAGTTAAAAATAAGCCTTCACTTTCTTACCATTAATGGCAATTGAAAAGCTCATAACCTATCTTGACAGTGGTTGGTTTTATTTGGGTTTTTTAAACTTATTATTAAACTCATTATTATTAAACTCGTTGTTGTTATTGTTATTGTTATTGATAATAATAATAATATTGTTTCATTGGCAAAATCTTCTGGATTTGTATTTGAAAAGAAGGAATATAGTGCTATGCTTTTCAATTGGATGACATTTCTCATAAAAACAATGTAAAACAGAGAAAGAGGGACAGAGAGAGAGAGATTTATCCTAAAATTGCCTGCGGTTGTGGGGTGGAGGTCATTATAGTATTTGGCAGGAATGTGGTAAAACGAGCTTGCCCAGTCAGACAGAGTAAAGGCTTTGTACACCCAATTATACCCAACCCCACCATCCAGACCGTCTCTAGTTTGATGCAAATTGTGTTTAGTTGCTGATATGAAGTAAATTCATGCCAAAAAGAGAGAAAACAATTCCAATATAATATCTAAAGCCTAATAAACAAAGCCATAAAGTGCATGGAGAGGGGATGTATCCAAGAGCAGAGTATGAGTTGTGAACCACTCATCTCCTGTGAGCTTTTATCAAAATACTCCTTTGGTTTCTAAATAGTTAGAGATGGTGCATGCATCAGTGATGAGAAGGCTGGTGTGAGGTAAAAAAAAAGGCAAACAATGAGAAACTTTTGGATAGATTATACTTTGAGTCTGTGGGTATAAAAGTGCCTGACTTTTGAGTAGGTTCAAGCATAGACAAGATAAAATAGCAAAGTGTTTGTGTAAAGCTCTATATTCTCCTTGGTATTTTCCCAGTTAATAAAGGAGATAACAGTAGTGCTTGCATTGTTTAAGGTACACTGAAATAATTTTTCTTTATTATAAAAGGTACGTTTTAAATGTAAATTTCAAAAAAGAGCAGTTCAGGACTTTCACGATCTTTAGAGAGAATCCTGGGCAAGACTTTCACCCAAACAGAATATGCATTAGATATGTCAGCATATATATGTATATACAGAGAGCAGTCTTACATACTTGCAATCTGTCTTTCCAAAAGAAGCAATCTTATTTTATCTTATTCCAACATAAACTGGTAAATTAATAAATTTCTTCCATTCATTGTCATACCTGAGGGGAGGAAGCTACTAAGCAGCAAGTGAAAGGGGGAGAAGCCTTTCAGACAGTGTTACCTGAGCAGTTGTGCTCATTTTTCCTGCTGAGGTGCAGAAGCCCTTCTGCACAGCCTGTCCCAGCTCCTCTTTGGTGCTCACTACTCTTCTGCCCAGTGCAGGTAAAAAAAAAGAAGAAAATAATGAACAAGGCAAATTTTATTTCTTCTGCAGCAGCTATGATGTTCTCAGCTTTCAGCATTCCTTATAAGAGATGTAGGCTTCTCTAGACTTATTCTGCCTAAGAGTAATATTAGGCATTTACAGACTGAGAACGATTAATTTTATTTTTCAATGCCTCTGCCCTTCCAACTACTTTCTCCTACCAGAAAGGCTATGCCTGGGTAACCATCTTTGTACAGAGTTCCCTTGCACAGGAGATTAGATTGTTAGCTGTAGGAAGTGTCCCCTAAGAAAGGACTGTAGGCTGTTGTGCAATAATTTTAGTGCTTCTTTCTTGGGTATTTTATGAATTGAATTAAAGGATTAGGACAAAACAGGATGATCACACAGAAATTAGTAAAAACTGCATAAAAGGAGAGAAAAAAGATCAGACAAAATTATTAAATTACAACATCTATGGAAGCAGGAATACAAATGATCAGAGCATTCTTAGGCTTTTCCTTAGGCTTTTACTAAGGACTCAAAATGACTTTAAAATTTATTGTAGCACTGGTGGTTCCTTCGTTGCTGATACTGTCGGGAGTAAAAGATTTGTCATGAAAGGAGAGAATCGATGGATAAAGAGAAAGGATTTATGTTATTCTGTTGCTGTGTTCTCTCTTCTGAGGTTTTTTTAAGGAAAAATTAATTTTTGTGTTGAAGAAAAATCTATCTTCTGAGTTTAAAATTCCTTCTGCTAGTTCTGAAGTCTTATTTCATAAAAATGACACAGACCTACCTCACTGTCTGGCAAACAATAATAGTAACAACAACAAAAGCAGCTACAAAAATAAATCAACAAAAATATAAAGGTATCATGCTCAGTATTTTCCTCTACATTTTCAAGTACTCTGAAAACAGGAAAATATAAGATTTTTTTTTTATTATGAAAGTACCAAAGTTATTTTATTTTCATCACCTACATAACTATGCACATATTTGAGAAATGAAAACAAGAAAAAGCAACTGTAAAAATAGTGGAAAGTTGAGAGTTAGTTTTCATAGTTACCACTTTTTCGCATCTCAGAAAACCACAAAAGGATTCTTTGATCCCAGTTGGTCTAATGAAGTGATAAATTAGGTCGTCATTACCCATTCCTCTGGCAGTTCTTTGGGCAAATGGAAAACACCTATAAAGCCAAATATTTTGGTCTGTAAGACTTAAGGCTTTTATTATAGCTGGGAATAAAAGATATGTGCAACCTTCTAAAGGTGGGGATTTTTTAAATTTTATTTTCTCTAATTTGTGTCTACTGATGTTCTCAGTTAATTTTTGTTGTTAGTTCAAAACTCCTTTTGGGTTCTTCATGATGCTTAATTCAACAATAATTCCACTGGCCCGCGCAGGAATGTCTCACAGCACTAGTGATTAGCCAGTGATATTTAAGTAATCATAATATAAGTGTGTTGGAAGAACTCTGTTCTGCTTTGGCATCTCTACCACTGTTTGGAACATATTTCAATTATTTTTATGACATTTTTATCTGATATTCTGTAAATAGCCCTGAGAGAAAAACTTTGTAGGGGAGACATAACATATAAAAATATACCAATTCAAGAAAATACTTCATAGTATTTTAAATAGTCATTTATGCAGATAGTGCAGTGAGTAAACTTTTTTTCTTAATTTTCATAAATCTTGTGTATTTCTGTGTTTTAAGTAGATGCACAAAGAACAGATGGATAACTTCAAAAGCCCAGTCTTGATGCAAACCTCTAAAGCTTTTTGTCTACCCAAAGTTTACCCTCAACTCTTTGGATAGACCCTCTGTATTTTATAGGTATTTTTTCTTTTGACTCAGCCATAGCCACCTTTCCAGGGGGTTCTAATCATCCATTCCTTCAAACTTTGAAAGCTTGCTTATCATATTGAAGCCAATGAAAATTATTTTCTACCATGTCTTTCTGGTGGAAAGAGTAAAAGACAAAACACTTATCCAGGACTATAATAATTTTCCTTTTAAACTGATACAAACTCTAACACAGTTTTTATTCCTGCTCTTAGACCTAAGGCTATGGAAAAGCTCTGCCTACTCTGAATTTTGAATGGTGCACTATTATCTGGATTGGTGTTGCTTTCATATCAGCCATTCTTGCTATTTTTTTATTATGGTATTTCTGATGGCAAGAGGGAGACCATCTCCAGGCCCTCATGGTGCAAGGAACTGTTTAAGGAGGATCTCCTTCTGTGTCCATCTCCTCAGGTTCATGATGTAGATTCAAAGGCAAAAACTGTCACACAAATTTACATTGCTGTCATGACCATAACAGGCTACTGGAGCATGCAGTCAGATGTTCAAAGGAGAACACTTCATGGCAACCTCACTTAATCTGTCATTTATGGAAGGAAAATTAAAGTTGTGTTTCCACCAAGTTCAAGTGAGGTTTTTGGAAGTACGTCCTTGTAAACAAAATTGCAGATTCTTCCCACCTGCTTCTGCTTTCAGTCCTGAGTAAACCCTAAGGTCAATTATCTGAAAATCTGGGGAAACTTCTGAGTCAGAAGTTGATCAGTTTCCAAAAAGAGAAGAAATCCAAATGGGGAAAAGAACAGAAAAGGCAAACTGTTAATGTTGACAAATAGGTTGGCTTTTTTAATGTAGTTTGTCAAGTTGAGGCAGGGAAGTTGTGAAGTAATAGGAACATAAATTGTTGGTCATAATACAACCCAACATTTATTTAAAATTGATGGAGAGTTTCACAATAAGCACATTTTGTCCACATCTTTTTCTGCAATGCAAGAGTGCTGGGGCCATTTTGTTTTCCCGCTGAGTACAGGGAGTAAAGGGTCCTTCTCTCAGCTTTTCTCTATTTTTTATTTTAAAGAACTGATGCACCTAGACATTATGTACATGCAATGTGAATATTCTGAATGAATTCTTTTGATCATCCATCTTTAAAATGGAACACTGAAGAAAAAAGACATTATGAAGGCAAGGAATTTACTACAATACACCTTAATGAAAATTTAGAATAAAAGGATAAGATTAGTCCTCCCAAGTGTGAACATTAAACATCAGGTTTAAAGTTTTAGAGTTAGTCAGACTTCCCTTGAAAGATTTTTTCTCTTTCTCTTATGCTGATCTACAGCAGAAGTGCTAAATTCTGGAGTGACCTTGCAGGTTTATTCCTGAGTTCTGTTTGACTGGGGAGAAATAAATGCTGCTAGCCTGTTAGTGTTATCTCACAAAAGAAGAACACCAAATCCAGAACAGCTAATGAAAGCATCGAAAATGTCATGAGGCAAAGTAATAATATTTCAGAAATTGGAAATCCCATCAGATGAGGTCAGAGAAATGGAATGTATGTCATGAGACATAGGATGTCTGATGAAAATAAAGAGGGTTCAAGAAAGTAATTGAAGACACTTAACCTAAATATTTCAGTCTCTGAATCAGGAAGTCTGAGAAAGAATAGTCAGCTGTATTGGAGCCTCAGGAATCTTAACAAGCATTTAAGGAGGGGGACAAATATATGCAGGTGATAGGTGGCTTTTAAACATCTGTTTTTACCAGCAGAAATTCAGTTGAGGTGTTGCCTGAGACAAACGGTTTGAAGTGAATGAGCATGAGATCAATGAGGTGCAAAAGAAGAATGATGGGAAAAATCAGCAAATTCAGAAAAAAAAAAAGAATTATATGCAATCAAATTTTAAGGGAACTCAACAGTGGATTTTCTGAGCTACAGACAATAACAGCACAAGCTGCATATTGGCTGCTACACCAGGAAATTGGATAGTAGCACATAATTTATTTACATTTTAAGTCCTAAAGGGTAATATTTTAAGTGGAAAAAATATATTTCTTCATTAGGAGATTGAAAAAGATTGAAAAAGAGGAATTTAAACTAGTTCTTTAATACAGTCGTATAATTCTTAATTATTATTTTCATTTCCCTTTAAATATCTAAACATTAACCAGTCTTGTATGGAGTTTGTATCTGAAAGTCCTAGGAATTTTATCTCTTAATCTGAAGTTTTTCTGATTCCACATGTTTTTTCTTTTTCATTCTTTTCCATATGTCTGTAGTATCTTCAATGCAGGAGAAAAAAAAGGAAAGCTGAAGAAATGAATGGGCAGAGCATTTCATTAAAGAGATTACATCTGCATTTGGACATATCTCATAGAAATCTGGATTAACCTTCAGCAAATGAGAGTGGAAACTTTAATTTTGTTCCAAGAGTAATGAAAATGTTCTGGATGGAAATGTGTATCATTTAGCAGTGCAGTCTCCTCCTTACTCACATTGTCTGAGTATTGCATTTCTCCCCAGGGAACACATTCCTTCACATTTTTCTCCATCAAAGCCATATTGCTGCTATGCCACGTAAATGGAGGCAGTATTTGAAGTGAAATAGCTGATGGCTCGTAGTTATATAAACTCTGCTAACGAGTTTAGAAGTGCTGGGGTTACTTGGACCCCTTAGCCTTGCTGAGACAGCCTTTGCTCTTTTTTCCATCAGATACTCTGGGCATGGTGGAAGATGCCTGTTTTGTTGGGGTCTTTTCCTTTCATATTCTTTTTTATGTTTCTTTTCTTTTGTACAGGGCTATAATTTTCTTCTTCCAATTAATTTCACTGTAAGAATCCTGTCACTGATGTGATACTTTAACTTTTTATTAATGAAATAAGACAGTCAGATTCTTGGCAGTGGGGAAAGCCTCGAAACTGATGAAAGGAGACCCCGTGCCCACAGCTACTTTTTTTCCTTTTGTCTTTCTATGAACTATGCAAAACAGTTTGCAGGGACTCCTGACACAAGATGAGGGAAAACAAATAGGAAAGATGCTTCAATAAAGCAATGTTAAAAACTTGGGAAATAAAGTTATTATATGTAAATTTTACTAAGTAAAAGAATAAATTTATTTAAAATTTTTTCTCTCCTTCCACTTTGATACCTGTTGAAGGTGAACAGCATGGTCCAAGACCCATTCAATGGCAATACTACTCCGCTCTTCTGTAACCTGCTTCCATTTCTTCATGGAGTTTGACCATGCTGGCCTTTGGGAGCTTGCTAGGAAGCTAACACAAGAATTTCTGGTGCCAAGAGCCATCAGGTCCAAATACAGGTTTTCAAAGCTAAAATGGATAGCACCTCTGTCCCAGCTGCCTCCCTGCTGCTGCTTTGAGTGCCTGGCAGCCTCACCAATCTGATCGTGGTCCAGCTCAACAGACAACAGATACCACATATCCCTATTTTAGCCTGGAGAAAAAGGGAAAAAATAGTCATGGCAGGAAAGTGCTTAGATAACAGTTTGGCAGGAGCCAACAAGGAACAGCAACACAAAGCATCTGGACAAACAGTGAACTGTTTAATACAGTGAAGAAGTGTTGTTTGCCCTTGTTTTACCTGCTTATTTAAAGTTCATAATCTTCTTATTTTATCCTTGTACTTTCCTTTACATTTTGATCCCAAGAATCTAAGTAGTGTATTACAAAACTCTCTAACTGCATAATATAGCTCTAGTTTCTAGAGCAGCTCTGTAAATTGTGGTTAGATATCACACATGCTACCCCAACCCCAAAGTATTATAAAATTCTTTATAAAAAGTATTTTATGGCACTGTAAAGCAATAGCAAATTACAATATATGCTGTTGCACCAAACTCTCTTTCATCTGCCCAATGCGACCTTAGATCTATTGTGAAGTTTCTAACACCAAGACAATGAGAAAGTATTCATTATTTAATTCCTTCATAACTTAAATGCTGTTCTGTGTTGATCACAGTGTCAGACAAGTGTCCAGGAAAAGAAAACAGTGGATGTACAATAGACAAGAAAGATGATCACAGGAGGAAAAAGCCAATTTGCTGGGTTTGAGATTTAGGAATCTGGTCTTCTCACAGGAAACTCAAACCAGCACTGTATGGGCATAGTCAGTATAGTGCAATGACAGCAATGCTTTTGGAATTTCCATGGCAAAAATAGATACAGAATGCTACTGCAGAAGTACTTTCATGTACCCTTAAGCAGAAACTCTGTAGTGTCTCAGGCAAGCTGTTAGGAGCTGGGTTGGGAAAGTTGTTAATAAATTGTCAGACATCTTCGAGTCTGCTAGATATAGAAAAGTAAAATATATAGCTGCTCCTTCTTACCCTTGGCGTCCCATCCACTATTGGATTAGGTACAGAGAGGATTAAACACACAAGGAGTTATGACAGAAGAAGTCAAAGGGTGAAGGAAGTTCTCATTGAATAAGAAAAATAGCACGGAGGCCTGGATGACATCTGCTTCAAACGTTCAAACTTTCTTGTCTAAATTTCATAAGTATTGTGAAATACTCTGTGGTCTCTATTAGTAACAAAATGTACCCGAAGGCCTTTGCTAAAAGTCTGCTAAACCCCCCTACCCCCTGGAATTGCCAATATTTGTGGTCAAAAAACATAACAGACTGCAACAAGAAGAAAAAAAAAAATGAAAAATGTAGGTGTAAAGTCCATGAAGCCTTCTGCGGTTTTGTGTTTTTATAGTTATCCTTGGTGGTAATTTATGTTGACTTTTTTCTTCAACATGTCCGAAACTTACCTTAAGAAATTGGACACAATTCTTAGATCATACCTCAAGAGAACTTGCATATGAAACTTGCAGAACTGCAGCTTCCCAGAGGCCATTAAGTGTTACAAGTTTAGATTAATATCATGAAAGCTTGCAATTCTTGAAAACTGTGATGATCATTTCAAATCCTACTTTTAGAGATCCCAAATGGAATTTTGTAAGGAGGGCATGAGGGTACCCTTTAGAGCATGAGCAGATATATCAAATGATTAATCCTAATAGCACACCCAGCTAATTTGAAAAGTGACATTAACTTTCCTTGCCCTAATATAGCTGTCAGAAAACCTCTTTGACAAATATGATATCTTTTCTGGTCAAAAAATAGCTGTTTGCTGTCACTGAGTCTCTCCACAGGAATGTGCTATTTAAACACATTTTATTAAGAAAGCCTTTTTATGTCCAGGATAGAATTGCTGATTAAGTGTGAAAGAGGGACGCAGAGAGAGCTCCCACACACACCCAATTGCCTGGTGGCTGGAGCACACATTGCAATGCAAGAGCTTTGTGCTGGTCCCAGGGCTAGTCCCCAGTGATCCTTGAACTTGGGTTTTCCAAATGAGAGGTGACAGCCTCAGTTCTACAGAAAGTGACTACTTTGGGATGCAGTGATTCCTCCTATTTATCCTTAGGACAAGGAGAAAATTTATGAAGTCTTCGGACCATTATAAAACCTCAAGAAGTGCAGGTTGTATTTCTGAGCTTGCAAAGTTCAAAATACAAAAAATAAGTTGACCAACTCAAGTGGCAAATTTTTCAACATGTTATTTTCATGGAAACACAGGAAAAATCAAAATCCCAGTGTGTTGCCATTAATGACAACAATCAAAGGTTGCAATATCTGTCAATTTTAGGATGTTTTAGGATATTTCTTAAATGTCTTAAGACATAAAAAACCCAGTAACGGAGCAGGTTTCAGGATTCTGGAAGAGTATTTGACAGATGAATCAGTCTCCATTATGGAGACTACCATAAAGCACAGGCTTGAAATAGGGCTTAAATATGGTTGCACTCATATTCTGGAAAATTGTAAGAAGAGACATGCCATGGACTTTCACTTTCTGAAGACAGACAAATATAAACTAGCTTTGCAGAAAAATATTTCTGAAGCAGCAGCCTCACACTCTCCCCTAAGTAAAAATACTCACTCAGATAGTGTCCTTACCCCAGCTACACTGTACACCCCAGTATGTATATATGTAAAGGATGGAAATCCTGGACAGGTGAGTTGTATAGCTACTGCTTGCTTTTATAAACTGGTGAAGGCCCGGCTCGTGTCCCTGAGTGGGTACAGCATGTGGAAGAAAGAGTTTCCCAGTGAGAGGGGGAGCTGGATGCAAGGTATTGATGTCAAAATAGTGACTGTTCCTCACAGTTAACACTGCTGTGCTGGTTGGGATGGGAAGATGGTGGAAAGAACAGATTTTAAAGGGTTTCCAGTACTTTAGGGATGTGGTTTATGGATCTTAGATATCCAACCTCAGCGATCCATCTAGGCTTTGTCTGTGGCCTGTGGAAAGAAATTGCATAGCCGCATGGTCTTTGAATCATCTTAATATAGGTCTGTATGATTAAGAGAGTGAATCACTTCCTCTAACAGCCTAACCCTCTCCATGCAGTAGAAAGCTTGCACACATATCTGATTACTTTGGATGCTTCACTTACAGATAAAGGAAGTTAGGTGAAATGAAAGTCCTTTCCCCTTAGCACTGTAACTTGTAATTGTGTAACTTGTGAGCAAGGGCTCTCCATCTTTGTGAATAGCAATGATGGGTAAGACAAAATTTTCAAACTCCCCACATGAAGTTTCTTGCTCTGTTTTGGGGCAACCCATGTGTTAAAAAGGAATGAATACAAGATATGAAATCTCATTCAGAAGATTTTTTCTGGGGTGGTGCCCCAGTCATAAACCACAATCTTTGATGGAAATTTTCTCAGTCCTTGTGAAATGGTGTCTCATTTTGATTCAGAGAAGTGTCTTGTTACTAATAGTTTTCCTCTGGTTAAAATGAGATGGAGTGGCTGTTAATAAGCAGCACATCACAACCTTAGAAAGAATGAACTTTACTGAGTTTTTCTGGCTATTTTACCTCGATTACTAAGCGACCATTACTAAAATTCTAAGCAATCTAAAAACAAGTAAAAAGAAGGGCTGGAAGACACCTCCTTGGATTTCTACATATGTCTGTATTGAATAAAATGATCATAAATCTTGGATCGACCACTGGTCTTATACAATATATTATTCTACAATGTATTACAATATGTATATGTGTATATATAATATATATATTCTATATTTTATAATATAGTATTCTAAGGAACTTTCAATTTCCCTCCCCACTCCTCCCCTCCCCTCTCCTTCCCTTCCCTTCCCTCATTACTTTAATAAGTATGTGGAAGCTATGTGAACTTTTTTCAGGCATTTTTAGGGACATTTTGCCTTAAAACAGCCACAGAGCATGGGATTTAACAAATCAGAACCCTACATGTTGAACAGAGAATTGCACTGCAAGCAATACGACTGTTGTGAGAGGAAATGCACCTTTTTATCTTAAAGGTCATAGGATGTACTGTGTCAAATAAATCAGTAAGTTCTGTGTATCTCTGGTTAATACACACATCCTCTTGGAGAGGCAAAATTCAAGACCTCTGGTGTTTTGCTGTGTGCTTGGGGGATTCACAGTGCTGGGGCCCAAGTGCATGCTAAAATTGGAGGATTTAAAGTCAATTCCTCCTTGACATACCTTTCAAGTCTGAACAGATTGGAAGCCCTCAGGGTTCTAAATGTGACCTTTTCTGGAAGCAGTTTATGAGATTAACTCTCAAAGCACAGCTGGTCTCTGTCTCCTCTTATGCTACACATTAGTGATGCCATCAAACTCTATTTGGAAAAACACAAAAATCTGCAAGTCTAAACTCAAATATGACTGAGGAAAACTTGCCCCAAATTCTTTATGTTTCCTTTCTCTTTGTTCAGAGTCCTTCATAGAAACTGCTTCCAGAAAGAATTCTATGGGTTAATATCACTGTAAATTGTTTTGCAGAGCTCTTTATAACCCTGGAGAGACTTCAGGTTTTCTCTTATGTCCGGTGAATCTCTCAATGTCATGGTGAGGAAAAGAAACCCATTTCTCCCCAAATTTGTACAAAGACATTTTCTTCAGAGAGATCTGCTTCATAGCACTGGCAGTAGTAGATGAACAGTTGTTAGGAAATAGGATTCAGCAACTAAAGAAATGTGAAGTAGAAGCTTCCTTCTTGCTCACATCCTGTGATTAACTGCCAAGATCAATCCATGGAGCTTTCTTTTAAATTGAACTTATTCAAAAGTCCACTATATAAAAAGCACGGAAAGAATGAAGACTCAGATTTTATTAGTTACATCACAGTTCCTGTTTGGCATTTACCAAGCGAGTCTGTGGCTGTCAGAACCAGAATAAGAAGAAAATTGAGCACTACAGTTGGCCAGTGTCTGGACCAAAATGGAGTCAATTAGAACCAAGTATTTGTCAAGACTCCTCCCTCTCAGTCATGGTTTTAAAAATGGAATTTCCTGTATGGCTGCTCTTCCCTTTGCCCTGACATCCTGTTACCTGCTCTGGGATAGAGCTGCCCTGAAAGTTGTGCTCCTTCTCTGGAAGCAGCTGATCCAAGCACTAAAGCAGACACAGTGAAACTACAAGTCATTTATTCCACTGTTACATCTTAAACCCCTAAAATGTTCTTGTTCCTTTGCTTATTTGCTACTTGGTATCTGACTATGAGATTACATGACACCAAGAATAATCCCTCAAAAGACTCACTTTATGAGAGCCTTTGGGCCAATAGTTTTAATCCTGAAAAGATCACACTTTATGGAAGGATGGCATCTGGACAGCTAGCACAGAAATGGCAGCAGAGGGGTAAATAAGAAGTAAAATTTGGACAGAAGATTGTTAGAGGTCATGGTTTTGAAAAACAATGGGGGCTTCCAAATGTAAAAAAAAATCAAGATCCTCTCTGGATTTTATCCAGCTCATTCCTAGTACTAGAAGAAAGCCTGTATGACATTCTTTTAAAAGCTGCTTTTTTCCCCTTTATGTAATTTAAAGTATAATGACTTTGTGGCCCTGGTGGAAGCATCATGCATCTGTTATGCTGCTTTTAGAGCAAGCTGTCTTCTATCTCACTGAGTCTAAAGGGTATGGATAAAATTTCTTGGAATTTCTAAAACTGGAAAAGGATACCTTCTGATCTGCAGTGGAAGCTTCCCTGGGAAAAAAATCACTAATAAACCATAAATCATACTGGGTGGAGTAGAAGATCTTCTTCAGCCCCATTCCATTCAAAGCCTCAAATACAAGTTCGTGTTGCTCAAACCCCTGGAAAATCTGATCTTGTTTAGATTTATTGACCAGTTATAGCCACCCCCAAAAAAAAGATACATCCCAGGTAGTTCTGCATAAGCAGAAAAATAAAGTATGAATGATACAGTAACAATCTCTGAAATTACAGAAATAACACTTCAGATCCTCTTTGAAAATAGAAATAGGGAATGTCTTTTGGAACAGAGAAGAAAAAAAAGTCTGGAAACTTCCAGAGAAACCCACATAGTCACTGACAGTCACAGGCCAGAAATGTTCTGATAAATGTTATTTATACCGTTCTTATAATTTGGAACATGTGATAGAGCAAATGAATGACTGCACTGGAGAAAGAGGACAATCAGCAAGGATGTGAA
Source organism: Pardalotus punctatus (assembly GCA_013400915.1). Taxonomy (NCBI): domain Eukaryota; kingdom Metazoa; phylum Chordata; class Aves; order Passeriformes; family Pardalotidae; genus Pardalotus; species Pardalotus punctatus. The sequence goes on along the minus strand of VZTX01022490.1, from coordinate 573,645 downwards.
ATTACACTTGGCAGTGTTTGCTTTCCCTCAGGGATTTCTAGAGAATCAGTCTTTCATTTTAGCATGAGCCCAAACACAGGGTTTTTTTTAAAAAATATGTAACTTTTGTGGCTGGTTGCTAGAAATATAGGTTGAAAAGGAACTTGGAAATACAGTACACAACTTCAGTTCCAGAACTGCACAGTCTGGATTGCTCACTTTCCTGCGGCAGGGGAGAGGAATAGAGAAAAATAATTAAATGAATTTTTTCTTCCTTGCATTTATTCTCTGTGGTAATAAAAGATTCTAGATCACAGAGGTTCTTTGTTAGCAGTATCCAAATCAAGCCTCAACTAAAGACAAATCCAAACGGTGTCCTTTTGATCTTTTTCAGCTTCATTCTTGAAACCACTCCCTTAATGCTCTTCATACCTTTCATCATATGAGCTTGGATGGTGGAAGATTTTCCCCACTGTCAAACAGGGGATGATCAACCCCCCTCCAGACAAAAATCAGTAGGATTATCTTGGAAGGGAGGGTCTGCATTTTGAGTAACCTTCACCACTGTCTTCTGCTTAAAAGCAGCACTCTGGAGAAACAACAAACATCATCCTTTGACTCTATGGCATGACCTATGGGCAGATACTACACTGATGGGCTGACCAAGCATTTGTTTTCAACATTATTACTGGTAGCTTTTCTTTATCTGCCTCTGTAGTTCTGTGATTTGGCTGATCGAAAGGAGCTAAATAGCATCAGTGATCAGGGTCTTTCTCTGCTCTGAACTTTATTTAAGGTATGTATAATTGGCTGTGGAATGTTTGTTGTTTTCATATTAAAAACAAAACCAAACCAAAATCAGTGTTATGTGAGCAGTTTAACTGCAGAAGTCTTTAATGTTTACTGCAGTTGTAATTAGAGTTTCAGCAGACATTTTCAAATATCCAACAGCAATCAAGGAAACCAGATAGAAGGCAGTGGGGTAACTGTACAAGCAGGGGTTTTGGTTCTTATGCAGGTCCACTGAAAAAAGCTGCCACAGAACTGTGGCAGCTTGATGTTTCTGAGAAAAACCTCAGAGTGTACCCTTGAAAAAGCTATGTGGTGAAAATTTTGGTTTTTTTATTTCATTTCTGGTTTGTTATTTAACAGGAAGTATTCAAGAATATTCTAAACCAGTCAGTCCCATTTGAGGACAATACTGGAGGTGGCTTTCTGAAAGTAGCTGAGGTGCCACAACTGTGAAATAAGAATTTTGCAGCAAGGTTTTCCTGACCTCTTTTAGAAAAGACATCACATCTGCTGTGGAAAGATGGCTGGATATGCTGTCCTTGATATGAATGGTTTGGTGAATTATAGGACATGAGGGAATGAGGCCCCAGAATACATATATATGTATACAAACACACATTTAAATTGACATATGCATAAGTGTATTTTTTTCAACACTCTTCTGCGGAACTGCCTTTACCAGATATACTTGCATGCCCCCTAAAGATGCAGAACCGCTGCTTTTAGATATCACTGTGAAACACAACAAAATACAACTAGCAAACAGGCCTCAACCAGCTGAAGGGCCGTTTTAAATTAACCTCAGTGCAACACGATAATGGAAGTGCATTTCTCTTATCCTGTTGAATGAAGATGCACTGATTCAGCAATAATTGAACCCTAAACACTTCATAAACTTCTTCTGGGAGGAACTGAAGGAAATGCCAGCAAAGTCATCTGTGAGTCATTAAGAAGAAGGAGAGAGGACTCTGTTGAAGCTGATCTTCCCAGTCCCAGATCACAAAGGGAAGGCAGCGATAGTGGCTGGTCATCTAAAAGTGTCCCACTTGGCATAACCCGTCCATGTTGTGAGTTTTCTGAAAGTAGTTGTTATGAGACAATAGGGTAGTCTGATGTGGTCTAAGATTTCTTAATCAAAGATGCTCTCATCTAACAGCTCTTTTACCCATTACAGTAGAATGGTTTTTATAGTGCTTATGTTAGAAAAGCAGGACTGCATTTATGTTTCTGTTTTGTGACTGCCAGAGCCCTCAAGTGCTTTATTATAGAACATTGCCAGTTTTGTTGTAACTAAGGTGGAGAACTCCTTACGTTTGCAAGTTGGATTTGTTTCATGTAAGACCATAAACCCTTTCTGGTCTTGTCTAGAATTTCTCATGATGCAGGATTGGTTTTGTGGCCCAGACCTGATTCAATAAACAAAAGTTTCTTAAGATACAACTTTCTGAATAAAATACCGAGAAACCCGTTACTGTGTCTGCATGTGAATCGCTATGTAACTGCCCATGGAGCAAAGCCTGGATTGATTCCTATCCCAGGATCTCTCAGATACTCATTGCAAAGCTGCTGCTTCCATGAAAAACAAGACTAGGAAAGCTGTTTTCTGTTAATTTTTTTTTAAAATGTCAAGGAAAAAAAAAAAAGAAGAAAAAAGGGAAAGAGATTAGTCTTTGCAGAGAGTTATGCTTAGCTGTAAGGCATCAGATGAATTAAAGCGAGCACTGGCAGGCAGAATATCCCAGCAAGCATCTGCCCACGAGCCAGGGATTATATGAACTTAATTGCTCAAGGGAACATACTTTGGTTGCTGATTCCATGTCACACCCAAGCAATGTAAATCTGAACCTTGCTCTTGACTGAAATTTGAGAAATGTCTGCAGGCGTTTCACTAAAATGCAGCTCTGCTGAAGGGGGTGTATGTGCCTGGAAAAAAGGTAATCGGAGTTTTCCAGCTAACTAGAAGATGGTTGTGAAAAGAAAATGCAAGACGTGCATGCTGGATGGGAAGTCCTGGATGAATATCCAGCAGCAGCTTTGGGAAAGAAGGGGGAGCTGCTGACAGGCAGAGAATAATAAAAGGAATTAAAAGACAGGGAGCAGTTAAAGGGTAAAGGAGGGGGCTGGGATTTCAGAGCAGCAGAAAGAGGAAGGAAGCAGGCGAGGGAGGTAGGGGAATGTCAGATGTGTCTGGGACCAGAGATTGCTTTGCTCTTCCTTCCCAGATGTGTTCTGGGTTACAGAAAATGGTCAAGGGTCAATAGTGCCCTCTTCCTCTCTCCAGTTTTGTCAGAAATTGGGCTAAGTAAGAAGCAAAGAGAGAAGGATCATATGGATTTAATCTTTAGAAAAGGAGGTCATTGAAAGGTAAGGCATGGACAACTGGAAGAATGCTGGTGGCCTAGATGACATATTGTGAGCAGAGGAAGTCCTTGGAGGAGCATGGATCAGATAAAGAAGAGAAAAAGAAAACTGATTGAAAAAGCTACAGGCTTTCATTTCAGTGATGTCCTAGACATGACCTACTTGAATGACAGCTCCACAATCCAGGAAAACCTCAAAATTTTTCCTAGCATCCTCTACAGCAGAGGATGCTGGAAAGAACAAGTTCCTGCTATGTGCTAGCTAGCTCCTGCAGAGTTAGTTGCTCAAGGAGAGACCGAGCAAAGGAAGGATAGGGGGAGATGGAGGAAACAACTGAAAGAAAAAAAACAGGCAAAATGCAGGTAACTTGTTGGGAGGGAAGGAAAGATGAAGTAAGAGAGAGACCATATATTTTTATTTCCCCCACAACATTAATTTTTCTTCAAAACCAAAATTTTTCTGGAAGTGTCTGTATTGGTTGTGCAGATTTTCTATCAGATAAGCAGCTGTTTGACAGTGCTGGCAGATGAGATGTGGTTTCTCTCAGTCAGAAACTCCATCCAGGCTGCCATACAGCCAAATATCTCAGGTATGTTCCTAGGCAACTACATGGTGCAATACACCTACACAAATCTGAAAAACTCTGGACCAACTTTGTGTCTGCTTCCTTGGTGAGCAACTATGGTCATTTTCATTGTCCTGAAGTCATTAGATTTGCTCTGCAAAAACTAATATTGTAAAATGTGCATAGTAAGTAGATCCAACGCATCTTGAGTACATCACTTAGCACAGACACCTCTATATAAGGACTGAAGAGGAAAGTGGCAGCCCCAAATTATCCTTCCAAGCCTTTTGATTTGCTGTAGCTACCATTTATACCACAATATACTATCTACATATTTGTGATTTATCTCCAAATCTTTGTTAGAAAGTATAAAATCTAGGCATTTCCCTATTTTCTTAACCCCTTGTCACAGTAAAATGTATACTTGAAGGAGTAGATATAATTAGGACTCCCAATAGCAACCATGTTGACCCAGAAAGGGATTAATTAGATTATCACCCTGACCCCTGAAGAAACACAGAATTAACCATAGTGGGAAGCACTTACAACCTGGGAGAAACATGTAATTTTCTTCCAGTGAGAACAGGAATTTCTCCTTCAGGTCACCAGCATTCTGGAGTAGGAAGTGTTTGGCCCAACAGTCCATGGATCACCATATTTTCTTTTTAATGAGGCATGAGGTAGAAGCTTTGTTAAGAAGATTCATGATGTTTTCTGGATCTGACACCTCTTTCCCTTGCAAGTTTCTTAAGACATTTATTGTGTTATCCTAGGCATTTCCCTCCAGGACTTCGCATGACCACATGTCAGTAAAAGGTGGCAGTAGCACCTCGTCACTATCCTGCTGTTCCCAATCTGTGATGGGCTTAGAAAATGCCTTTCTGTCACACTTGGGGGATCCTTTTATCCCCCTCCACTGTGCTGATCTGGAGCCAATGGGCAAACGCTTGCTGTTTGCTGCTCATAGTTTCTAGACAAGAGCAAGATAAAAAAAATTGGTGAAAGGTGATCTCAAATGGGAAAAATTACACATCCTGATTGGAACTATAAAACAGTAAGGGCTCTACAATGCCAGTACAGCTAACTGCTGGCAGTGGTTGAAGCCTCAATGACAAACATTGCCCTTGGTGAAGTAACAAGTGCAATTGTGCCACAATGTGTGAAGTATCACTTGTAAATGCCAAGCAAGAGACTTGCTGTAATATGTGAAACATTGGGACAGATTGAGTAGGAACCTGTGAGATAATACATCTTTTCAGTTTTCTGCTTTCAGGCATAAGTTTCCCTTACTTCATGCAATTGAAATTGTCTAGAGAGCTCTAGCGAGAGAAAGGAATCTGGGAGGAGAGATAATTTTTCACAATAGTAAACATGGTGGTTCCTAAATTCTCTGGTATATTCACCACTTACATGTTTGAAACTATTCAGAGCACTAAATCCCTGTGCACATAAGATCTTTTTAGAGGCTATCAAGATATGAAACTGCCTTCTGAAATTTCTGTCACTTATCTGGCAATATTTGATATTACTTTGTTATTTCCAGTATGTAGATAATAGAAGCTTAGTCCTGGATTTCAAAGTTAAGCCTGTAAGCTGGTCTGTGGTTTTCTACTAAACAGAGAATGAGCAAATAGGACTTATGTGGAAAAGCTGAGAGAACTGGGTTTGTTTAGTCTGGAAATAAGAAGTTGAAAAAGCAAATGATAACAGGTATGCCAAGACATCCACATATAAAACAGTGACTGATTATGTTCCTGGATCCCAGGGAATAGGATGTGCAGAAATTGGCTTATTTTGCATCAAGACAGATTTAGATCAGTCATTAATTGAGCACTTGTATGGTTACTTAGAGAAGTTGCAGAATCCCTTTAAACACCTAAGATATGCTTGTATCATTTTTTTCATGAACGCTCTACATTCTATCTGGATCAAAATCCTCAGGTTTGTCCTGTTATGGATGGTGCTGTGCTCTTGTAGTCACAATAACCACTTAAGGAGTGCTATAGGGGACACACAATGTGTGAGAACAAAATAACTCAAAGACTCAAACAATTTTGTGGTGCAGGAGTTTGGTAGAATTTTCTTGAAACTCCTTTTTATTCTCTTCTATGTTAATGATGACTGCATTTCCCAATTTTGTGCAGAAGTGAAAATTCCAAAATGCTCATGGAAAAATTTTACTTGTGGTCTATGACCAAGCCATAGGCATAAAGTATTGGAAACATTGTGAGAGAATTCTACCCGTCAGTTTGGAAAAGAGTAGCAGTATTTATTTATTTATTGCCTAGACCAGCTCAAGCATTTAAGCAGTAAGCACCAGGGCTTCTCAGACATTTATTTATAGCATATTCTTCTATTTCATAAACAAGAGAGTTCATATTTGTGATTGCCAGCATATCCTTCTGTACTCTGTACTGGTTCAGCATGCTCTTAACAAAACACTAGATAAAACACCTCCCAAATTTCCGAACCACTTTTGCATTCATCAGGGTGCTGTAAGCAGCCTCAGGGCAGTATTAACTCAACCAGCTAGTCCACACCATGAGATGAAACTTAGAAGGTTTTCTTCTGTCCCTGGAGTTGCTTTTTTCTGCTTCCTCTGAAACTTCACAAGCATCAGAACGATCACAGTGATGATACTGTCTTGTCCACTTCTCTGATTTTAAGTGTCCCTGATTCTTTGTGTAATGGGAAGCTATGAAATACTGCTTTGGTAAATTCTTAATTTGATCTCAATTTGCTGAAACCATCAATTCGTTTTTCTGGTGATTATTTTTCTTTGTTAATTTCCTTACCACTGCTGCATTACTTTTATTTTTTAATACATGTTTTTATTGAACATAAGGGTGATTTCTTTCTGTATTAGAAGTAATTCAGAATTTTTCTGTTTCCTACAGAGGAACAAAGGTTTCATATTTACCATGAAAATTCATAAAATTAGACTGATTTTTGCAAAAGATAGAACCTATATTTTTAATTGCTATCTGCTTCTGACAAAGCAGTCAGTTTCAACCAAAAAAACCACCCAGTTCTGTACTCTTGTCAGTTTGTGGAGATATTTTCACCAATGTTACTCAACTGCTGCTGAGGCATTTCAAACATCTGGAGCTCTGGCTTTGAGGGTGCCAGTTGTCTTTTTCTGGGAAGGAGCTCAATAGCTTCTTCCATTTGGCCAGAATGAAGAACAATTCAAATATTCAAGGCCTATAAACTAGCTCAAAGACTAGCAGCTCTCAGAACATCTTTGTGATTACTGAATGAACAATGTAGCCTGACAGGTATAAAGTCAACATTTAATTTAGCTCTGAGAGAGATGTTCATGGTTCTTTATTTTCCAATAAAAAAGATAATTTCAATTCCTGCTCTCTTGATGAATGAATACCACCTCTGACCCCTGAAAGCAAACACTCCTCCACAGCCAGTCATTTAAAAAAACAGCAAAAACCCACAAAGGACAGCTTAGGGCCTGATTTTTGTTCAGATTTCATTGTGTGAATTAAAAAATTGCACACACATTTCACAGATGAAAAGAGAAAAAAATGTGATAATTAAGCATTCCAGTCTGGCAACCAAGGTTCTTAAAACCATGCTGAGTGTCAACACTTACATGTTCTTTTCGACTGATATTGCAGCTTCCATCCCAGTGGAAACAGCTGTCATTGTAGGCATTGTATTAAATCAAATAAGAAAAGAGCTCTGGAAAATTGCATAGATTTCCTTTTCTCCCAAACTGAATTATACTAGTGCACCCACAACTAGCTCAAAAGAAAACCCTTTTGGAAGCAAATCTTGCATTTCATGTAACACCAGACTGATGCCTCACCATGAGGTTTTCCAAGCAGAAAAAAATGCACTTTCAAATGAACTTCTTTCTCCTTTCTGTCACATACATGTATGTTCTTGCCTCTATTAAGAACATCCAAACGAACCCGCTATATTAATGGGAAGCATTTATTCAGGCCTCACAGCCCAAATACTTTTTTAATTAGCCTATTTTTCAGGATAGACATGAGATACATTATTCTTCTTTCCAACATAAGTCTCTACATATGTAAAACATCACCAGAGGTTCCTTCTTTTCTTCCAGCAGACTTTCCCTGCCTCTCTACATTAGTTTGGCTATTACAGCACTTTTAAGGCACTCCACATGTTGACGAATAAACCGTCATTTCCCACTTGTAATAAGATTACTCAGTCCTTGGGAGCAGATTTATTATCTACAGTTACTTCACGTCTAATCACAGTGTTGCTCTCTGTAAAGAAAATGAACAGGCATGGATTGCATTTGAGAGCTTGGGGTCCCAAATATTCAGGTTATGTGTATGTAGACTTTGCTATATGGAAGCATACCAAAAGGAAATAATAAAAGAGGGAGGGAGGGAGGGTTTTTTACAAACCTAGGCTAATAATGGACTTTCTGCATGTTTTAGAGCTTTTACAAAGGCTGAAAACACCTTCACCATATATTTGTCCGGCAACGATGTCATCTGTTATGAATAAATTATGGGTGGGAACAGAAAAATGCAAAGGAAGGAATACGCTACAACAGGGGAATAAACAGGCCTTGTCGTAAATGTGTGCTGAGAGAGAGACTGTGTGAGGTATAAACCACATTTCTACCAGATGGCATGGGCAGCTGTCCTGGAGGAGAAGGGATATGATGGGGCCCAGCTGTTAACTCTTGAACTCCCAAGTATCATTCTGACCCTAGAACTGTGGAAAAGAGAGTTTTGGGAAACCTACAATTCAGGTCATTCTTCCTTTCCGACCCATCCTCCCAGGTAAAATTCAGAGGTGAGATCTAGCCAGAAATTTCAGCTACAAGAGCAGCTCCAGATGCAGCCCAAGGAGGGTCCAAGGATTGGAGATGTTCCTACCTAGGGGAGATTTAGACCTGCAATTACCATTACCTCGCCACCATCTAAGCCACAGCTGCCTCTCCTCTGACACTGTTTCATTCTCCCCTGTTCCTTTCAACATCCCCGTTCTTCTTATCTTTGCTTTTAGTGTTTTCCTCCCAAGTATCACCACTGTCTCTGACACTATCACCAGTCTGAGATCTGCTGCCACTCCAGGGGTAATGTTTGTGTGCCAAACCCATTCAGGAGTCTATCTTGTCTGTTTACAGTAGATGCTTTTACCAGCAAGCTGCAGCTGTGATTCTTCTAGGGTTGCCTCCTGATGTTAATGTGTAGTCATTCTCCACTGTTAACACATAAATAAAGAATCAGTAAAAAAGAAATCAATCTTCTTTTTTTTTTTTTTTTTGTTCCAGAATCCCCTTGGGTGTCTTATTGGATGGCTAATGCAGTTAGATGTGACGAAATACTAGAAAATATTATTTTCCAAATATATTTCTTGATGTGGAAGTTCAATTTCTACCATTTCCCTTCTCTTAATAAGTGTGTTGCAGTTTTTGGGAGTTAGTACAAAAAGTTATAAAGCAGTTCAGAATCTCTTACTGGTTGAGAAGAAGTAGTATATTTGAATATAGGCAAATGAACCGTCAATATTTTTTTTAACCATGGCAACCTGGGTTTGGTGATGACTTCACTCCTACAGAACAGTCTAGTGATGTTCTCAGTTTTCAAGGGAGGGTTATATTCACCAAAAGATCCAGGCAATGCTGCTGGGATTTATAGGGCTCGTTGGCTCACACGTCTGTCACACAGTGCCTCTGTTGCCAAGTTACATGAGAAAAGCAGTATCTGCTATAACAGCATATGATTACGGTGCCTGGTATATTTGAGAGAATCACAGAGTCATAGAATATGCTGAGTTGGAAGGGACCCATCAGGATCATCAAGTTCCAGCTCCTGGCCTTGTGCAGGAACACCCCAAGAATCAGTGACACCATCACACTGATTTACTACATTAGTATTGATACTAGAACTAGGAATTGAAATAGAGAGAAGGGGCCATTCTGAGGTTTCTACCAGATCCCAAAAAATCACACATTTGTTTTCCAAATAAAGGCCAGACACCCAATTCAACACAGGGGGAGAATAGAAGAAAGGAGCTCTTATGCATCTTAGGGATCAGAGAAGCCTCAAGTCTGCTCTGTTGTGGGTGCCTGCAGTACTGCCCTACCCTAAAGTTCAAACCTGCATTTTTCTGAGAAGTATGGACTTTAAGAGACCTCTGGCATTTTACAGTCTGTATCTGGAGGCTGTAAATTCTGCAAAGATGCAAAACATTGTATAAGTCTACTTCTGGTTTTCCTATATGTTGAGTGTTTAACACAGCTTTGACAATGCAGTACCTGCAAGTGCCATCTTGTATAAATTTTGGAGGCCACTTCACAAAAATTGCTAAGCATACAATTGGGACAGTGGATGTAAGATTATATCTAATTATGCTAAAACTTGAATTAGTCTGCTGTTTTCAGCAACCAGGACACTAAATATTAATTACTTCAAGGCATTTGATGTGAAAACAAAATTGGCCAAGGTCAATCAAAACCCGTACTGCCCTGTAGCAAGAGGAATTAGAACTGACGTGCATTTATACAAGATTCCACTCTACTAAAACTGTTCTCACCAAGATCTCTGACATGTTCTCTTTAGTGGACCACTGCTCAGTCACACCCTGCTTGTCGCTCCTGCTTTCTTAATTTGCCTGAACCAGATGCTCCTTTTTTTGTTCTTTGTGCTTGCCTATGTTTTCCCTTCTGGTAGGGCACATCCACTGTAGTGCTACATTGCTTTATTCACTTGTCACTCTCTTCACATTAAAGGATAGCTATTATCTTAAATAATGGAATCTGCATTCCTTAATTTTCCCACATATCTTCTTTTTGGAGTCTCATAACTTCTGAAAACCTCAAATTACAGCAATCGATTTTAACATGTTACATTCTTCCAAAAGCCAAATTGTGACCAGATTGTTCCTATGAGGAACTTATGACCAAATTCTTCTAGTTTCCAGTATGTTAAACCTAAAGGTAAGGTAATTAACAGCATTACCTTTAGCTGCATCCTCCAACCATCAACTGGGAAATAAACGTATTATCTCTCAAATCTCACAGGTTTTTCTTAAAATAATTTCAACTTTCAGGGCATGAGTTTTTTTCTAACATCTCCAAACTTATGATAAAACTGCTGACAATTATCCTGCAGCTGTGACTGAGAAATTTAGTTTTCATACTTTTGGACATGGCAGATGGAAATTCCAGAGATTTCTGAAAACAAAGTTCAGTGTTTGAGTGACAGATGATTTGTGCGTTAATGCAAAGAGCATGGACTAAACCAGTGGCATGTATGCTTTCTTAATTAAACTGGAATATCAGCAGCTGTAGGACGCATCCTTGCTTTGGCTTTGGGAAAAAAGGGTTATCTTATTCTTTTAATTAGCAGTGACAGCATGTAGAGAGCAGAGAAGAGATTTGCTCTGTACCAAAATACTTAATGGGTCATGGCTGGATCTGTGCTTTGAGAAATTTGAACAGGAATAGACAGTGTTAAGGGCAGAGTTTACTGAGGAAACAAGTCAGTAGATCCATGAGATGGTGGAAACAGCTGCAAAACCAGCATGGGACCTTCCCTCTCCCAGTGTACCGCCTTTGGTCATTCATCCCTCTCCTGTCTGTCTCAGTTGGAGGGCTGCAACTGGTCTCAGTGTTAAGTGGTCAAATATGTCACCAAAACTATCACAAATAGCATTTCAGAGAAAAGATAATGCTTTTATTCTTCAATCTGAATATAGTAATGATCTTGGAGGTGCAGGGAAGGGAATACAGGGGATAATCACACTGGTTTTTGCTGTCATAGGCAGCACCCTTTATGACTGTAATAAAAAGTTTAAAATTACCAAAAAGATTTCTCAAAGTTTAGGTCATGTCAAAACTGAACTTTGACTTACAAAAAGGTCTTCCAGTGTTTTTGGGAAACCCAGCCCAGATTCCAGATTTTCTGATTTCTGGGATGTTACTTAAAGCTTTTCCCAACCAGAAAGACTGAGCTGGAGCTACTCTAGTTTCCCAGAAAAAAAGAAAAAAAATTAGTGGCTTGGGGAAGATATGAGGGGTCTGAGAGCTCAGTGAGTGAAAGTACCACTGAGCAGGTCATGTACCTTGTCAGGGAGATGGGGGCCCTCTTCTGCACCTCTGTGTTAAAAAAGTACAGTCAGTTCCTGGGTGTTAAAATAGAAACCAGGATCTGCTCCACATTGGGGGCAGTGTCCTCGCTGCCTTCCCCAAAGAACTGGTAGGAGCCACATTCCTGCTTCTGTAGGTCATCATGTCAGGCTGAGTTTGGGCATCTTGTCCCAGAAACATGTATCAATCTTCAATTATTTAGGATGCATGCCATAAGCTATAACAGTAGAATAATTAGAATTCTATATGTCTAATAATCTCTTCTGTCTTAACTAAGCAGTTTGAATATTTCACTTTTATAAGAGCCATTCTTTGGCAAACCTACTTGTTAGAATTCCTATGTCAGCTTCTTTTTTTAAAAAAAAGTAATTACTTCTGCATGTAGTTTTGAAAGACTTGAGATGGCTTTTGGCTTGGCATTTTTTCCTCTACTGTACTGCTTGAAAGACAGTTTGAAGAACATATTAAGATGTGATTATTTAAATGTTATTCAACAGTGAGAGCAGTGTGCCTGTTACTTGTGTCTATGTAGTCCCACAGCTACAAAAGCAGAAAAAAAAAGGAATCATAATAACAATGTTACTCAGAAATAACACAAATTGGAATAATCAGTTTAGGGTGGAAGAGCACCGCAGAAATTACCCAGTTTATAGCAGGCAGCTTTGCCCAAATCTGTTCAGATATGTGTGGCTACTATCCTTATGAGTGGCAAAATGCTGTGAAGGGCCAAAAAAAAAAAAATCTAGGATTTTATTAGTTATAGCAACAAAATGTCCTCATATTTTCTTCATTTAATCCTTACATAAAAGTTCATTTTTGGATACTTGGAAATGTATTTCAAAATTTCTCTTCTGATAGAAAGGGAGTACAAGTGGACTGGATTTTTTTTTCAGATATTTGCATTTTAAAGTAATATTTGTAGCTAAAGAGAACTGATTTTGGTAGAACATGTTAAGAAACTAATTTTTCAATGGTTTTCTATAAAAAACTTCATTCCTTTGGAGAACTTGCAGTTCAGCAACAGTACATAGGCAAACAGCAGAAAAGAGGGAGCTCCTAAAAACAGCAGCAGACACTTCCCTCTTTATCTTCAGTCTAAAAAACTGTGGAAACCCAGATGTTTGATGACAGTGTAGCATCTAAACCACAGTACTATTTAGCTTTTTTAAGAGCTAAAATTTTTGAAATGCTCTATAAGTAGTGAGAGCAGTATATTTTTTCCTTTGGCCTCAGATAATACTGGGTTTACAAAGAACTTGTGCCTATTCTGCTGTTTTTAGTGGACTTTCTACCTTCATGTCTACTGACCATCTTGAGAGCTGACTACTACTAATATGCAGGAATTCGCTGGAAGTTTCATTTTAAATGACCTTTTTGCCTAAAGATATGGTATTACTCCTTAAACAATATTTTCACATATGCTCTTCAAATTACAGCTCCTCATACAATCCTCTGACATCTAAGTCATTCAAAACAATTAATATTTTACTCGTGTTATTGAGGCACAAAATGCCTTTATACTTTATCAGGGAGTATTTTAAACCAATAAACAGACAGGCAGAACATTCATAATTAAGGCTGTCATTTTTTCCTCAGTTCAGATAGTTTTAAAACAAAAGTACTGTGTTGTTTTTCTGAAAAGAAAGTGTTGTGAAATTAGATGTAAAAGCTGAAATATCTGGGAAGCAAACTAAAGCTGACTTTCAGAAATCATGTGTTCAGGGCCTTGTAGAGTGGCTGTCTCTGCTGATGGCATTCCCTTCCTCCTATAGGCTCAAAAATCCCCTTGGCCTTACTCTGAAAGAAGTACTTCTGCTGTGACAAAAGTTTTTTTAACAAATTTGTTTGTTTGTTTGTTTTTCCACAGGAATGCAACTTCAGTTCCCTTTTGAGGCCCAAACTTAGACTCTAGTGTTTGGATAGTACTATTATCTTACCTCCTTTTTCAATAAGGAAGGATTTGAACTTCAGATCACTGTACCCATTTGGAACTTAGCACAACACCAAGAACAGTTTCACTACATTAACTACTGTAAATGCTTCACCTTACCTGAAATAAGGAAAAATGTTGGTCTTAAAGAGGCAATATTCATTTGAAGTCTACTCAGCTTCCAGAAAGAGATATGAGACAGCCAGCACAGCTTCACTCAGGACAAGTCCTGTCTGACCAAGGCAGTGATATTCTGTGATGGAGTGACTCCACCAGTGGACAAGTGAAGGGATGAGGATGTCGTGTCTGGACTTCTGTGAAGCCTTGGACATGATCCCCCCAAACATCCCTCCCTCTAAATTGGAGAGCAATGGATTCGATGTGTGGCCTCTTAGATGGATAAGGAAGTAGATGGACGTTGCATCCAGAGGATTGCGGTCAATGGCTCGGAGAGATGGACATCAGTGACAAGGGTGTCCCTCAGGGGTCCATACTGGGACCAGTGTTATTTATTATTTTTATTAACAACATAGACAAAGGCATGGGGTGCACCCTCAGCAAGTTTGTGATGACACTGAGCTGAGTGGTGTGGTTGACACACCTGAAGGATGGGATGCCATCCAGAGGGAGCTGGACAAGCTCGAAAAGTGGGTCCATGGAAGTCTCGTGTGGTTTAACAAGAACAAAGTGCTGCACCTGGATCAGGGCAGCCCCTGGGGGCATCCAGGCTGGGGGATGGACAGATGGAGAGAGCCCTGCCCAGAGGGACTTGGGAGTGCTGGTGGAGGAGAGGCTGGACATGACCCAGCCATGAGCACTCACAGCCCAGAAACCAAATGTATCCTGGGCTGCATCCAGAGCAGAGTGGGCAGCAGGGCTGGGGAGGGAATTCTGCCCCTCTGCTCTGCTCTGCTCTGGTGAGACCCCAGCTGGAACATTGCAGCCAGCCCTGGGGTCCCAGCTCAGGAAGGACACTGACTTGTTGGAGCAAGTCCAGAGGAGGCCACCAAGGTGATCAGAGGGATGGAGCACCTCTCCTATGAAGAAAGGCTATGAAGAATGGGGATTATTCAGCCTGGGGAAGAAGGCAGCTTCAGGGTGAGCTAATTGTGGCCTTCCAGTACCTGAAGGGAGCCTACAAGAAAGATAGAGAGGGACTTACAAGAGCAGGTAGTGACAGGACAAAGGGGAATGGCTTCCAACTGAAAGAGAGTAGGTTTAGATTAGATATTGAGAAGACATTCTTTACTGTGAGGGTGATGAGACAACGGAAGAAGTTAACCAGAGGAGCTGTGGCTGTTCCATTGCTGGAAGTGTTCAAGGCCAGGTTGGATGAGGCTCTGAGCAACCCATTCTAGTGGAAGATGTCCCTGCGCATGGCAGGGGAGTTGAAACAAGATCCTGTTGAAGATCTCTTCCAACCCAAACCACTCTGTGATTCTATGATTCTATGAAATTGAGGTAATTTTCAGTCCACTTCCTTTTTCGATTTGAAATTTTTCATGTCTTTTCTCTTTTCCTGTAGTTGACAATTCAAAATTTGCCATTTCCCATTGCAACACAAAACTATGGAAAGCTATCTGTGTGCACATTGGAAACGGTGAAATCATAAAATTTTGCATTTAGCAACAGAACTCCGAATCACTAATGAGGATCAAAAGTGTTTGTCATTCATGATGAAAAGATGACTTCCTATGGCAACTGGCCTAAAAATGACAAGATGGGACAGACCCTTACACCCATGGAGAGGCCAAGGTCTCCCACTGATAGGCACATATGTAAAAACAATCCCCCACTGGAAAAGAGGACAATAGGACATCTCCATACTTCTGGCTTCAATTTAAATTAATTTTTTTCTAGTTTTACAGTTTCCTGACTGCAGTTATATTTATACTCTCTTATGCATAAATTGCTTTATTCTACTAAATATTTAAGCAACTGTCATAGTACAAGTTGTATTTTATGTCTCTGTAGCAGAGATGCATAAAACTGCCTTTCATTTCCTTTCTGTTAATCATTCCCAGTTTTTTATCTTTACTCTTAGCTCGTCAGATGTCTCTTCATTAATTAATGTCAGGAAGCATACAGCATGCTAATGTGATTTAAGTTCGCTAACCCAAACACTTTTTAGTAACTCAAACTCTTCCCTTTTTTGTCTGTTTACAAATGATGTTTATGAAGGTCTAAACATTTAGCAGCAAAACATTCCCACAGGACATTTATAAAAGCAGCATATTTGCAGTGCTAAAGGTGTTAAGACAGGCATCTCACAGTCTGTAAGATTTATCAGCAGGCAAACCATATATTTCACGAAATCATGAATGGTTATTTTCAGCTTTCATCATTTTATGTGTTGAAGGAAACGGCGAAAATATTGTGACTGGCCATGTTTCGTCAGAAATAAAATGCCTCAATAGTAAGATATGTCTTGACTGTTCAGATCTGTAACATCAGTAAACAGCAGGAGTATTGATACATTAAAGATCTGGATGTAAATGCAATTCTTCACTCAGACCACCTTTTTTAAACCTACACTGCTGTGGTCACAGCAACTTGAAAAATGATTCAATGGCTTGCAAGTAAAATAAAGAGAAATCATCAATTCAATGGTGTACTCAGGTGCTGGGAAAACATCAGCAAGCACCAGGAAAATGCCCTGATTTTCAGATTTGAACATATTTGGTCCAGCAGGTTTGTTCCATAATGAGCAAACCAATACTGAGCTAAGAGTTCAGACAATATATCTAATAATATGTGGCTTATGTTTTACCATTGAGGAGAAGAAAAATTACTCCCTACTAATAATTTCAATTTCAAATTGTGTCCACACTTGGACGTGTCTATAAGGTGAATCAAGAAATATGAATGTGCATGTCAAAACCAGTACGTTACCTAATATTTACAGTGAGTGGATTGACTAATATTTATGACCAACTTATAAGGTATAATTTTAACCCAGAGTAATGCAAGCAATAATTTATCTGTGGGATCCTAGGGGTTGCCTGTCTCCATGAATCATATCCAAAATCTCAAACAGCTGTAAGCGTATTTAGAAAAAGTGAAGTTTTTCCTAATATTCAGCACCTGTCTATAGAAATCTCTGTATGAAAAACCATGAGCTGGAAATTGCACACACCTATGGGAATTAAGAGGTATTTAACATGGATTGAGGTCTGAGTTAGCACTACATTTAGGCAGGTATGAGGGCAAAATATTTTCAAGTATTCAAACATTTTGTAAATTATTTTACTTTTATTTTCTGTATTTGCTTTTACTGAACTTATATACACATGGAAGTTGGTTCCAATGAATATCTGAATGTTACCTCCAGCAGAAATTGCAACAACTGTCAACATATTTTAAAATCACTGAGAGCAAACAAGTCAAAGGCAGAAATTATCTATTTTTGAAAGACCAGTTATATGCCAAGAATGTTACTCAAGTTCAGTGATTTTTGCTGTTTTCTAGTTGATGCCTTTGTCAATATCCCTGTATTTCCATGAGTGCTGCTAAGTGCAAGCACATATTCCTAAAAGGTGACAAGGATGGGACATAAAAATCAGGCTTTCAAATACTGGATACATATACCTTTAATATTAAGATTTATACCATAGTTCTAGAGAACTGAAATGACAAATAAGACTTGTTCTTGTCTTACTAGATAAATACTCGATAACAAACACTTCTAGACAAACCCTAAAATGTTTACAGTCTTGAATTTTCTGTTGTTTCAACTTCTTAGGTGGCAGAAATATGTTTCCTGACATAAAAACTTCTACTTGATATTTAGAAGTATTCCTAGTACATTGAAAAGCAATAAGTGAAAGAGTAATGCTGCCAAGAAGCTCGTGCATTCTGTCTGGCTAATTTACCAAATATGTTTTCACCATAAGTGCCTGGTACTCTGCCTATGGTAATAACATAAATTCACCATCAACTAACACACAGCAGTATATTACATGCTATTTCAAAAATATTCCTTACATGAAGAATGTCAGGCCAAGGAAAGATAAGTTATTAAATACTGGAGCTGGGAGATGTGAAATGGTTTCTTAATCATTAGTGGAGAAAAAAGTAATCTGGGCTGCATCCATATAAGTGAAATAGTGGTCCTTCTAAACATGTTCTGCAGAAATAAAAATACAAATCTTTATTAAAGTGTACGCAAGCCAACACTTTTTCAGTACATGAAATATCTGCTTACCCTTCCTGTAATGTTTTATTCACGCATGATTTCATAGTAGCTTAAATTTTCTAGTACAATTCCCAAAGTATATGCTTATATCCAGATCTGTGGTCTCATTTTAGAAGCACTGAATTTTCCCACATCTCCCATTGAACAAATACAACTGAGCTGATGTGCAAAATTGACCTATTTATTTATGGCCCTATCCAACATCAACTGAAATTAAGGAAAAAAAAATCATGTGTGCAATATGATGAAGGAGTGAGTTTATTGCATCCTTTAAATTTAGGCACCCACTCACACAAAAGTCTGTGAAAAAAATTTTTACAATGGAAGATGAAGAATCTGGTTTAAAAGTTCGAGTTTGGAGGAAAATATTTATTTCCAATCACTGACAATTATTTTGGGAAAAATGTGTTTCTAAGTCTTTCCTGCTGTAATTTATTTTTAATAAAAAACAGTGGCAAAACATTCTTTATATTACAATATTTCTTATTCAGAATGTCACACAAAATTTTTTCTTCCTAACTATTTGGGATAAAAAAAGTGTTTCAGTGCTCTACTGTAAGGCAAAAGAGGTGTATCTGGAGAATAATGAAAATAGCCTTGAGCAATGCACTATAATAATATGAGCAAATGGACTATAATAATACTATTCAAACTATTTTAATTTCTCAGCCTGATAATGCAGGCAGTTTTCTCACGGCCTCTCATACAATCTGTTTTGTGTCTGTCTGAACAATATGTGACTGAGAATGGTATTTATTTTACTTTTACATCATACTGGGAAGCGTTCATTGCCCTCTTTCAAATAAGCATTTAGAACTTCCTGTGGCTTGTGGAAAAAAAATGTTTTCTTTTAAATTATGTGCAAAACTGGATGACTTTGGAGGAAAAAAATTTTCTTATTGAATAACTTGCTCCAAAGAGCAGGATTATTTGTTAAATAAAATAAATTTTAAAAAATTGTTAAATGTGGGAAATAAATATCTGAGGAAAAAGCCTTATTAAAAAAAAAAAGGCATGCAATGCCTATCTAGTAAACAGATTTGCTTTCCAACATGCCTCTGACAGCCTTTTACTCTTCTGTTCTTATCATACTCTAAGTAACCCAAAAACTACAACAGGGCAGCAGCTGAAATCTCCAACCAAAGCAGACAGGTTGCTTTCAGTGGCCTCTGTGCCACATGCAAGTCTGGTACTTAGTGATATTATTCCAGTGTTTGCTCCACTCTACCTGCCATTTAGAGATTTTTAGGAAGTCCACTTTTTAATTTAAGAAACTTGGAATTTAGAATTTGCCTTGTAACAATACAGGTTCCTTTTTCTAGGAGTGGGCAAAGAAATTTCTCAGTGTGAGGGAAAGTAGAAAGAAGTACTACCCTGTGGGAGGGTTCAAGTGTACATATTTTTAAAGTCTCATTGGTGAATAATGCAGATGTCAGAAAAATGTATGTTCTAGGGGAGGAAAACTTTAAGTGACTCAGTCTGGTGAGCAGTAGGCATAGCTAGCATTTTAATCTTTCGCCTTCTAGTACTCTCCTTCTCCCTTTTCTGTCTTATCTTTCTGATTTCCTCCTTTATGTAATATTTTATTCACATTCAATTTTACTAGTGATGCATTTTTTTTCAAAAGAGATGCTTAATCCCAGATACCATTCATTATTTATAGCACTATGTGCTAAAGCATAAACTTTTCAGATATTCAAGGCATACATAGTTTTGCATACTGGACTGCCTTACATTTAGTGGCATTTACTATGAAATATAATGAATATAACTACTTTGCCTTTTCCATATCCACTCTCCAAAAAGGGCTTTCACAAGTAAATATTGGATAGCAAACAGTCTCTACAATGCCAGAAACAAAACTGTCCTGTGTTTATATGATTCTACAGTCCTGTTGAGCTACAATTTTAAAGTTGCCTGGCTATTCTTTCATGCCTGCAAATCACATAATTTTGTGTCTCAGCATTAATATGTTCCCTCAGTAACAGGCTAATGTGAATGGATTGCTATAATATCTGTATCCACATTTTTCATTGCACCAGTGAAAAGGAAAACCCAGGCTTAATGGCATTGCAGATTTACTCCATAATTTCTTACTTCAGACTCATAACAGATAGGAATACCTTGTCTGGACCAAATTAAACAAACCACAAGATTTCTCTGAAATAATGTATTCTTCCCATGAAGTATTTACAAATAATCTCTGCAAGGTTAAAAAACTCTGTATTGGTCCATTTCAAATGACTGCTGTAAACCTAGTTATAATAGGTTGAATATAGCCTAATTAAATTTTATTTTGCAATATTTACATCAGACAAACTGAAGAAATCCAAGCCTGCAATCCCTTAAGGAAAACGGTAATCTTTATGCATGACTTATTCGTTGTGAAGTGTCAGAAAGATCTGCTACTCCAGACATTTGAAGTAGATGCCCAATGTCATTCATTTGCTGTTAAATGCCGAACAGTTCGGAAATAATGTCCACGACATATGTATCTTTCTGCTGCTGATCTCTTACACTGCCTCCAAGACACACACAAAGGAGTTTGGCTCCAACCTGATCAGAGCTGATTTGCTGGTTTCTGCTAGTGTTTATTGAAGAGAAGCGTCTCTGGAGACTTTGGGGCACTCTTCCAGTACCCCATTTTAAGATTTAATTAAGAGAATTTGTGGGAGAATCGTAAATGGTTTGGATTGGAAGAGACCTTAAAAATCATGAATAAAAGAATAAATTAATAATTAGAAGATTTGGATAAAAAGTGTAGCAAGCAAAATGGTTAGAGGATTAACAGTTTGGAGAACAGGAAGGAAGTGATGACACTTCAAGTACACAAAAGGTTGCTATGAAGAAAACTGTCATGAGATGTCTCACAGGAAGTAGAACAAAGTGTAATTGGCTTAATTTGCAGCAGACACTCATGTTTGATATTGGGAAGGCTTTAATAACCATCAGTAGAGCTGAGTAACTGGGTTAAATAGGAATAAAATAAATGTGCCTGTAGAGAAATTACTCAGAAACCGGGAAAACCCAATAATGGATACAATTCTTTCAGCAGAATTTTTACATGGAGCAGGATGTAGAACAGAGGTTTACAGTAAGAATATAACTTTGCATTAATTTTCTGTTTGATTGTGTTTGTTGTTTTAAAAATATTATAGAACCTCAATTTTGATTCTATCAAATATTTTTGTACTTATTCTACACAGTTTGGACTATCAGATTCCCTCTGATGATTTTGTGTCTTTTTGTCTTTAAAGAGATGGATGATTATAAAGACAAAAGAAATTATATTCTGACAAAATAGTTTAATTCTAAAGTTTCTAAAGAAAAATTCATGTGGATATAAAACCATTGCTCATGGTGATAGAAAATATCCTCTTGCCCCGTTACTGCCTATATGGAGTGTATAGTTCTCCAAGAACAAAGAGATGGAAAGAAGAAACTGATTCACAGTTGTCTGTGTTTTATGTAATCAAGAGTTGGTGGGTCTTGGACTTCTGAAAAGCTAACACAGAAATCTCAAATTCAGTAAGCAGCAGATCTAAACCAAAATGAAACCTTTACACTTAAGATAAACCTGGGAAGCGTGGGGAAGGGCACGCTGCAGGTCAGAGATTGGTAAAGTGGTTGCATGGGTCACATCAGTCACTTGTGCTCACCAGTTTTATACAAACAAAATGAAACTAGGGGACAAAAGAGGGTAAAGTACTCTGAATGGCTAGAAATGTCATATTTAATTAAGTCATATTTTATAGTAATTTACTATATATTTGCCAGCTGCCCTGAGTCAAGGGTTCATAGTCATAGGAATCATAGGGTCACCACAATATTTTTTGTAGTCCCACTTAGCACCCAGCACAAGACTTATTTTTCTCACTACCTTCTCATTTAGACTGCAAAATGGCAAATCCCTAAATGCACATCACATCTTCACAAGACAGGATAAAAATACACCCTTATATTATGTCTTGGTTAAAAACTGGAGTATGTAAAATGCACATTTTTCAGAACAGGCCCAGGAATTCTCAGACTGGTAAATGTTATACAAACTTTTATCATAAAGCTGTAATTTGACTCTCTTTTTCCTTGATTAAAGATATTTAATAATATTTTTAAAAGTTTCTGACCTGAAATACAATGTGAATTTTCATCATCTACAACCATTGTTCTTTTATAATAGAAGAGAAGGTCATATTATGGCTTTGATTTTTAAAAATAATATATACTGAGGTATACCTTCTAAGAAAAGCCATGAAAAAATAGTAATCTAAACCTAGAAGCTAAATCTAATCTAATCTGATCTTCCAACCTGCTGTAGTCCATAATCTAGATGTTTTCTATAGGAGCTGGGGGAATGCAACATCTTTGGGACACAAGAAGGAAGATAGGGTTGCAAAATGGCCTCCTTTTAAAACATGTATACTTCTATCCTGGAAGTGCACTTGACAAATAGATCATGATTATTGGTAAGGCATTTCACACTAAATACCAGGTGTTCTTTAGGCTAAAATATGACCTAAACTATAGCCATAGTGGGACATAAGGGAAAAAAAAAGCAAACTAAATAGAGCCAGAGAAATAAGGATTTTGTGGGAACTAAAAGGTCCCACAGGGTTTAAAAATGACTAACATTTTCTTAGGTGTATTTTTTAAACCTGTTTTTCTCCCATCTATCCTATCATTTGAATAATAATTTTTTATTTTCTCTGACTTAATTCCATTGTTTCTTTTGTCAACTCTTTCTTATTTTAAATTGATACCAGAATGACATTGCAGGCTGTGAGTAGGTTGGATACAGCATGAATTCCCAAGAGAGATGAATTTTCTAATTTTGACTGAAAGATAGGCAATTCCTCTTGTGAATCTGATTCACACTGTTTGAAGGAGACACAGGAACACAATGAACAACATGAAGAGAGACAACTGTTCCAACCTGTCTAAATCTCAAGATCCAGTTTGGAGTGGGTTTGCTTTTGTAAGTGAAGAATGGTCTCTGAATAGATTTTTCCTTGCACGCATGTTTGGCTTCTTCAGAGGCAAGCTTTCTATCTCGCAATAAGAAGCTGATACATTTATTTTGAAACATCCTCTGTAATTCTTACATTTAAAGCAGAATTAGTCAATCCTTAAATTTAGTTGGTAGTTTCTAACTGGTACAATATACTGATCTTCTCAAAAGCAGTTAGATAGTGTGGTTGCCTGGCTGTTTTCTCTGTCCATTTTCTGGTGCATGATGAAATACTTGATTTTCAAAAACTGCTCTTTGAAAGTCCCTATGAAAATCGAATCTATCAGATATTTTGGAAAACTGTTAGTCACTTTTACAAATCTTGACTTAGGCCTCTAAGGGTTTGAGCTTCTCATATATTTTGATAGATGAAGATGAGTCAAGAAAATCAGTGGTTAAGTTCTGAAACTGCATAAAACACAGGATGCTGCAATTTCAGTAAGATGGTATGATTTATGTCTTCTGGAGTTGTGTCTCACTATGCTCATTAAGTTCATCTACTACATATGCAGATCTGAAAAACCAACCAAAAAACCAAAAGTGAGACAAATAAATGAAAAACAAGAATATTCATAAGAAGAGTAGTTTAACTATTATTCAGTTGAACCACAATGGATGTATGTTATCCTCTAAATTAAAATGTAATTGGTCTTTTTGGAACACAATATTCCCAAAGTAACTGCAAAACAAATTGTAAAGAAGGAAATAAAATTATGAATAATGTAGAAAAAGGATAGTCTTCGTTGTTTTTCTTCTGATTACCAATTAACATTCCACTGTAATTCAGTAGCTGAAGGAATTGCCATCACATTTAAAGTTTTTCCATGTAGAAGTAAACTTCATTTTGTTTAGAAAACCTCAACAGGTTTTACCCTGGTTGACTATGGAAAATTTCTGATGAGGAGCATCAGTGCAATATCTTGGTCTACACAATTCTTTGAAGAGCTTATTTATAAGAATAAAAATAGAATATATATACTTTAAATAGTAGTAAAATAAAAACCCACACCTAGTTAAGGCAAGTTAAAGTGAATGACTCTTCCATTGCTTAAGGAAATACAATGGATACTTTAAAGATGCTTCCCAATATATCCAAGACTTTTATTTTTTAGTCATTATTGTGAAAATCAATTTAAAAGCTTCTACTGCATTCTTTGAAAACTTCTATTTCACCCTTCTTTCCTCTTTAAAGATTACACAGTCCATGCAAAACTGGTACATTTTGTGATGATATTGCTTATATCTTCAACATCACTATTTCATATGTTTAGCTGAAGTTAGAATTATTTTTCCTCAGCAGATTCCCAAAATGAGCATTTTAATACAGAGAAAAAGACACAGAACCTTATGTAAATGTCCTTTTTTTTAATATTCCACTCCTTTTATCCAGATTTTCCTCAGTAAAGCAGTCACTAGCTACCCCTGAACAAGTTTACTTGCCGTGATGACTAAATTGGAAATCCCGGATGACCCTGGCATTCACATGTGTTTCACAATCTGGGAATAGGCTGTTCAAAGCTGCACAGGATGTGCCTGATTTCGAATGCTGGTTCATAACCCATGACTAAAAGAGTGCATGCAAGGAATACAGTTACAACATTTGCATGAATTACTGTCATCCTTTTCTAGGGCATTGTGTAATTCAGCTGGGATGACGAAGCTTGTCCAGGGCATGATCTAAGGGCCATAAAAACGAGAATTAAGGTTTGGATTTTTCATCTGAACCTTGAAAATAGTTGGACTGCAACTCAAGATACTGCAAAATGTAGAGAAAGGCCAAAATCTGATGAAAAAGCTGCTCACTTGAAAGAAAATTATTCTCCTCTTGCCTAAACTAATCCTCTCTCCTCTCCAGTCATCACTTCCTCTTTACAGCCCACACTCCCAAGGTGACACTGTTTGCTGGGAAAGTGTCTTTCATAGGGATTTGTAGATTCCTGGGACCTTTGCTGAGGGGTATCTGGCAGTACACATTCCTATGAGAGATTTTCTGAAGGACAGGAGGCTGCTGACACTCACATAGAAACCAGGCAGGACCAAAATTTAATGCTGTCACTGAAGCACAGCAAATGGAGGACCTGAGTACTGATACAAAGATCTATCAATGTTTATGATAGCAAACAATTTTGCCTATGTTTTCTTCAGTTTATTTAATTAAAGGTGAAGAGGTAAAGTCAAAGTGAAGTTCTGGGATCTTTGGTCCACAATCACTTTTACTTTTCCCTCACACTTTGCTTGTAGTATGGCCAGGAGTTGCAAGGACTCATACAAGGCCTTGTTTTACCTATTTGCTGCATTTTTGAGGGAGAGAGGTAAAAGCAATCTCAAAATGTACATCTACACTACAAAAACGTGAGGAATAGGCAGGAAAGGCTTCATCCCCAAGGATGGAAAATAAGTTCAAAACATTTGAAACCGTAGTGAGCAGTAAGGCTACATTGATACATTGGTTAACTCCTGCATCTGCTAGATAGACCTGGACAACATTATTTGATTCAAGAGAGAATAGAAAAGCCAGTGGGAATGAAAGTCAGTGTTGAGTAAAGGAAGAGACAAGTCTTTCCAAAGAACAGAGACTTCAGATACTTCCACTGAGGAAAATTTGAATTTGTTTCCTAGAGTGACCTGTAGATGCCACAGACTCCCTTCAGAAGAGAGGACAGAGATGACCATGAGGTACACAGTACATGCTCTTGCAGATTGGAAAGGGAGGGATGGGAAGACAGACAGTGACAGAAGAGAATTTTCCTCCAAAGAGAGAGCTCCCCCTTTTGAAGTCTGACTGCATTTTGTTCAAACAGTGGTACAAGAATTGCTTTTCACAGAAGCATAAATAAAATGTTACTGGTAGCACACATCCAAAATCGGACACATTAGCCCTTTTGATCTGTAGAAACCTGAAGGAGTTCAGGCTGACAACTTCTGAGGTCACAAAGCACTGAAGGAACTTTCATACTCAGGATATCCAGAAATTACATTTCTGCCTCTTTAACTACTTTGTTAGGCTGTGCCTGGGTCAATATTTACCTGGATCAATGTTTACTAAGCTGAGGTGAATATTTACTCACATTTTTAGTAAAGGAACTCCACTGCTAACTGTGAAGAACAGTTTACTACACTTAATTGGAAGAAATTATTATGCCTAGTGTGGAAAGAAGAGACAGGCTGTAGTACTCAGAGAATGTGGAAGATGAAATTCTGGGGTGTTGGTAAAGCCCAGGTGGGAGATACTGAGGAGGTGGAGAGGGTTCCCATGAGGAAGCCAAGCAGGGGATCTGTTTTCATCCCTTCCTGGTGGGGATTGGCCCTTACCTAGCTGGTTTACAAGGACTTTGAGGCAGCCTTGACTTTACCACAACAACCACAACAATGCTAACCTGCCTTTGATCATCAAAGCTGGGATCTGTTAGAAGGCAGCCCAAAAAAATGCCTTCTTCACTAGTGAAAGCTTAGAATGAGGAAGAATCTGAATCTCTAGGATGCCATGTTCCTGCAGAACAGATCCTGTCCTCCTGCTTTGATTGCATTCCAGCAGCTTTCTGGTTCGCAATAAATGGTACCCATTTTTTCCCAGACTCCCTAAAAAAAAAGCCTTTCTTTCCACCTAAAAGAACAGATTATGCCAGTTCCCCTGGGGAGTCTGCAAACTGTTCTGGCAGCACTGGGTGCCTGCTGGGCATGCCTCTCTCCCGAGCTCCAGGAGCAATTTCCCAGCAATATCCTTGCTCCTTACAGGGCAGTGTTCATGTCTTCCCTGTAGAGACTTCCACTGGACCTAGGTAGAGCACTCCCCAGCAGGCAGGCTTCCTGCCTTCTTTCCCACCCCTGCCCTTTGAAAAGTGCACGAAATAACCTAAGAGCAAATGAAGCAGATGCTATCCATCAAAATTTAATAAAAATATTGTTATATAAATAGCATTAACATGCAGTTGCCTGTAATGTTCTGGGAATCAGTATTTGGAGCAGCATGTAGCCCTAAAAGCTTGTTAAATTGGAGTAATAAAATCACATAGAAACCAAGACTGTTCTAATAATGATTTTTTCTATTGACTAAGCAGTAGGCAAAGTAGGTCAGACTGAGAAGGACAGCTGATTGATGTATGGTCAAGAGCCATAAAATTACATAATGACTTAATATTGTTCTTTGGTTGTTAGTTTTTTTAAGGTTGTTTATCTTCTGAGAGACACAGCAGGGGGCAAAGAGTGGGATTAAAGGAATACTTGTATCAGAAAAGATCTGCATTCCCATGAAAGCACTCAAATACTGTGCGTCCAGAGAAGGGCAATGAAGTTGATGAGGGGTCTAGAGAGTAAGTCCTAACAGGAGCAGCTGAGGGAGCTGGGGGTGTTTAGCCTGGAGAAACGGAGGCTCAGGGGGGACCTCATCACTCTCTACAATGACCCGAAAGGAGGCTGTAGCCAGGTGGGGGTCAGCCTCTACTCTGAGGCAACCAGTGACGGGACAAAAGGAAATGCCTCAAGCTGCGGCAGGAAAGGTTCAGGCTGGACACCAAAATTTTTTCACATAAGGGGTGGTTAAGGATTGGAAAGGGCTGCCCAGGGAGGTGGTGGAGTCAGCATCCCTGGATGTGTTCAAAAGCTGGGTGTGGCACTCAGGGCCATGGTCAAACTGACATGGCGGTGATCAGTCAAAGGTGAGTCTCAATGACCTTGGAGGTCTCCTCCAACCTAAATGATTCTGTGATTCCTTGATTCAAAACAATTAATAGGGTGTTACATCAATATTCAATGTCATAAATCCTCTCCCATTCAGTTGCTCTGTCTTCCACCTAATTCCATTCCACATCAGGAAGGGCTGGACACCTAACACATGCCTCTTCTCCTCCTGAAAATCAACAGGTAGCATAAATGTTTTCGTCGTTCCTAAAGCTGGTTACATCTTTTCCTCTCTGAGCTTCTTGGAATGGACTTCAAGAAAGAAAATGGAAGGCCTAGTCCATCCAGCAGGCACCCTGTTCTCCACCTGTTCCCACCTTTATCTTCATAGTTTGGTTTGAATCTCCCTAAAGCCTAAGACAAAAAGAAGGAGAGACGGCTGCTCGTCCCCCCTCTGCCTCCAAAGAAATTACTGAGGCATTAAATTACAACGCCTTTCAACCTCATAACAGGTATCAGGACAAATGTATTAAGGCTTTGCTGGGAAAGGATATGAATGGGTTTTGTGAAGCAAACTGACAACAAGTTTACCCTGACCTGTTCCTCATCAAAATCTTGCTTTGAAATGTTTTTAAACACCAGATGCAGATGGTGACCAAGGTTCAAATAACTGACATTACTAAGATGCAGCCAAGATTTCAACAAGCCTCATGGCGACACTTCTGGACAAAGATAAGGCTTTGTTGTAAGCATGAAAGCTTGGAGCACCACTAATCATATGTAGAAAAATGTCACAACAAAACCCATTCACAGTCTTGAATCTAGTGGAGAGGCAGGGAAAAGATGTTAGTTTAAGGACTAGGGCTGAATAACTGATCCTTAACTTTTAGGGTGAGTTATATAAAGAAGCTGTAATGTAACATGTTTGATTATACCTTTGTTTTCTACACAGACCAAAGCTAACAGACAATAATTCTACCATGCTTCCTTCCACCAAAGGAGAACAATTATCAGATCTCTTATAAGGGCTCTTGAATTTAAATGAGGAAGACAAGCTAAAATTTCAATAATCTATTGTATTTCTGAAATTCTGACTTCTTTTAAACATCATTTTACAGGGTTTAATTTCAGATTTGCACCTGGTCTTAGCCTAGGGGCAGAAACAAAAAGGGTACAAGTCAAAACACAGAAAAACAAGCCTTCAGTATTTAGATAGGACAGCTAACAGCACAGTGAAGCTACACATGTTCACAGTGTGTTTGGATTACTAAATAAATAGTAATTATTGTATTTACTCTCATTTCAGTTCACTAGACTTTTAAAATTGTGCAGGAATAAAGAAACTGCATCTGAACAATAAGTCAGATACATTTTTCCTTCCATGTTTTAAAAAAATCTCCTCTGTCTCTTACAAAACTTCAGCTAACCAAAAAAAAACCCCACTAAAAAAAGTTTAAAAACACAAAAAAAACCACCAACCCAAAAACCAAACAGTTAAAGCTAATTTCCCCTCTGTTTTGCTGTCCTGGTGAGAAGGCAGTGAAGGAAAAAAAAAAAAAAAAGCGAAGTTTATATAAAGCAGCTCTAACCACAAATGTTAGAATCATTTTACTAATGAAAACATGATTTTCATATATATCAAAACCATGCTGTAGTCTGAAAAAATACAACAAACTCTATTATTAGACAAGATAATAATATATTAAACTATATACTGTTTAGTTTGACAATGATTATAGCATAAGCAAAGGCAGGTTGATATCTGTTTAAATAGTTTTACTTAAAGCTAACTCTTTTTTCCTGATATTAATCTCCACTTTGCCTAACTCAAAGATGAATTTTATATAATTTCCTTGATTTCCAAATACTTTAAACAAGAGGAACAGCCAAACATTTTTTTCTTTAGTGAGTCATAAAACCCCCCATAGTTAAAACCAAGAAAACTTTCCTAAATTCATGTTGTAGAGACATAAATAAGAAAAGTAAGATGAATTACAGCTAAGAATCTGTCTTATAATGTACAAGTAGTTTGGGATTGTAAACAGATGAAAGAGAAAGAAAGCAACTGAAAAAGAAAAGGGAGGAAAAGAAAGCAAAAGAGCTGATAAAGTTTCTGGCTACAATACAGGAGACATATCATTACCATATGATCTAATGTGGGTGTCAGCCTGGATTGTGTTCATTGAGAGAAACCTTATTTTTTAACTGTGCTATGGAATAGAAGCAGGAGGGTTTTCCACCAAGTGACAGTCACTGAGCTGAATTTACCCCCTCCTCCTTTCCACACCTGCAAAGCCTTTTGCCTGGGTTGAATATTTAGTTTAATTACATCTCAGCTTTGAGAGCTCCTGTTGCAAATCCCTGGATTAAAAGGTACGGTTTTTAGTAATTCTCCTGAACTATGCTGCACTAATAAAACGTCGGGCAAGTCTATGACAAGAGCTATTTGAAATTTTAAGAGAAGAAACTTAAAAATCCTACTCAATGTTTAGTAATGTTAAGTTTTCTGTCTAGTACTTTAGTTTCTTGGAAACATGAGAATGCATTCTCAAAGACTCTGCAGATTTCCTACTGTTTATTTGACTATTCTGTCTCTTGTTTTGATTTGTATAAGCACTGCTATAGTCCTTTCTTTTTCTTTGCTGTAAACTTTTGCAGCAGTATATTCTCTGTCTGCAATCCAGTGTTTAGAATCGGTGATGTAGAGAGTGTAAAAAATGTATGTATGCTTACATTTCTGTTTTAAACTGCACTCTGTGATTTCTTTTTCATGTGTTTCTTCGTATATATTTCAGACTCTGATGAATATAATTTCAATTTCAGAGAAAAAAAGCGTAGTAGTTAGTCAAACGGGCTCTGTGTATGACTTTGTAATGTTTGAAAGTGCTGTTACAGAGTACAAACAAGGGAATCACATTTAAAGAAGGTTCTTATGAATGAAATAGTAGAAAAGAAAATTCCTGCAGTTGAAACTCCTGTTAACAGTTTTATTCTCTTTAAAACTTCCAACTCCTATGTCTGCACATATATACTTTATTGCTCAAAATGGGCAAAACATAAAATGGAGGGGATTTTTTTGAAACTGCAAATTATTGTTTAGTTTGTGGAATTTCGAGAGATTTCTGACAGTAGGTGAACTATTAATTTAACCTTAATATTAAGGTAAACTGACAAGAAGTCCACCAATACAGTGGTGACGTGAACTGATGAAGCATATTTTCAGTGGTATTTTAAAATGAATTGTGGCCAAGCCTATGGTATAGTTTCCTCTGTTTGTGGAAAAGTCTTCTTCATTGTAAACACATAATTAAAGGAATTTTAAACAGTTATGTCCTGCAGACATAAATATTGTGTCACAGAATTCAGATTTTTTTGCCCTCTTTACTTTTTTTTTGTAAGTCAAGTGTAAACATTTCTTGGGAGTACAGTTTTGTATATATCTTTTCCTTTGTTTATGTTCAATTACACATGCAAACAATAGGAACCGATACATGTGTCTGCAGAATTAATGCATATGTGACTGAATATATCTATTCCTATATCCTGATTAATGTGTAGCTTGTGTCTGCTATTTTCTCTGCTGTATCCTCAGATTATATTCTTGATATCCTTTGTTGTCCTACAGTTTTCCTTTATAGCCAGCTCTTTCTGATTTTACTACAGTTTTTACAAAACTGGGACCAAAGGAAAGGCCTGCTACAGGGTTTAACTGAGATAAATGAAGTCATCAATATTAATGTGAATAAGAAGCAAAGTGTGAAGACACTTCCAAAGTGCCTTTGCTTTTTTTTTTTTTTTTCCTTGTTTTTCTGAGTGGTAGTAATTAAATTCCAGGATAAGATCCTGATTGTGCATTCTTGGGATGGGTGGTACTTCAGCAGTGACCCTGAAAGGGAATAAAGAAGTTTTAAATATTTAAAAATGTTTTAAAACATATTAATGAATAAAAAAAAGGCTGAGGAAGGTCTTTAAAAAGTCCTGGCTGCCACTGCCATTCAAGGATTAGGGTGCAGCACTCCCAGTGTGGTTAATACACACTCTGAAAAATAATTTGTAGGAATAATGTTTTACTGATCGTTTTTGCAAGGCAGCTTATTGTGATGAATGGTGATAATTTAGCAAATTTGTCTTCTCATTTCAGATTATTAATAAATTGCATTGTTATTTTACAATAATTTGCACATGATAACTACTATTTCAAAAATCTTGTTTTAGATTAAACACTGGTAACAGCTCACTACCTTGCATTAACAGCACTTTGTTGTGACATCCTGACACGTCCTTGTGTGCTCTGCCTGCCCTGGTGGGGATGTTGCTGGGAAAGGGACACAGCTCCACTGTCTGTGGGGAGCCAGGGCAGGAGGAAACACAGGAGGATGAGGAGGATGATCTGATATATATATTGATATATATATATAATTTTTTTTTAAAAAAATTTTTTAGTTTTTTTTTTTTTTTTTAACTAACCATTCCTTTTAGAGTACCTGGTTGGAGTATTTTAGGAAGACAGGTTTCAGTAAGCCACTCTCACCCAATATAATCTGTTCATGGTTGTCATCCACCTGGTAAGTTCCATATGTCAATGGAGAGAGAGAGGCAGTCCTCCTCTTCTGCCTCTCCCAGTTTTTTTATCCAACAATGAATATGGAGCTGAAAAATGCCCTACCACACCCCTAAATGTCAGATAACTTCTGCTAGAAAAAGAAAAAAATCCCAGCTAGCACCCAGACAAGGTGTTTCTAAGATATTGACCTGAAGAAACAAGTGGGCATTTTTGCTCTCATTGCAAAGAGCAGCATTTGTATTCAGGACTATGCCATCCATTTGAAGAAAAAGCTCCTATATAAATGACAAGTTTACCTCTGTCACTTGGCAATTTGAAGGCAGATTTCTTAATTTTTTTTTTTTGGTGGGTTTTTTAAGACCAATTAAAGTTTGCACAGTATGAACTTCATTATATAAAATACACAGTAAAAGAAAACAATTTTCAGAAAATTAGCTGGTCCATACAACCTTGGTACAAAACCTGCAAACAGTTTTGCAGCTTCTTCTTGGTGCACAACTATACAGATAGCACAACCTGCAGTGTGTTGAAATGCATCTAGGCCTAAGTCCTGAGACCCTGTATTTAAGCAGCTTTTCTTGTTAATATCTATGGCAATACATACTTGTGAAAAGTTGCCCCTGAGCATGAAAATCTGCAGAATGAAGCCCTGAAGTCCTATGAGAAAATGTGCACACAACACTACAAGCATCAATCCAAATGCTTATGCTGTGCAAAGCAGAGGATTCTCAGGGTGGGTGTCAAAATTTGGAAAGAAAGCAAAGAATATTCCATATAACACTCCATTGTATTCCATTTTATTGTGCTGTTTAAACTAGGAAAGAACTATAGTGCATTTATACAACCAAAGATCTACCCCTCACTCTCTACCCTGTCACTAAATCCTACTCTTTCTCAGTCAGTTTTACTAGGCTATAATTTAAAACACACAGCAAGCTGACACTTAAAAATATTTCTCAAGACATGAAATACTGAATTACAGTGAGTTTGGGAACCTCAGGTTTGTCCCCAGGGGTCAAACCCATTGCTATGAAATAAATGCTAATGAAATCAAATAGACTGTTATGTTGGCAGAAAGCAGGCACATGGAAAATATGGCTTATTGCTTTGACTCTTTTGCATAACAAAGTTGACAGCACTGCCTGTTCCTAATAAATATTACCCTAAATATGCAAACAGATGTGTTTACAGTCGCCTTCAAACTGCTCTGTAAAAAAAAAGAATAAATAAAAAGGCCTATTGACAAGCAGTTACCAGACTCCTATCACATAACTGTCCCATTTCCACAAATCAGTTTGCTTTTATTGAAAGGAACAGTTATGCAATTGGTGGATGTGCTGGACCTCCTTCAGCAGGGACTGTGCAGCTATGGGAAACTGCTGCTTTTGTTGCTAACGCGCTGCTTTGGGCCCTAGGCTGTGCTGGGAGTCGATGAACTAAGCCATGAAGAGGCTGGCTCTCCTCTTTGTGCTCCTGCTGCCAGCGTGCTTGGCCAAGCCCTTCCACCAGCAGGGACTCTTCGACTTCATGCTGGAGGATGAAGGCTCAGCCGACATGGCTCCCACGGATGATCCCGTCATCTCTGGATTTGGGCCCGTGTGCCCCTTCCGCTGCCAGTGCCACCTGCGCGTGGTGCAGTGCTCTGACCTAGGTAAGCCGGGAGGATCTTCGTACTCGTATTCTAGGGTTAGCAGCTGAGATGGTGGTGCTGCTCTGCACTGCCATCCCATAACTTTCTTTTTCCAAAGAAATGTGCTACAGCTACAGTTAACCAGAATTAACTCTACACACTAGGCCATAAAGCCCTTGTGAGATGGGCATTTGTTGTGATCATGAAGAATGATTTTTTTTAATGTGTATTTCGAATCTGTACATTTCATTTGTTCTTTGAAAGGCCACAGGTTTCTCTTGCAGAGAAAACAACATTTCAAAGCTGTTCCTTCAGATGAATGTTAAATAAATTCAGTGAGGTCAGATGTGGGGTTGGAAACATTTTGAAAGGTTCTAAATTTCATGGTCCAAGGTCCAACACCCTCAATCAATCTGTCTAATACCTCAACATAGAAGTCATCCCATTTCCATTGGAATACATGAGCATGAAATAACCAACTGAATCACATATCCTGGAACCAGCTCTTTGGAGGAAAGAGCTTGGAAACACTCCAAAATAATGAACACATTCTGGAGTTCCTTATTAAATGTCTTTCTTAGACACTATATAAAGCTGAAACCATGAGAACCTTTCTCACAAAATTCCCTTACTCCCCCATGTACAAGCACTTGTGTGCACAGTCAGAGCAGCAGGATATGAAGCCATGTCTGCCATCACTGTATTTGACTTTTCCATGAAGAAATCTCAAGTAATGAAGTTGAGAGTTCAGTGAGACTGCTCTTGGTTTAAACCAGTATTATTCAGTCTTAGTCAGTGTACAATGCAGAAAAATCAATTAAAATTGGTGTTTCTCACAAGGAAACAGACAAATAATTTCTCATGATTTTATAGATTTTTTTTTTCTTTGAGTCTTCTCTCAGCTCTTTCAATGTATATCTGGGTGTTTCTATGTTCCTATTGTCACAGCATTGGCTTTGATAATTACTGTAAATCATGGCACAGATCCACCAATTAGGACCTGTGTCCCATTGTGGTGGGTGTTGTATGATTACAGAAAGGAGGGGGAAACTTTAGTTACACCCCTAGAAACTTCTGTGAATTTATTAAAGTGAGCCACATAATTACACAACAGATATGTTGGCAAAGACCCAGTGAACACTGCAAACGAAGTTGCACTAATGAGTGTGGGCTGACCTAGCCATGCATTCATAAAGCTTCCACAGTACTGTCCCTCTTGAAAGATATTTTCTTTTGTTATCATTTATGTGCCAGAGACAGCAAACATGGGGCAGTGAGTTGTGGCGAGTGAGGAGTGAGGAGTGAGAAGTGGGGAGGAGGCTGCCCCACTGCCATGGAAGTCTTAGGTTTTATTGTTGTTACACTTAGTAATGCTGATGGAATTTAAGTTATTTTGGGAACTTGTTCTCAGTCTGCTTCAATTCTGAAGAATGTAAGGAGCTTTCTCTTGGTAAAAAAGTAGAGAGAGTCACACAGGGACCCTTTTCTCCTGCACTTGCTCCAGAGGTCGTGCAGTTCTCCTTTGCACACACATGATTTACAAAAGTTGCACTGCAGTTCACTGCATAAGATACTTCTGGGCTAGTCGAATCCCACACTGACAACGAGACTCAGAAATACAGCAATTAAGGCCTCAGGTTGGTGTTTCGCAGATAATTTCAAGTGGGGTGAAAAGAAAGAAATATGTTTTATGCTTACTTCTAACCCACATGCTGCATATCATGCATTGAAAAGATTGTGCTTTTGGAGCAGCTGGGCTGATAACACCCAGTCTTTGGGTAGGAAGGAAAAGAATCTCCCTGGGCTCAAATTATGCAGCTCTGAAAAATAAATAAGGTTCAGGGATTGGGTTTCAGGGATCAGGAGGACAATCTGCATGCAGGAGCCATGAAACTGGCAGTGACAGTCCTGCTTCCCTATTAACCAACGCTTCTGGCCTGCCTCTCCCTTCAGCTCTAAGCATTTCTGACCCAACCAAATTAGCTACATCCTTCCTCCAAAATTATCAAATTTAGTCATCTAGTTCCATGGGTACTAATTGAAGAAAATATCCATGCCGTAACTAGGCTTCTCATAAGGACATATTAAGACCTTAATAAATTCTCACAAGAAAAGTTACAACCTGAATCAGGATCTTTTCCCCTACTCACTCTCTGGCATGGAAGGGCTCTTTACATCCCCAAGCTCAGGGGTGCAGGGGACATGCCAGAGCAAGGCAGCTGGAGGACCATAACATGGGCAATATATGGAGAGGTCTCCTTTTCCTCAGCCTGTTTCTTTTGGGCCTAAATGGGCATTTGCTATTTGTAGAGTCTTACTTCATAAGGAAAAAACCAACTATCTGACACAGGGTTATGTGAATAAACCACAGGAAAACTATTGGATACAGAGGCCAGAGATCAGGTTTGCTCCTTTTCTCATGAGCACTGGATGGGAATAACAAAAAAAATAAAATCCAAGTTCAATAAAAACAGTGAAAAAAAAAATGCCCAGTGGTCCAATTACACTCTTGTCAGCTGAATCTTTGCATTCCTATACTCTCAAACTTCAGTCACATCTTCCTAAGCACACACCTACAAATTACTTTATTTTGCCTCCCAGCCAAGAGCTGAGTTGGCAGGAAGGAGAACGCTGCTTTCTCACATCCTGAAAAAGGATTCTCTCTAAGTTGTGGTTACTGATGGATCAAAAGCAGAACCCCTTGTGCCTACCTTTCATGAGATGTATTGCCTTTGTCAACAGGCTCAAGGATCTCACCAAGGAAGGCCACCGTGATATCTTTATAAAAGTGCTGCATAAAAACATCCCTTTTATGAATCTGCCTCCTGTTGCTAAAAAGGAGCCACAGGTTGACTTTTGAATCATGCTTCAATATAAGGCATTACTATGCTATATCCAGATTTTCCATAGAAATCACAAACATCTTCCTTTTTAGAAGAGTACAGGTGGGGAGTAGTCGATACTGCTGGTCAGGGCCTGCTTTTCCTGCTTTTACAGGGAAGATGTGCAATCAGCTGGCCAGGCAAACACATCTCATAGAAACCTTAGCAAGGATTAACAGTTCCGTTTAAAGTCTCATCCTCCCAAAGGGAGTCTCAAGTAAAGTTCATCCCAGAGTGCCCTGGTAGGCAGGAGGATGCATGTGAGATTACTCATCCCTGCAGCTGATGCAGAATGCTTCCTAAGCACATCCAGGGGTGGTGGTCAGAGAATTTATTCACCTTCAGATAAGGCTGGCAGCCCCTTCTGAATGAGCTGTGTCTCTATACAGGATGCAATGATATTGCCCTCCTTGGAGACCTTGCAGGACCTAGTGGGGGTCTTTCCATCTCTCTTGCTGGGAGTATCCATGGAGGTTTTGTGGTTTCTGAAAAGTGTGCAAAAGAGAGATGTCAGCAATCAAAGTTCAAGCACTATTACAGCTAAAATTTTGATTTTGGTCGCTGGTCAGAAATGCAGGTTTTCTCCAGCTGTATATAAAGTATATTAGAGCTCAGCATGGATGTTGGAGAGTGTGTTTGAAAAGCACTTTGAGATCAGGAGATGAACAGATTTGTAAAGCATTATCCCTGGGGTCTTGCGGTCTGGTCACATGAGGTAGTTTATCTGAACACACAGAGTATCTCAATATATCAACTGATGGCTCTTCAACACCTGAGCCATCATTATTACATAGCAATTTATTTGTTGACAAAAGATAATTTATCTCATTGTATGAAATCTTCCAGAAATATCTGAACAACAATTTTCTGATCATGACTCCATGTGAGAACCTCATTTCTCATTATAAAGGAAATTATCTCCTTTCCAATATATCTTGATTTGAAACATATTCTTTGAAGGTAAATGTTCAGCTCAAAATCTTATAGGTTG
This sequence comes from Pardalotus punctatus, assembly GCA_013400915.1. Classification (NCBI taxonomy): domain Eukaryota; kingdom Metazoa; phylum Chordata; class Aves; order Passeriformes; family Pardalotidae; genus Pardalotus; species Pardalotus punctatus. The sequence continues at coordinate 536,036 of VZTX01022490.1, read as the reverse complement.
CAAACATGCAGTAAAAGAAAACATGTATGCTTAAATGGCCACATAATAACAAATACAACTTTTAAATGAAAAGGTTTTTGTGAATTTACATTGTCACTGATGGGCCTTTAGGACAAGTTATATCATGTTTTATGTGGTTTTTTTCCTTCAAATGATAAGGATTAAAGACTTAATCCTTTTATGTTTAATAGAAGCTCATACTCTCATGAAATCCCCTGGCTTCATAGAACTGGATCATCTAACAAAATTATTATCATTTAAAAAGGAGCTGTGAAATCCGTGAGAGTACACTGTCACTTATACTGAGAGTATCCTCTGCATCACAATACCCTGGCCTGAAAACTGAAGACTAAATGTCTATGTGGACAATGTTCTTCAGCCAAATATAACGTAGGCTATCATCAAGCACAAGTCGTTGGGCTTTCCACATGCTGACTGGGTGAATTGGAATGATCTTGACATGCAGGAGGTCAGACTGGAATATCCATATGAAATATTACAGGCGTTATCTGTAATATAGGAGTGGTCTCAGGGGATGTTAAGGATCTGTCAATAGTCTGGTTTCCTTTCACACCCATGGGGTGAGTTAGGCAGCTCCCCCTGCAGAGATTTATCCCGTCTGAGGTGGATGTCAGTGACAGAAAGGATATATCACTCCTGGAGAATCAAATTTCCAGGACAGGGCAATGACCACTCAAGGCTATACAACTTACTTTCAGATTAATGGAGTTATGGGTGTTAAAATTGAGGCAAGGAAAAATAAACCCGTGTTGCCATCTTTGTTTTGTGATAAATGTGGCATGGATTATGAAATTTTTTGTGTATATTCTGCTCCAATACAATTTTGGGGATGTCCTGGAAGTTAAAAAAACATTAATTAAAGCCCTCAGCTCAGTATATTCTGAAAAATTATTAAATCAAGAACCAAATAATTAGAAAACACTCTTGAAAAATTGTCAAGAAAAAAAATTGACCAAGATGCAGACTATTTTATATTAACAAAAAGTCTTAATCTTTTGCCAGTGAAGCAGTCACAAACAGGCCATATTGCATCACCATCTGAATTACTGATGTTCCAGTTTCAGCTGATAAACATGATTCTAGATGAAAATTAATCTACTCTATGTACATCCCTTGCTTATTTACTGCTTGCTCCAAGGTAAAACTGACTAGCTTTAAATGTTTTCTTTTTTTTTTGTCTGAATATTTTAGATTTGTTTGCTTGCTTCAGACTAGGAAATTCCATTTACGAAGGCTTAGCAGCAGGAATGGAAATTCAGGCTGCCAAGTCTAAGTGATACAAGAAGTGACTCTTTTCTGGCTTGCTCTGTGACAAGGGTTCATTTCTAAAATCTCCCAATGCACAAATTAACAGCTAACAGATAGCTAGTAAAATGTGAGTCAATTATAAGTCATAGGAGGTGATTACAATGATTAAAACATGCTAAATAATCACTCTTCACATGACCTCATGTTATGGACTAGTAGATGTGACTGGTATGTGCACTCTGTCCTTAACACCTTTGTAGGGTGTGTTCCTTGGTAAGACATGGAACTATTTTAAAATTATTGGTGTTTTCACAACAAATAACCTCTGCTATTTAACTGTGAAATGTTCCCAGCCAAGGAAAAGCCAAAGAGTCCAAAAGCTCCTTCCCAATGTTCACACATTGACAAGAGGGAGGAGATCTAGGAATTCTAGATCCTGTGTGAAGTCACCAATGATAACAGCAAGAAACTTCATGTATTAGCACCCAGCTATTCGGGAGAACGCTGCTCACACAGTCCAGCCACCATGGTATTTTGAAAGTATTCTAATTTTAAGCAGATTTTCAAAACACCAAATCTCAAACCCAGATTGGTGTGTCACAATCAAACTTGGACATATTTTCCTTTACACATGTTCTTAATCTTTGATTAAAAGGAAGTGGTACAAAAGAAGATAATTAGATTACAGAAAAAAATAGCACTTTTCTTACATACTTTTATATATTTTTTGTCTTCCCCTAAAGTTCAAGTCAAAGAATATATTCTTCAAAATATATTGCCATTTTTAAAAATCTATTCATCCTGCTTTACATGCCTGACCTGACAAAAAAAATTGGCTTTTTTGTGAGGACGGAGGTGGAAAAAATGAACACAGACACACAGGGACCTCAAGAGCAAGGGCCAGGCCTACACAGGGTTTTTTTGAAAAATAAAAGAAATTATGGGGTTTGGGTTATATTTTTCAACTTATGGAGCCAATTAAGAAACTCAAACATCTCTGTATAAACGACTCTGATTTTAATATGGTTACATTTGCTATATAGGCAACTCTGCTGAAAACCTCATATGCAGTCAGTAGGAAATAAAAAAGGTGAAAAGCAGAATTTAAAGAATTTATGCACTCTCTGCTTGCATACTCATATGAAAGGCCACCCAGGAGAGCATCCCATACAGTCTTTGTGTTTGTTTCCTGGGAACTATTTGGAGTGTTTTTATTTGCTACAAAAATCTGTTAAGGAGAGGATGCTCACAGTTTTAATTTCCTTAAGAAAGGAATGCAACAATTGTATTTTGAAAATAGCAGTGAAAGAAAAAACATTTTCTCCCCTTCTGATGGCAACTTTAAGGACTTAATGGCAAAAAACCCCCAAGCTGACAGATTATTTATAGAAATGTTACAGCTTTTAAAACATGTGCAAGTGTAAATGGGGCTACGTCCTGGTCCTGCAATACAACACTAGCGCGATAAAAATGTGAAATAAGGCATCTCAGGGTCAGTTTCTCATTGCACTTCCTCTACCACCTTAAATGTGAAAGTCTAGGATAATTTCAGTTTCTATGCTGGACTATGGGTTTTCCCTTCTACTGTTCCAGAGTGGGCCTCAGAAACTGAAGAGGCTCTCAATTAATTGTTATTTTAGGGTAACATGGAAGAAACGTGTTTGTAGTGGTGCAATTATCAAACTCATTGCTGAATATCTCTGCCTAAGAGATATAGAAGCAAAGGCAAGGAATTGAATTAAAACCTTAATGTTTTCAGGATTAGGGGGAAAATTTACTTTCTCTTCTTTATGCTTTCACTCTGTGGCAGAGAGTTTATATCTTCTGGGCTGGAGATGACTGGTACAATTACAGAAACCTGGGGAAGCTCTATCACTAAATGGCTGACAAAATAAAAGATGTAAAAAAGCAAACATGTCTAATAGTTACAAGGGTATTAACAAAATCTTGTAGTAGAAAGAGGAAACTAGCAGGTCTGCAGACTTCCTGATTCATTCAGGAAATTCTCTCGCAAAATTTATTTAACTGTTATTCACTATGTCCAGACTCGATCACAGCAGCTTCTTCCACTGTTTGCTTGCATAAGAGTAGGTTGACAACAATTCTACAACATTTATGAAAAATGGCTGTGTTATGTTTAGAAGTACCTGAAATAACCAGGAACATATCTCTGCCCTCAGGCCATAAGAAATCAAGGGCTGTGTAATGACCATGTGGTCAGAACAGGAAGGGGTAAGTTTACCTGAAACCAGAGAAGACCTTTCACAGATGACTCTCCATGACATTATGTTAAGACTAATTCCGGTAAATCCCAAAGTAAAGACTGAGGGAACTATCCTCAAATTGTCATCTGTTGCCTTTTGCTAGCTTAAACTGCAGCACAGGTAAACATCAAATTGTATTACTCCAAAGGGTCACTGAAAATATAATTTAACTCACTTCTGAGTCACTGAAATGCTGTCTTATGACTACTGAAGAAGTAAATGTTTCACCTTACCGTGTGAGTACTCATAGATGGTACATCTGCATGGCATCCCCTTTGCTGGCAGATTGCAGGAATCACGTGGGCCAGCCGCTCTTCTCTGATGGGACGTCTAATGTCTGCAGCCATGGAAGTGGGAAATGTAAAGCTGATGATTCTAGGAGTTAACTAGAAAACTCATAGTGCTTGACTTTTATTTCACTTAATGTCTTAATCCCTGAAGCCTAAAGATTATTTCATCTTATTTTTCTGCCTTTCTAAAATGCTGGTGTTCTTGAGAAAGCATATACCTTTGGGATCATTGTAATTAAAAGTCAGAAGTAGAAGTTACTTGAATTTTAGCTTCAAGAATATATGATTACTCATAGGTATTAACTTTTGGAGCCAGGTGACTAACTCTATCTGTACCAAAAATGTGACTAGCACTTAAAAATAATTCATAACATCTGTGGCTTGCAATATCCGTTATACTTTGAAATATGTGCTCACTACTCAGAGTGGGTGGAAGTGGAAAAGAGCAGTTAAAGCAAGGCATTCACTTTCATACCTTTGCTAAGGCTCCTATAATATTAGCACTATCACAATGGAGAGCTATGCATTTGATCACAATGTGTGTGAACTTTTTTCTGTTTTTCTGTGCTCCTCACTTTGTTCTGGGAAGTGATGTTATAAATGTTTTGGGGAAAAAAACCCCATGTAGTAACAGGACAGTAGGTCTACCCTTGTGAGGGGCCACCTCTGCAGGGAATGGAGTTTGTTTTCTTGTTCTTTCCTATGGGAAGGGTCAGACATACACAAAAACAATAATCTGTGATAAAAATAAGTCCATAAATCCTTATGAGTCTTGCAGACTGAAGAACAGGAAAAAGGTCTGAAAAATGGTTGTGAATTACCTTTAAGAAAATCTATTTTAAGAGTCTTATGCAATCCATAATGTTTTTTGTACCTATTAGAAAAAAAAATATTACTGTTGGTTTCATAGCAAGAGAGAAGGTGGAGAACAAACTTTTAATTTGAAAGTGGGAGAGAGGAGGAGGCTATGGATACTTCCCTGTAAAAAAAAAAGACAATTGTTTCTTATTTTATGGATGCAAACAATGAAATTACTCTTATTCGCAAATCCCACACAATAAAGAAATTTCCAGTAAATGCTGTAGCACACAGCCTGGGAAAGTGTCAGTAAACTTTTCCAAGTCAAAGCATTCAAAGCGGTTCCTTGCCATTCTTCCAGAACGCAGTCCTTGGATCCCGTTCTTTCTCCGTGACTAAGTATCCTGACCCTGCAAACTCTCCTTTGGCCTCATCTGCCCCAGAGTCCACTGAGGGCATTGCTAAGGTCACTCACCCCTGAGGATTGCTGCCCGTCAGGGGATGGAGCAGAGCTGGGCTTGGAGCAAGGAGAGCCCAGAGGCAGCTGCTGGACAGGCTGCCTCCACTGGGACTGCAGCCACTGATGATCTCGGCTGGGAATTACACCGAGCTCAGTCCAAATTCCTCAGCTGGCAGCAGCTGTTTGCGGAAACTGAGAGAGTCTTGAAAAGAGCCCCATTTTATGGCCCCTGTGATAATAGTCCTAAGTGTTGCAATGTAGTAACACATGTATCTGAGCTACAGCGCTCAGATGTCTCTGCCTTTTGGCCCCTGCTCTCCAGCTGGGAAAGCAAAGGTTTGTTCAGAGAATAAGCCCCATCCCTGCTGCTTGTAAAATGGATAGGTGGAGGAAAAATCTCCCAAAATACCCCAAACACACAAAACCCCCCAAACCGCAAGCTCTGTTGTATTGTTAAAATTGTTTATAATTGTCACTGTTCATATATTTGGTATTTTGACTTCGTGGTCTCAGTGTGGCAAAGATACAATTCTCAGGAAAGTGTCCTCATCTCTGGGCTACAGACACAGACTTCCATTTGCTTAGTCTCCCTCGCTGGCCCCATAAATCTTGCATTCCTTTTCTGCATACTGGTATGGCTTCAGCAGAAATGTGGCTCCTTGCCAAGACGCTGACTGACTTGTGGCTCTCACTGCTGAGAAGCTCGAGCAGTGGGCTGAAACCTCTGCAGAGCAAGGAGGGCTCAAAATTCACCCTCTCCTTTGTGGGTTAAACAATTTCACGGCCACTTGATCACAGCCCCTGTAGCTGAGCAGGTTATTCCCTCAGCTGCAGGAATAATAAAGCCTGCTGTGGATACCAAAACCCAGAACATCCTCACACCGTTCCCAAATTCTTGCTACATCTCCTACACCTGTTTGGCTGGCCAAACACCAGCATGTGCAGTGCTACACAGGAGATGCCTAGCCCTGATTGATTCCCTCTCAGGGACCAGATAAGGGATGAATTATACAAGGCTTGGCTCTTCTCTGCATCATTTTTGGTCTCATAAAATCTCCAGATACATCAGGCTTCTGTCCTCTCCAGGAGGTGAGGCAATCACAGCCAGACACTGCCATTTGCTTAAGAAATTATAATAAAAGGCTACACCCCACAAGGATGAGATCCCACAGAGACAAACTTGATTTCTGCAAAGTTGCCTTCTCCAACCTCCCACTAGGCAGGGATTCCTGGTCCATGTAACATCTCCCCACCAAAAGTGACTCTGGGTGAGCCTCTCTTGTGTGAGAAAGAAATTGGTTAATGATCTAATTATGTTGGCTTTTATTGGATACATTTTGATGGTGTCTGTTATTTCAAAAATCTGTGATGCAGCAAGTAAATGCCTGAAAAATTAGGAAAACTTCTGTCATGAATAATAAAAGCTCATCTTAGCTTAAGAAAAAGACAAATTCAAGCTTACTTATATGCTCCNCCCCCCCCCATTTTGTAGTTCTCTGATTTACTTTGCTCTTCATGTGTTTTAATGGGCATACACACATAAATGTACACTGGTGGGAGCAATCATTTGCTCCAGGTTGATAATATAGAACAGTAGGAAATTTCTGCTTATAAAAATTCATGATGAATAATACAGATCTGAGCTCTGCTCCTGGAGCTGATGGCCGTTCCACTTCTATAAGGAAGTCATGATTTCTCCCAAAGAAATATTTTAGTGCAAATCAAAATGATATTTTGACTAAGATACATGAAGTGGTTAATTAAATCTCTTCTATTTCCAGAATCTTTAAGCTCTCAATCTCAGTATAAACAAGGATTTTTGAGGGGTGGAGCTATACCATTTCTTCTTATTTGTGAATAAATTGTTTTTTTTTAAAATGTATTTACCAACTTAAATAACAACTGACTTCATTTTATTCAACCAAAATACTTAAAGATATATGTACTTCAATTTACCATACAGTGGGAAAAGCTGAAAAATCTAAATTTTCATCCAGTTATAAGTTAATTTTAGGAACTAGAAGCCTGAAATATTTCTAGGGAGCTGAATACCAAACTTTGTAGCACCGATTATCCACATAAAAATTCAGACTGCTATGAGAGATTTTCATATGGCTTTTCAAGAAGGAAGTTTTAATGTATAAAAACATTACAGCCAAGAGCTGGAATATCAGTGTACACTGTTCTTAAAATGATTGAGAGGTGACTCAATTGGTATTTTCCAACACCAGTTTTCCATTTGGCTGGTATTACATAAATTAGTAGGTGGATGTGTGATCATACTGCACAACAACACGGCTTCAGAAGCACACAGGCATCACTTGAGTTCCTTAGAAATTAATAGTAAGGCCAGCCCACAATTCCCCTCTAAACTTCTGTCTCCCAGAGAGACGAACCAAAAAATCCTTCTGGCATATTATAATTCCTTCCCAGGAGCCATTCTAGTGGCGTCACAATTTTCTCCATTCGATGTCACGTCAGTTCAGGCTCCCCCCAAGAGATGACGTAGTTTTCAGCTGGAGATGGACTAAACTGCTTTCGCTGATAATGCAAGGTGTCCCCAGAAGCGGGTGTGCACCCTGTACTCATCTACACTTTGCTCTTCAAAACCCACACAAGTCAAGAAAAAATGATCCAGTATAATGTCTATAGCGGGTTCTGAAAACATTTTTTAAAACAGCTTCTGGAAATGCATAACGGGATATGCATGCCACAGGTAATCAATTCAACACTTCAAGTGATGGCAATTAGACTGTGCATGCAGAGCCAGTTATTGTATTGCACATCCTTCTAGCTTCTAGTCCATGACAGGAAAATGATATTATAAATCATTTTCATAAATGCATTTCTGATTATTAAATTTGTCTTATCTTTATAATAGGAAGCATTGAAAGTCTAATTTTATTGCTCTGAGAAATGATCAGTTCTACCATATTTACAGCTAGCACTTAAGCTTTTAGAAACTGAAATGTGAAGCTTGAAAAGTACAGCTGGATATTTAGTTTGAAGTTTAGTCTCTGGTAAATTACCCCTTCAGTGGCAATCCAAGTGTTTTCCAAGTTCCAAGTGTTTTACAATGTTCCAAGGACATCCCATAAACTACAGCTGTATAGCTCTTGCACGCTTTTGTCTGCCATAACACTTATTAGAGGTACCAATCTACTAATGTAGATGTACCTACAACCAGAACAAGCTAATGTTACTTTGAATATAAGTAATTAAACTCTTGGGGTTTTTTATTTATATGTGAAGAATGCTATGGAAGTTGCTAGACTGTAGGAAGTTATAACAAAAATATGGTCTTGAAAAAGTAGTGTTTTTTGGGAAAGAATTTTTAGTGGCTGACATCAGTCCTGTTCTCCTGAAGACAGAAACTGTCTAAAGGCAACCAACATACAAAATTATACAGTATCACTTACTTATATATTTGGAACTCTAGTACTACACTTCTGAAAGTAATGAGAGTTTTGCAACTGTTGAAGTAAAAACAAAGTCCATGCCTAAATGAAGAAAAGTTATTTTAGTAATATGAAGAATCTTAATCTGTATCAAATATTTGTGCACTGAATATCAGTAAGGTAAACAGGATGAGATTTGAGTTTTGGCTGTTGTCAGTTTATTAAGCTTTTACTAATTCATCCCAGGCTGCATGATTCTGCTTTTTAAAAATTTTGAATTCTGGCGTAATCAAAACTCAGAAAGGTGAATTTTTATTGCACCCAGTTCTAGTAAAAATCTGATCCAATTATTTTATTTTTTTTAATCATATCATAATTTTACTATACAGATACACATATATATTCTAAGAAAGTATTGAGACAAGGAGTTTTGCTACACTGAGGATTTTGACAGAGAAACCTGCATTCTGTGTGAGAAAACACACTTTTGATGTATTAAGTATTACAGAATCACAGAACTGTTGAATTTGGACATCAACTCTTGAGATCATCTAGGCCACCCCCTGCTTTGAGGGGCTGCTTGGGACTGTATCCAGAGAACTCTGGAGTATCTCCAAGGATGGAGCCTCCACAGCCATGGTGGACACAGCAGATCTTATTTCTGGGAAGCAGATCTTATCTCTGGGAAGCAAATCTCACTGTGTTTGCAATGCCACGTTTGGGATTACAATACAGAGGTTTAAAAAGATAATATATGTAGGTACATGTCTTTCCTCTGAGAAGAATATTATGGAGTCTGCCATCATTCTGGGGAGACACTGGAAATACTTGCAGAGAGACTTTTTCCAGAAGAGTTCAAATATAGCTTCAGGAATACCAGTTAAAACCTTTACTGGTAAAAAGACAGTTTTACCCAGATAAGTCCACTTCTGTTACATGCCCATACAGAGACCTTATTAGTGTGCATAATTTTTTTCCTACAAACTATTCATTTAGCTTTTCACATTTTCTTAAAAAAAAAAAAAAAAAGAAAGGCTAGTTAGGAAAGAACATTTTAATTTTGTGGTAAATCAGAATGACTATAAAAGATTTGTTTTATTCCAAGTCACAGTATGAAAGGAAAGCTGGGTAAAGCAAGTGTTATTTAACACTAAATAATTTCATTTCCATGACTTCATCAGACTTACATATCAGCTATTCAGAAAATAGTCCCAAAGAGAGTCTTTAATTTAAACTGTCTGATGTTCTTTTGGCAGTTGTAGTGAAACCAAGAGATTTGTTCTCCAGAAAACTTGGACATAGTTTCAGTCCAAAGAAAAGGGGGGAGGTGGATTGGTGGTTTTTGGTGTTGTTTTTTTTTTTTTTGTTATTTTTTTAAGGTAGGCTTTACTGCAATTTACTCAGTTACTGTCAAGCAAACAGTATTTTTTTCTGGAAATTATTATAATTAACTATCATATTTCTTTCAGAAAGCCTAGTACCTTTTAAATAGCGGGAAATGTTTTCTGTCCACAAAAGCTAACACCCAGTGAAAATAATAAATACCGTATCTCTTTCCAAAAGCAATTTTTATTCACATAATTTAGTGGAATTATGCATGTTAGAATTTATCTTCCCAAACAAAATCCTTTGCTTCAAGCTATAACTCAGATATATTCTCAGAATAGGCATTATGGAAATGCGAATAAATAAATGTTGGTTCAGCTTAGCAAAATAAAACTCTCTTTGGCTGGAGAGAAAAACACTTTCAAATAAGTCTTTGTAAGCTGCTTCAGGAAATTAGTTCTAGAAATGGTGTTTACTGAAAGGAAAATGCTGCTAAGAAAGGCACTGTCCCTTATTTAAAGTTTCTGTCAAATTCAATTGTTCTTTTCACTTTCACTAGGTCTGGAAAAGGTGCCAAAAGACCTTCCCCCGGACACAACCCTGTTGGACTTACAGAACAACAAAATCACCGAAATTAAAGAAGGAGATTTCAAGAACCTGAAGAATCTTCATGTAAGTGTATAAATGAACTGGTATTTGCCAACAAAAATGGGGAGAAAATGTGTTTTTGACCTGGTAACATGTTTTTTAAGGAAAACTGATTAAATACTTTGTGATCTTCTTCCACCAGCCCAGCCTATTTATTTCTATTCCCACTCCTCTCCTGCAAAGTTTCTTATCATACTACAGAAGTTTCTCAACTCTTTTCAGCTCTTCATGCCTGTCTCCTGTCCATTCAGTCTCCTGATCTCCATCATAACTTCTCTCACATATTTATTTATATTTTCCATCTCTTTGGCACAGTGACTTCGTTATTTCCATCTCAAACCTGCCACCTCACTCCCTCATTGCTGTACTCCTTCCCCTCCCACCTCTGAGCTCACAGAGATTCGTATGTGCCATGCATGTCAGCAGGTATTCTGTACTACTTTTAATTCAAGGATCTTTCTGTATTACTCTTCTGCACCCTGAAGTACAATGAAATTGTGTTTTTGCAATAAACTTCTCCCAGCAAAGCTCCACCCTCATCCCTCTTTACCTGCCAGTCTCTTCCAGCACTGCTGTCTGGTTTCCTCTTTGCTGAAATATTTTCCTTCCTGGTCTCTGTGTGTACTTTGTTCTTTCTGGTTCACCTCTTCTTTTCCAAGTTTCCATCAGACAGCTACCTTCCTCTGTTTCTAAATTATTTATTTTTTTCTCTGTCTGAGGTCCTCCTCCCTGTCTATAGTTTTTATCAACATCTTAAAATTCATGCCTTATACTTTTCCCTCAATTTTGTTGAAATATCTTTCTTTACAGAGCAGAATAAGACTATTCTCTGTCTTTGAAAGTAATACCCTAATTCAGGCATAGGCCTGAAAATATTATTTTTCTAGTCTTTCAACAGCTCATTTTATTCTGTGTATTCCTCCAATTGATCCTTTTTTATTATAAAAAATATATAATTTGACTTTGCTTGTATGGCTCTTTGCAGCTTCTTCCTATTCTATTCTATTCTATTCTATTCTATTCTATTCTATTCTATTCTATTCTATTCTATTCTATTCACAAACAAGAAGCCAACTCCCACTCTTTATCCATCACTGGTGCCAATATCATCACCCAAGGAAACACTGTTTCAATCAAGAATCTGCATTCAACCACTCATACTTGGGAAAAAAATTCCTGTAAAATTTTACCTCCTTAGTTTCTTCCAAAGTCCCTCTAAATATTTGTTTCAATGGAAGATCAAGAAGACAATTTAAAAAGAATTCTAGTAATAGGCAGAATGCCAGTCTGTCCACAGTGAAGGGATCTGCCTGAGTGAATCATTACAAGGTTCTTGTCATCTAATTTTAGCATAGGTGTCTATACTTGATCTAGTTCCACAGATCACCTCTGAAGTCAACAAAACACATTCTTCCACATCACATTTCAGAAGGCTGGGTTTAAGAATGAGATAATTTGTTCCCCAGATTTTTTTTCAATTCCTCTCCTTGGCTACAGAACCGATTTGACTCTGTAATTCCTGCCCACTTGCTTTGGTTTTCTTCCACCTTGGAAGGAAGTCCCGTGTTTTCAGTGAAGATTATCTACAAGGTGCTAAAAGAGACAAAATTCCTATCAGTGAAATTCATCTTTTGGCAATCCTTCTTCATGAAGCTGCATTAAATGAGTCAGAGCATGGTATTGCAGATGAAAATCACTGCTCCCAATGACTTCTACCCACTTGGCACTTGGTTCAGGTCTCAGTTACACATCCTGCTGGGAGTTAAGCTGTTGTGAACTATTTTATCTCACTGAAGTTAACTCTAAGGGGTTTTCTTTGGTTTGCTTTGTTTTTTTCTTTTTTTTTTTTTACAACAGATACAATTTAATAGTGTATTAAACAACTCTTCAGGGAAGAAAGTATTTGTTTGGCTTAGTCACAAAAGTTCCCAGGACATGCTTAGGGACCACTGGAAATCATACATCAGCATAAATTTTAACAAAAAGCCTTCAAAACTGCAATTTTCCTGGATTTACTCAAGAACAAATAATGATTCTCTCAAGGTCCACTTCCAACCCAAACCATTCTACAATTCTGTGATCTCCTCCCCAAAATAATAATTTAGTCATGCAGCACATTTATGTAACTAAGCACCATCTTTGCTCTCAGCAGGAATATTCCTGTGTAATATCTGGGAAGGATTCCCATTCCCCAACTTTCAATTAAATATTTTTCAGAGGGAGTATTGTTTTTAGAAAGTAAAACTCAAAAGCATTGTTGTTGACAGAGCTCTATTATGACATTTATTTTAAAGATATATATATGAGGTACATATATATATATTAAATGTATGTGCTTCTTAATCTTATTTCCTGATAAACAGGGCTTGGGTTAATGTCACACTCGACAGTGTGACGTTCAAAAATTTCTTAGACTTTGCCAAACTTTCTTGTACTCTACTAAAACAAGAAAATTTACAAAAATTAACAGTATCCTTGTTCCAAAATCTAAAATGGGAAACTAAAGTTAACCTTTTGCATGAAGTGATCACTTAAGGGGACAATTCTTTAAACCTCAATTTTCAGAGATTTGAAAACAAGAGCAGATTTTACAATTTGTTACTTTTGAATAATCCATTAAAATACCTGCCTTATAGATATCACCAACCACAGGAGTCATAGATTTAGAAGAGATTTTCACAAACAATTTAGGTTGAAACTGAGGTTCAACCACTACTAAAACCCAGAATAAGTAGGGAGAAAATAAAGGATTTACCAATAACTTGTCCATTGCTTCTCTTTCGGTGCAAATGTAATTGCTTATGCTACACTGCAGAGTACACAACTCTGGAGTACACAGCACTAGAGATGAAAGAGAAATTAGAACCTACTAAAATATTCTTTGTATTGAAAATTTTCCTAAGTACATATCCCAAGAGCAGCTAAAATTTGCAGCTGTGGAAATATGGCAAGCAATTAGAAGAGGATGCAACTAAAGGAATATTTACCTGCAAATAATAGATTTCTGCCATGAAACACCAGAGTCAACAGTTACAGTGCACTTGATATTTTTTCAGTTTTAAATGATCCAGGAAAAAGTTCCTAACTCTTAATGTTGTACTATAAAAATACTGAGACTTCACTCTATTTTGAAAATGAAAAATATGACTTTTTTCCCTTTTTTTTTTTTTTTTTTTTTTTTTTTTTTCGGGGGGTTTTGGGAAATAGGGGAAAAATTTAAAAAAGTTTTTTTGGGGT
>VZTX01022490.1:291777-522323 GCA_013400915.1 Pardalotus punctatus | reverse complement strand
TTTTAAGGGCTGAGGACTGAGTTTTACAGTTTCAAAGAACTGCCTGTTATTATGCAAAAACCTTGCTTATGACTTACTTAGACCTGTGGCAAAAAAGTCAGACAGGAAAGCTCTTGGAAAAGCCAGGAAAAAAGTCTTCTATTTCTATGAAACCCTCAGAATTTTCCAGGCAGACTGACATTTCTGGATGGAGTCCAGTACTTTGACCCCATGGACATGATGGAGAATCCAAAATACTCCATGAGCAAACCCTCATGCAGAGTAAAGGAGGAGTCTGCACAAACAGCACATGGAGCTGCAGGCCGGGTGGCAAAGCCAAAGCAAACCAGCACAATGCCTGGCACCTGGAAAAAGAGGTGAAAGAAACTGTGTTAGATCACTGTGAGAACAGCACAAACAACAGAATAGTGGCTGTATGCTCTTCCAACAAGGATCTTTCAATTGGCACGGTGCTAGTATAGTGAAAGAAGATGAATGCACTCTTGGCCTGAAATCAAATGGAACATTACTTAATTGAAGCTAGCAGAACTATGAAAAGCCATGGCTGTACATACAACAGTTCCTTCAATTTTGTTTAAACTGAGGGAAAGGCCAAAGAGATAAAAGATTTAAACTTGGATCTTAAATTTATGATCATATCCGCACTAAGGGATTATCAACATTAAATGTGCACGCAGAGAAACTGAAACATTCTTTGTAGTAATAGCAAATGGAAAAATAATGTATTGCATTAGAAAGTTTAATGCCATCCTTTTTTTTTAAAACAAAACAAAACAAAACAAAACAAACCCCAAAAAACACAAACCAAATAAAACAAACCTGAAGAAAAGTCTAAGAAAATCCTTCAGGGGTACAGAAAAGCTCCTAAGATATTTAAAAAAAAAAAAAAAAGAAATAATCAAGTCTTCTGATGGCTCATTACAGCTTCAGATTCCTTTTCCCAGACATTTACAGAGAATAAGAGTTTATTCTCTGTAAATCACAGAATGAAGAATCAGTAATTACCATCATACTGTAAAAAAACAGACAGATATCTCTGTCCGGGTTCTACCTCTGAAATCAATTCCTAGTATCATCTGTGGCAGGACTGAGAGATACTTACTTAAAATTTACTTTTTTTTCCCTGGTGGTGGCGCTTTAGGTTTCTAACAAGTATTCAGAGGGTAAAAAAAAAGTTATCCTTTCTGAAATACAGCACTCCCTTAGAGAGTTTTCATTTCCTCAGACTCGCCTTTGCATTGTGCTTAACACACAATGAGATTTTCCACTGAAACAAGCATAAAACACACCACATGCACAGAAAACATTTTTCCTGTGCAGTGGGTAGAGATCTTTTCATGTGAGGAAAACAACAGAACAAAATATTTTAAGGTTCTTAAAGTTCTGGAGAGAGTCGGTGTAGTAAGCTAATGAAGAAAGGAAATTTTTATGAAATACATCAATAAAAGAATCAGGTCAATTGTGTAAGTGATCAAAGTGCTTTGTACAGGCTCCTTTTGTTTGCACTGACAGACTGTGTTTTCAGTGCCTTGACATCTCCTTCCTCCACAATTCATTCATCTCTTCCCTTTGCTTCCATGTCATCCCTTTTTCCTTGTTTTTCTTAGCTATTTCCTCTTGGTCCTAGGTTTGGATGATTAGAGAAGAATGTCAAGTTCTGGTTTTTGGTTTTTTTTGTTTGTTTTACTTTGTTTTGTTCTTGAGTTGTTTGGTTTTTTATTTTTTCCATAAGTATACATACATTCTTAATAATTTGGAAGAAAAACGTGACTATATGTCCAGGTTATAAGTATGGCCTAACAACTGAAAACATAAGGTAAATGAAAGGGATTAATTTTATTATTATTTTTATTAGGATGCCTGGCTCCTGAGCTTAAAGTTCTTAAGATATTACTGCTCCTAGCAGAACTGTAATAAAAACCAGGTAATAATGTAATATATAACCCAGGAAATTAAAGAAATTCCTTTGGGTCAGCGGATTGACTTTTCAGTTCAAACCCTGAAGGATGCATGCATCAGTAAAGAATTGATGTTAGATAAGAGTACCTTCCCCAGCTGGCAAAACAGGTGTATCAAGATGGAATATGGCTGAGAAGAGTTTGCTGGT
Organism: Pardalotus punctatus; assembly: GCA_013400915.1. Lineage (NCBI taxonomy): Eukaryota > Metazoa > Chordata > Aves > Passeriformes > Pardalotidae > Pardalotus > Pardalotus punctatus. The sequence goes on along the minus strand of VZTX01022490.1, from coordinate 520,216 downwards.
AATTTTCCAGTTTAATTCTGGTTTTGGCAAGGCTCTTGCTTCAAACTACACTAAATTAAGATGAATGGGGATTGAAACCCCTCAGAACACTCTCCTGAGATTCTCATATAATGAAATTACACCAGAAAATTTAGTCTCCTGATCGCCACCCCCAGACAGGGCAAAAATTGTGAGCTTTAGTAACCACAAGAAGAACAACCCTGTGCTAATTCCAACCCGACTGCCACATGCTGCCTCTGCAGTTTGTCAGGGTGTGTTTTGACAAAAGCCTGCCAACAAGACTTCCAAAATTTTCTTGAATTGTGAATCCTGCTTTTTGTGCTGGGAATAAATACTTGAGGTAGAAACCAGGTCAGAGGGAGCTAAATGGCCAGACTCCCACTGACTTCAATGTAGCCAGCATCTATTCCTGTCATACAGTGATGCTTTTTTTTTTTTTCATGACTACAGAAATACCAAAGGTGTTTTACTAAAAGCCAAAACCATCTTTGGAGCAAAGCTTAATTTTTTTTCCTCTCTGAGCACCACTTAAACTGCTGGTTGGGATAAAGTAGAGCAGTATTATAAGTGAGACAATGTTTACTGTGCAGTTTACAAGCTATACTATGACAAAGGAAAAAAGCTTTATCTCAGGAAAATGAGGATGGAAGTTAAGTTTTCTCTTATTCATGGGAAACTGCCATGAGCCTTCTAAGCCTGACTAAATGATATATTAATACTTGATGTATTTATGACTCTATTTTCTCTTTCTTTTTTGCCCTTTTTTTTTTTTTAAGTTAAGGCCATATATCTTTGCACCCATACAAGGTCATGTTGAAAGCTGTACATTTGTATGCTCAGTTTTTTGTAAAGTGAATTTGTGATGTGCTTCAATTTTTTTTGGTGAGGGCAAGTAGGTGTTAGGGAATATTTATTGTAAATGAAATATCCTTTCTCCTCCACTAAAAATGGAAGTGTTGAAGAAAGCAGATTTTCAAATAAAAGAATCAATTCCCATTACTTCTCTTCTAGGCTGTCAGATTTCTGCCAAATCATGTCATACCAACAGCATTGCAATTAACCAAGGGCTCCAGCATTCCGAGGACTTTCAGGTTGACCCTTATTTTTCACTCCAAGAACTTCTTGCCCTGTATAAAAATTCATATGTCCTTTAACAGGCTGAATATAATGTCCCATCATTTGGGACATTTGGGCTTTATTCAGGATAGCTGGTCCACGTGACCTGTTTTTGCCTAAGATCCATTCCTCAGGAACACTGCCTGCAGATGTTTTCCCTAGGTTTTTGTCCCCTAGTTCCTGTTTCCATTGACCTCTAAATCCCCTGAGTTTTTAACTTTATTTTATTTTGTTTTGGTTTAGCTTTTGTTACATGCAAACCATACGGGACACATTCTGAGGAAAGTAAACAGCATTGCTGCAAGGCTAATAACTTAGTTCTTTAAGCATTGGATATAATGGAGTTATTGTGAAGTGGGAAAGGAATCCAGGGCTATGGCTGGCCAGGTGCTATACTGGTGTGTTATCCTCATCATTTGCTGTTGCTCTGGGAGACAGTAAAACTTGTCTTGAAAACTCTGGTGTGTGGGTTTACTTTTCCTTCTTTACAGCTGCACAACAATGTGGAAAAATAAGGTAGATTTAAAATACTGGGAGCAGGGCCTTGCAGAGAGGAATCTAAGTGGGAAACAATATTCTGGTACAAAATACCTTGTGAACTCTGATTTGTGGTTCTTTCCCACCTTGTACTTCCAAACAGATGTTCCCACTGTGAAATTAGTATTTTTATACATACCTTTGATAGATGCCATCATTTCTAAGTGAGAGACTCCTTGTGCATTTGAATAAAACAACAATTCTGTGTGTTTCCCCAAGATAACATTTAACATGTTCAGGAGAAAGCACTGGCAAAGCAAAACAGATTAATCCCAGGTACCTAGATAACTTCTGGGTTTGGTCAGGGGGATCAGTTCTGCTCTGAAGAGATGTAACAGTCAACTACTCAGAGAATATTTACACCACCTAGCTGAATTAATTCCTACCTATTTCCATCAAGAAATATTTCACACCAAATCATCAGTTGCAATAAATATTGCCCAAAGATTTTTATCTAAAAGGTAACAAAAGAAATCAAAGAAAAAGAAAAAAGAGGTAAGGCAAGCAGACTTTTAGCAGAAACAAATGGCTAAGCAGTACAAAGCAAGATGCAGGGTAAAAATTTCAAGTGCTCAGAACATGAGTCCAAACTCATTGAGTGTTGACTTAGAGATCTATGGAAAAGAACTCCACGGTGAAATTAATAAAAATAAAGAACAATGTAAATTGCGGTAGCACATTCAATTATTGAAGTAAAAACAATGTGAGAGACTAATCTGGATAATTTCAACTGTGCCACTTTTGAATAATTGTCTTGTTTCCCATGTCCTAATACTCTATAGGTGGCTGTATTTCACTACAGGCAGAATCTACATCTGTATCCCAATACTGGCAATCATGAATCAGGAAACCACTCCCAATGACTATCCATGTGCTCTCATGTCAGATTTTATAGTACAGGCCCAAATAAAGGAGAGCTGGGGCCATGAATTCCACTGAACAATATATTTATTTTTGGACAAGCTTATTGTTAGGGAAGTACTCTGCTGAACTGTGAGCGACCTCTTCTACCTCCTCTTGCATATGAGTTATTTCTAGCTAGCATACAAAATTAAAACCAGATATGTTCATCATTACATGCTCTCAATGAAACTATGGTCAGTACATGCTGCTGGCTTTGCTCAGGATGATCTGCAGGGAGTCCATTGGAGGAAAAACACACATCAGTCACCATTTTAAACTATCTTCCCACTTCTCTTTCAGTTTCCATGATGGAGAGGTGCTGTCACAGAGGCTGATAATCGTGTCATTGTTTTAATACTTTACTGATTGTGGAATAAGTCAAACACTCAATTTTCCTCCAAGAAACAGACTAAAGTGTAATTCTGAAAATATTGAAAGTATATGAAAATGCTCTGAGTGTTCACTATAGCATGTACAACATTTGTCTTCTGTTTCTGAAACTAGCATAATGGAGCTAGAGAAGAAAGATGCTCTGTAGCTATTCTCTAGTAATAAATATAAGTAGCCATTGTATATGTATTTATATGGCCCATTCTACCTAATCCACAGCACAAACATTCAGCACTATAAATCTGATAAGTAGGTAGCAAAGAGATAGAATAATAAGAGTCATTCAAGTATCTACTATATCTGAAATACTTTCCAATACTGTGTTATATTCTGACAGTAATGGGACTTCCTTCTCCCTTTTGCGAACATGATGCTTTAGATTGTTCCCCTTCCATACAAAGTTTCACTAGACAAAAAGACAGCTTATATCTCTGCAAAAATAAAGAGATTTTTATCAGTCAGAAATTTAGTAAGTGCAGTCTTATAAGACTAACAGGAACGAGGTGATGTTATGAATATTTTTATTAAGCTGGACTGTGCCTTCACTCTATTGAGTAGTAGAACTTCCTGTTCAGGAGAAACTGTTAGAATGTTTGTGTGATGATGGGTAAGGTATAACAGTATCCTTAGAATAAACAAAATCAGGAAAAAAAATACCCAAACAAAAATTAGATTCATTTTTTGTGACTGTCTTGTTCTTCACAGCTTTCAAATGGAATGAATGTACTTATTCTTGAACATAAATTATGGATGCTAACAGAAGTTGCATTGCAGTCTCAGCAATGAAACAGTATTTGTATGTGTTCTATAGGACTTACCTTTCCCTGTTTCAGAATGTTATAATCTATTATCTTAGCACTGTATTGCATTTTCTTCAGCTCACCAAATTTGTCATCAGAAGACATCAAAAGACACAAGAAAATAATAACAATAGTATTAATTTTAAATGTTTCATTGCTAAATTAATTTCCCTTGTGATCATCTGAGATCTCCTTCATTATTACTCCACAGGCATTGATCCTTGTCAACAACAAAATCAGCAAAATAAGCCCACTAGCTTTTGCTCCTCTGAAGAAACTGGAAAGACTTTACCTGTCCAAGAACAACCTGAAGGAACTCCCAGAAAACATGCCGAAGTCTCTCCAGGAGATACGGGCTCATGAAAATGAGATCTCCAAGCTGAGGAAAGCCGTCTTTAATGGACTGAACCAAGTGATTGTCTTAGGTATGAGCATGAGAAATTGTAACAAAAGCAACTCAGTGTTTTTTCAAGATGTTGTTTTCAGTTTGATCAGTGATTATATGTAGAAAGCCAAAAAAAGCCCCAATAAATTGTACCTCCAAATTAGCTATGACGTGAAGAATACAGGTACCTGGAGTGCAGCACAGCTCACAACCATGTTTTGTTGGCAGAACTAGGCACCAATCCAATCAAGAGTTCAGGCATTGAAAACGGAGCTTTTCAGGGGATGAAGAGGCTCTCCTACATCCGTATCGCAGACACCAACATTACAAGCATCCCAAAAGGTAAGAAATTCAATTAATGTTTCATTATATAATGTGGTATCGTCCAGTGAGATGGGAAAAAAATATCGTGGAATATTTTGAGTCAGTTCTTACTGTATCTATTTTTTGATCAGATGACTTTTATGAATTCGGACAATTTTGGCTTTCTGTTATGAGAAGCTCTGTGAGAGGTGCACCATAAAAATAATTTCATGTTATTTTGCTTTTCTTCTCTTATAGTTGAAATATAAAGTGGAAGAATGTTTTCAGCCTCCAAGCCTGTTTATTGAACCTGACCAACATGACACAGTTATAAACTCATACAGAATTAACTGAAGTTCTACAAGCATAAAATCCGCTCTCCACAAGTCTGTGGGTGTGAAGCCAAAAATACTATACAAAACAGAAACCTTTGCTATTTTTCAAAGTACTTAATTGCAAATTCCTACAAAATGAGAACAATTTCATTGTAATTTATTAAAAACAAAACAAACAAACCAGAATGGTTCCAATACAGAGGAAATTATATTCAATTTCTTCATACTTCAGCCAGCAGATTGTTTTGAAATGGCTGAAAACTTTTTGAAAGATAATACTGGCTGTTATTTCTTTTTCTTCCCATATTTCCTGTTTTAGATGTTCCTTTGAGGGACCTCAGATAGGTAAAATGTTTCCTCTGTTTTTTTCCCCTGATAAACAGAATTTGTAAAGTATTATTAACTCTAACTAAAATAACATTATTTTCCCTCATACTTACATTTTCTACTGTTGTTACTTGTTATATATCTAGGTGCCAAATGTTTGCACATTTATGTATGTGGATAGTTTGGCTAAAATGAAAGTTCTTTCTCCTACAATATTTTATATGTCCCATTTACATAATGTTTGTTTCAGGCCTTCCTCCATCCCTTACTGAGCTTCACCTTGATGGCAACAAAATCAGCAAGATTGATGCTGACAGTCTCTCTGGACTCACCAACCTGGCAAAGTAAGAACTGATTTTTGCTTTTCACATAAAATAGTAGTTGAAGTTAGAATCACCACAGACACAATTAGAAAACATCAGTCTGGGCTTCAGGAGTGTTAGAATCATTGAAATAGTCATAACTGAACAGGAAAGGCTTCTAAGGATTTGTGTACTGATTGAAGACAACAAACATGTATTTTATTTCCCTTACAAAACTTTGCATCTGTTTTCAGTTATGAGTGATATATGCCCAGGACAACTGTTTATGTGATTTATTTAAAAAAAAAATAAAAGAGACAATAATTAGATTTTTTTAATTATATCATGTTTCTTTCAATGTACCTCCATGTTTGGTTTATGGAGTTTTCTCAGAACACAGCATTGCTCATACATTTTGCCTGGAAACTGAGGAAAAAAGCACATGGGAACCAAAACTTCCCTCAACAGTTGTCCCTTTGTTTCTTAAGAAAGGCAAGTCGGCAATGAGTCCAGGAACAGGATTTTTTTAAAAAAAGCATAAAATTTAAATGAAAAATTGTCACTGTCAGAGTGATTTTACTCTGCTAATCTGTGGCTATGCTGTTGAATAAGTTTCTCTAACTGTGGGAAAATATGAGGAAAATTCCCAAAAATTAGTTATACAGAGTTATTTGTGAATTAATTTGCATCAAAAATATGTAGCATAGTAAAATGGGCCTTTACTACAAGTTATTTTAATCATGTAATACTTTAAAACTTTATTATTAAAATAATTTATCAGAAAGACTGTTAATCAGACTATTAATCAGATTACTGGATCTAATTAATGGATTTTCACCTTAATCATTCTGCTTGCCATAGTGAGGACAGAAAACAAAATTCAGAGAAAGATTACTGAGTATCAGGAGTTAAGTTTGCTATTATCTATAGTAGCTTGGACAGCAATTCAATGCAATGAATTATGTAGTAACCTAACACATATTTGGGAACTGAAAATTCCAAGATATAAGGCTTAGAACAGCTTTCCAGAGCTTATAAATTAAGGCTCTTCATATTATGTTCTATGTTCATATTTTATCACACACTCAAAAAAGAAGTCTGTCCTAGATTTTAATGAAAAAATAAAAACACTATAATTATGGGTTAGAGGACTATGAAGCAATTATTGTTTGCAACAGATGCTTAGTATAGAATATAACATTCTCCAGAGAAATGATGAAGAAAACATCCCAGACCAAACTAAGATGATAACTACTCAGATACAGAGTAATTTACGTTACTGGAGGTGGGGTTGTGGGGTGTGTGAACTGTCCTGAAGATGACACAGTTTTTCTGTTTTTCACATTCACACTTGGAAAACACCACATGCAGCATCACATGGGCAACTTTGTTGGAAGTCTGCCTTAAGACACGAAGTTTTAAGCAGCAAGTGTCAATGGACTCCTAAAAATATCTACCATTGGGCTGCTTCTATTCTGGCTGTACTGTACGGGCAACAAAATATTCTGTTGGTTGTGATGTGGAAATTTGGAGCTGCTCAGAGCAGGCACCAGATTTTAAACCACTCTCTGCCCTGTGCTTAAGCAGGTGACCTAAGAACAGACAGAGATGCCCTTGTGCAAAAGTAAGAGTTAAGACAGAGCACAGATTGGTGAACAAGGAGCACATTGGACAAAACAGAGCAAACAGATGATGAAAGGAGGGAGCTGTGGAAGAGCTCCAGCAGAGCAAATCAAAACCCAGCTTTTATTTACACATCTAAATCTTCAGAGATGTTAGGACAGGGTCAGACAACCTTGTTCATGTCAACTCAAGCTCAACAGTCTAACAGCTGCCATAAAGCACTGTTAAACTTCGAGAAACAGGTAATTGTCTGACTGTGTTAAGGTATTTTAAACTGTAAAATGTTTCACTCGAGCTTGGTGTAGGTCTATGGCTCATTCTCTTTTGAGTCCTTGCATTCTAGGAGATGCACAATATTTGTCCTTTTTGTTTGTTTATTTTCCTTGTAAAATTACTCTTAAGTCTTTCAAAAGCCTTCATAGAGTGCTTCAGGGAAAAAATAATAATCTTATGAAAGACCTAACCTAGACTTTACTGATTACATTCAGGAATGAGCTCCAAGAGGAAATTCATATTACACATCTGATATCACTAATGCCTACATCCTATGAAAGCTTACTGAAATGGTCTAGCTCCATACAGTGGAAGCTGCAGCAAACAGAGGGAGGTTTAGATCAGATATTAGGAAAAATTTCTTCATGGAAAGGGTAGTCAGGCACTTCAACAGGCTGACCAGGGAAGTGGTGGAATCACCATCCCTGGAAATGTTCAAAAAGCATGTGGATGTGGCACCTGGGGACATGGTTTGGTTGTGACATGGTGCGGTCACATTAATGTTTGGACTCAGTGATCTTAGAGGACTTTTCCAACCTTAATGATTCTATGATTCTAAGTCCATAATAATGATAATGTTGAGCATCATGAAGTTTCTTTAAAAAAAAAAAAAAAAGAGGGGAAATGACTCAGCAGGGATATTGGAGAAAAAAGGTAAAAAAAGTATTTGATAATTTCTTCAGTATTTAGATATGTTTTTGATTATGGTCTTCAATGATTTAGAACACTGGGACTAGATCTACTGAAACACTGGAAAAATGTTACTTATTCACTAATATAAAAGGAAGTAATATATCAATGCATGAAGCAAGAGGGATTTTTCACATTCTTCCTTTTTTTTTCCTATGGGAAGGGTGATGAAGACCATATTCTTTCCAAACACTCTTAATCACCCTCTGTTTTACACAATAATATTGGCTTACTTCATCTGCAGGCATAGCCCCAAGTGACTGAGAGGTTTTTTTTGTAAGACATCTAGAGGAGATGTAATTACGTATATTTTCACTCCTCGTGGGACTTAGGTCCACTTCTCTACAGATTCCTGTAATTTCATTCTTTCCCTAAAAGACTGTCCAAAGGGATTACTTTGTCTTCAACAGACTGATATGAGAGCCAGAACTGGCTTTTTTCATACTGGTCTCCCAGGTGTGACACATCTGTTTGTAGACCTGCATATGTAGCAAGCACATATTTAGATACATGTCAAATGAGTTTTTAGACCTCTGACAAAATGGTTTTTTTCCCCAATCCATTCAAAGACATTCACTATGAGTACCCATCAGTAAAGTCCTTTGTAAGCATTCTGTAGAACTTCAGAGTGAATTGCTCTGTAGGATCCAATCTCTCAAGCTTTCCTAAATCTTAGTATATTCTACTCAAAGAAAAGTTCATTCTAATAATTTTTCACTAAAAATCTTCATTACCAAATTCTAGCAAGGGGATGGGATAGTGTGAATTGACTTCTGAGTGAAATAAATTCCTGTTGATGTAAGTGGGACATCTCATTAAACTCTCTTTTGTCATTTTATAGTTTGAAAACATTGCAATGCTTAAATTTGTGTGATAAGACTATTTGCATTATATGTAATACTAGTTAATACTAGGAAACCTCTCTGCCATAATGATCAAATAAGAATTTTCAATTCAGTGGTTTTATTCTAGGTTCAGACCCTGACTTCTGAAACTGCCACAAACCACAAAGAATTACAAGTTATTAGATAACTGTAAAGAAATCTTTCTTTAAAAGTATTCCTCCATAGCAAATTATTTTAACATATTTCTTATTAAGTATATTAAATTATCTTATTGATTAAGCTATTAATAAATCTCAGAGCATTTTCCCTTTCAATATTATAAAAAAGATTGCTTAAGGAAAAAAATCAGCTAGATTTAGCCTTTATAGAAATAATTTTCTCAAATTACAATTCTCCTGATGATCACAACTCCTGAAGTATTGTCACTGGTTTCTTTATTGCAACACAGAGCATTGAAATTTATGAGAGTCTCTTGAAAAATTTCTGTAGTTTGGTAATTGCAAGCCAAAATAGTATTAACACAGAAATACAGATAGAAACAGACTGTCCAAACTGAATATAAATTGCACTATAAACCTAGTATGTGGATGTGCAAAGCAGAAGGGATGGCTTTGTGATGAAAACTCTGGATTGGAATTTAAGAGAAATGTGTAAGTCCTGATTCTGTGTCCTGCTAAAGGGATTGTGCAGTATCACTGAGCTCCTGTTTCTAGTATGTAACCTGGCTCTAAATACTTCAATATCTTAGAAGGATGTGATGAAGTTTTAATCTTAACAGTTCTGAGAACGTGGGTTGTGTAGCTTGACAAAAAGTGTTACAGACAGTGTTTCTAAAGTTATACAAGTGTCCCTTATCCAGTGTTTCAGCTTTTAAAGAAAGACTGGTGCCTGTGGAGGTGCACAGTATATATTTACACTGGGGTTAGTCATATAGCTCATCAAAGTATGCAGTATCATAAGCACAAGTTGAATGACATAATGATAATTACGATTGTTCACATCAGATGTCAAATTTATTTAAATTTATTTATTTAAACTAGTTCTGCCTAGCTTACACATAATTCTGAAAATTAGCCTAGTCTGTTCTCCAACAGCAGTGTAGAGAAGAAATCAACCCAAGAAAGATAGGCAAGTTTAACATAGTTTTCAAAGCTTTTGTGGGTTTTCTCTTTTTTTTTTTTTTTTTTTTTTTTTACTTTTTCAGACTGGGTCTCAGTTTCAACAGTATTTCCTCAGTTGAGAATGGCTCTCTTAACAACGTACCTCATCTGAGAGAGCTCCACTTGAACAACAATGAACTTGCCAGAGTACCCAGTGGGCTGGGTGAACACAAATATATACAGGTAAAGTTTATTATACTGGCTCAGAGAGCAAGAATTGAAAGATTCCTAATGGTATTTGTGTGTTTATTTGGATTTGAATAGAAATGTACACAGTATTTGTAACTTGATGCAAGATTCATAAACTCTTGAATTGTCAAGGAAATGTTGTAGACAACAGGAATACTCTTATTCTGATTATTTGTGGAAATGGTTATGGAGGTGTATAGATCTGGAGCTGTACATTTGTTGTCTCTGTGTGTCTGAGGGTCCACAACAGATATGGGATTGTTTGTGCACTTTGATTTCCTCTTTACTCAAAAAATACTTTCTGAGGACATTTCTTCTGTTGATTTTTTTATTTTATTTTTTTTTTAGTTCTACCCAGTGACATTTTGCAACCTTTCCCAATAACTTTTCCTTTGTTATTTTGTTATCGCACAAAATAGTGCCATCAGGAGGGCAAGTAGACAAAACAGGCATTTCACATCTCCAGTATTTTTGAGGTTTTTGTGCCTGGCTATCTAGAAATATTGCCTCTTGGGACCAATTTAAATCTGTCTTCACCTGGGCTAAGATGTTACAGCAAAGAAAGCTCCCAAAGAATGAAGACTAGACTCTCAAATGTAAATTACACACATAACTTGGAAAAATTCTCCAGAAACGGTGAATCTGGAGCAAAATAATATTCATCAGCTATTTTAAATCATCTTTAGTGGTTACTTTGGCTCTGAGTCCTGTATAGTTGCACTCATGAGAATGAAAGCATTAGAGCTGGAGAGAAACCAGTTAGCATCAAATAACTTCTCTATCTACAGTTGTGTTTCTGAGCCACAGCACAGTATTAATAATTTCACATATTTGACTCCTCTTTTGGTTACAGTACAATCAGCTGACAGTAATGTTATTAGATTGCCTTGCACATTTTCTGTACTTTCTTTAGAAATTATTTCAATTTGGTATATACTAGGTATTTCAAAAGGTAAAGAGAATCAAGGTTTTTTTTGGAAAAAAGATATTTTGTTACTTTGTATAATGTTGCAAAACACATGCCAAGCATTTAATATGAAATCATTTATCTTACTTGCCATGGTAGCTCTATTTCTCACTTCAGCACTTCTACGCTTTTCAGGTGGTCTACCTCCACAACAACAAAATTGCTTCCATTGGTATCAACGACTTCTGCCCTCTTGGCTACAACACCAAAAAGGCGAGCTATTCTGGCGTCAGCCTCTTCAGCAACCCTGTGCAGTACTGGGAGATCCAGCCCTCTGCTTTCCGGTGTATCCATGAACGCTCTGCAGTACAGATTGGAAATTACAAATAGATGTCTAAAGATGGGGTTCGGTCGTGTTCCAGCTGAAGTGTCTGTTGTTATAGGCCTGTTCAAAAAATCGTTGCTAACAATTAACGCCAAATGCCAGAAGCTTCACTTTAAAGTGGAGATGATCCATTGATGTAGAATAAATGAAACATTACAGATGTACAAGGGGGAACATACCATCAAAAAGAATTGCCAACTGTGCTTTAAACTGGCTTATTTCAGCCTTCTTTTTCAGCATGCTTTCTGTGGCAATTTTCAGTTTGCTGAATGCTACAGGTTTTCAGATTCCACTGTATATGAAATTCGGAGTAAATATTTATCAATTTATGATATTAAAAAAAAAAGATAATGATTGAGGTTATTGACAGAGCAAAATAGTAGAAGGAAAAAAAGACTCTTGAATCATCTTGAGACTTGAGAAGGTAAGAGTTACCTCCTTTAAATTTATTTCAAGCCCTGGAGGTTTAAAAATATCCACTATAACTCTAAGATAATTCTGAATGTATCTATTTAGCAGAGGCAAATAAAGTTGTTGCTAATGTCATTATTTTTTGGAAAAATAAAATAAATTCGTATTGTACACATAGTTCTTTAAAGTTTGCCATCCTTCTAGAGCAATGCTGTTCAGAATTAGCCTAACATCAGCCTACTGAACAAAATATTGAGTAGTCTGCAGTAAAAAATGTGTAACCTATATCTGGAGCTCAATGACTAAATTTCTCTAGTGCAAATCCTTCTCACCTTAGTCACAAGAGCAGTTTTTATGACTTTACTGCCTTGCAGAGTATGGTATAAGGGTTTAGTAATTGTTATCAATCCATGTGTTTATCCACACAAAAGACCATAGCAGTTCACTCTTCACCTGTTCTGCATTGTACATTTGTCAGTATCCTTTACTGGGTTTGGTTTTTAAAGAAAGGAAGTAATTGTGAAGTGGAGATATGCAGGCTCCTCCATCTGATGAATTTGTGGAATTTAGACTATAAGCAAAATCCTAAGTATAGAAATATATGAAGTGAAATAACTGCAATTTTGGATGTTGCTGGGGCATCATTTGTAGAACTATCTATTTAGAGTGGTTTGGAGCCCTCTGTAAATTGGGATTCTTCAACACACACCAGTGGGTAGCAAGCACATCAAAGGTAGGCTGCACATTTCTACTGTCAATCTTCAAAGCTAAACATATACTCAACAAAAACATCACCTGACAAGAATCTTCTGCAGACTCTTAATACTCCAAGGTCAATCTCTCTAATTTGTAAAACTTATATTTCATTTATATTAAAGAATAATGTAATACAGGCAAACTCCAAAGTGTTTGTCTTTCTTCTTTTGTTTTGATAGCATAACATAGTGTGTCAGAACTTTAATTAAATCTTGAAAATTGAACATCTTTGGCCTGGTGATAGCTAAAGTAAGAACAAGTTGTGTTAAATTGTTTTGCCTAAAGGATCTTTTTCATGCCTAACTCTCATTGGTTTTTTTTTTCTTGGAGCAAGCAAATACAGCTTTTTTATAGCTGTAATTTATTCAGTAGTAAATAATTGGAGACAATTATTGCTCACTATAACCATTACACAGAAAAAGCATGTTTGCACTCTTCTTAGCTAACTTCTTGATATAGTAGCCAATGATTTCTCTGCTTTCTACCTGTTTTTCTTCTGGGTTTCACATTTTCAGAGTGTTATTTTTAAATAAAGCAAACAGCATATGATATCTTTCTGTCACTGGAGAGAAAACCCTCCAGGAAACCAATAGTTATATTTTTTCACTTTTGGTTCCTGGTTAGATGTCAGCTATTGTGCAGACTGAGACTTCATGCAGAAAACTAAGCATCAACATTTCAAGCAAGAAAAAAGGCACTGTCTTGGCCTGAAAAATTCTGCAGGGTTTGTAGGTACATGGTTACAGAAAGAGATTCACACAACAAATAATAACAATTACATAAAACATCATGTAAACATAAGCACAAACTTTCCATTTCTCCATCCATAGTTTTAAAATATCACTTATGAAGACTTTTTTTTCAAATTAGAGCAAACTTTAAGTGCAGAAGAAAATATCTGAGTCTTTTCCTCCTCTGTAGCACCCATGACATGTCCCCTATCAAGCTTGCTGCTTGCTGCTAAAGCACAAGTTATCCCTCCTAAAATACGTTCCCTGCTAACAACCAAGGGCTACAAAGAGAGTAGGACTCTCCTGATTCCCAGTCTTGCTCAATGAAACAGATTAAGCAAGTCCTATATAACAAGAGACCTAAGCAAAATCATGACAAATTTGAAAGGTAAACACATTGTTGGTTTTCCATAATTTGTGCAGCCACACCAACAATGTTTGACTGATGGGATTCTATCCCTGCACAGCATCTGCAGAGACTTCAAAGCAGTGGGAAGCCCAATACTTTTTAAAATGCTTTTCATATAAATACAGAACAGATGGCTCTTCCACTTAAAAACCAAACAAGGGAAGAAAAAAAGAAAGAAAGAAAGAACAAACACAAACAATCTATAAACAACTGGGTTGAAAGAAATAAGAGAACTAAAGTAGAAAGCCTTTGGGCCCAATAGTGCATCCTCAATTTCTCCGTAAAGTATGAAGCCGTAAATGGGCACGGCTGTTGGCCTTAAACACATAAAGAATAATACCCTCGTTTCCTGGTGTAACCTAAAACACCTTGTCTCTTGCAGCTGGCAAAAATATGGCCATTTTTAGTCTGGTTTCTCCTAAAGTGCACCAGGTTATGGACACTTATCAGATACTCAATTGCTGATGTATAAATGACACTAAATCCAATTGCATTTCCTGGAAAGGATCAGCTCTGAAATCCTTGGCATCAGTGTGTTGCTCTCATTTCCAGAACCATACATTTTTTTTCAGTTGCCTCCAGAAACTGTTTCTAAAATCCTCTAAGCACAAGGTCTGGCAACAGCTCTTCAGCCCATAATTTGGTTTGGGGGTGTTTTTGTTTTGTTTTGTTTTGTTTTTTGTGGGTTTTTTTAGCTGCTAGTGAACCACTGTTATAATCTATTTCTGCTCATGTTAGCTATTTTTAAAAACAGAGAGCATTTTCTACCTCACACTCATATGTAAAAAATAGGAGAAAGCTGAAAATTGTGTTTGCTCAAAGTAAGCATTAACTTAATATATGTCTCATATCATATGCAAAATAACTAGAAAATATTACAGGCTTTTTGATCCCACCACTACTCTGAAGTGCCATCTAGTGTCACTGGGGGACTGTAACAAAGTTGCCGTTAACGAGAAAACCAGAAGGAAAAGGGTTTATAAGGTTTTATGAGAAGAGGATACACAAATTCACATACTCTGCTGTTTTAGTTTTCTATTTTTATTAAGTCAGAGGTGCAGAGCTGTGAAATCATTAGCCTTTTTGTACATCTACAATCAAATATTCTTGCTTTGAACAAGGATGGGTTTTAGCTCATTGTCTCTGTCTGCACACATTGCTCTGAAGTAAATTTTGCTTCAGAGACTGGCCTACATCTGTGATTTTTGGTTGTTGTTGTTTTTTGTTGTTTTTTTTTCAAAGGAGGTGGCCTAATTTAGCTGAAAGTTGTTCATTCAATAAAAAGCAAAATTAATTAAGGAGTCATGTTAGTGAAAAGTTGCAGAGCACTGAAGGGGAAACATGGGCTGTGAGATAGATGTTCAATATTAACTGCCTCATCTTCAAAATGAAACAGTGAAATTAAAAACATATTTTTTATAAAACAAAAAGTAAAAAACGTTGATAAACTTTAGCATAAAACATTATCTTAACAATGCTCCAGCAGCTCCATCTGCAAAAGAACAAAGTTTGTGCGGATGTCCTGGAAAGGCACAAAAACTGTTTCGCTGTTTGGATCTCACTCAACACAAACACTTGAACAGCTAGACTCATCAATGGCTACATTTGAAGTGACACAAACCAGCCTTTGGCTTCCTGCCCTGCTTCCTGCCCTGGAAGTTCAGGGCTGTTAGTGCGCCATAAGTGCATAAGAGGATCAGCCTGGATACAGGCACTACAGAAAGCTGTTTACCCGGCTTGTTCAAGCCCGCACTTTCCTCTCTGTGATATGAAATGTGGTTTCTTCAAAACTGCTTTGTCAGGCAGTTCCCTTACTCAGTGTGTACATTATGCCGCTTGAAAGCTTTGGAGATTACTTCTATGTGGGTGTCTTAAGTCAGCAGACCAGAAGAATGCTAATACTCTGTTACTGCCTGCCTAAATTGGACTTAAATCTGTTGGAGAAAGAATGGGCAAAACTATGAGAAATGGTAGTGTTTATATATATATATATATGTATCAATCACACATCTTTTTAGAGTATAGCAGAAAACTAATAACAAAATTATACCAGTGTGATGAGAAGCAGTGATGGTTGTATTTCTATATCTACATGTATGTCTACAGCAAGAAACACAGGGAAGAAGCTTCTGAAAAACATTAATAATTGTAGGCCTTGCATCTGCAAACACTTACCCACATGAATAACTCCAACATTTTATAGTCAGAGGAACAGAAAAACACAGATGGGCATCAATTCTGAAGGGAAATTAAAAAAGAAAATAAAAAAAAGATGCCGTCCACTCTTTAAATGCTAAAGGTTGTTCTTAAACAAACAAAAAGCCTGTCTAAACCACCTCCATCCAGAAAATTTTCATGTTAAGAAATGTCCCAGGTACTGTCTCTGACTCACACCCAGAAGGAGAGAAGTGAATACTTGAAAATTATGATTTCTAGTCATAAGTGGCATGATATTTTGTTTAGATGCACAAATATTAATTGACAGGCTGTGTTACTCCTAGCTTTTGGCAGAATGGGTATTAAAATATGTACTGCTTTGTTCTGGATATTCCCTGGATGGAGATAGAATGTGGCCTTAGCAAAGGGACTGGAGCATTGCTCTTAGGAGGAGAGACTGAGGGAGCTGTGCCTGTTTAGTCTGGAGAAGGGACTGAGAGAGGATCTCATCCAGGAGTTTCATCTCCACATGGGGAAGAAGTTCTTTACACTGAGGGTGGCAGAGCACTGGAACAGGCTGCCCAAGAAGGTTGTGGGGTCTCCCTCTCTGGACACATTGAAAATCCACCTGGACGAGGTTCTGTGCAACCTGCTCTAAGTTGCCTTGGTGGGGGAGCTGGACTGGATGATCTCCAGAGGTCCCTTCCAACTCTGATTCTGTATAAATGATTACAATTTACAAAACATTCTATATTCATATTTAACATCAAATCAAGCAAAATTTTTCCAACTCTTTATGTTACTCTCAACAGCATTGAAGTATATAATTTATGATAAATTACACTAACTTCTTTTATTCATTTTCAACTAGTATATTAAAGTATATATTGTATTTAAATAAAAAAACCTTAAGGATTTTGTTGCTATTTTTGAAACTTCAGGTTTATACAAGTTACATTATTGTTTCCAGATGAAGACTTTAATTGAGATAAATTAGGCTAGTCCTGCTCTACAGAGTAATTTTTGAAAGTGTTCAAATCCCTATATAAAGGCATGGAAAATAGGGGCCATGTGTCTGCTACTAAGCACATGTTAGAAAGCCCTTTCAACAGAAAAACTCAGAACCAATTAAAGCTAATCATGTAGCATTCTGATGCTGAATCCTTTAATCTTTTAATTTCAAGGCATTGAATCTTTGTAGGAATCAAAAGCTTGTAAAGAAGAAACCAAATTCCAGAGTGTAGAAAAAGAAAAAAAAAAAGAAATTTCAAGATACATGAAGTAATCTCAACATGAAAGAGAGAATAATTCAAAGTATTGCTTGCCTGTGCTAGAAAATCCAGACAACTGAAATGCTTCAAAAGGCTTATTCCCTTCTGAGAATAAACCTTCAGAGGTTTGTCCATACAAGGAAGGTAAACACAGATACATTGCAATGAATTCTTGAAACAAAGCACTATGTTTGAAATGTTGGCTGACAGAGAGTGATTGAGAGATCTTAAACCTTGAGTGACTTAATATTGCATCATGCCATCATGAAAATGAAACAAAAAGATTCACCTTTTGGGTATATTTTATTTTTCTATCCTTTACTGCTCATTTCCAGCACCAAATTCTTTAAAGATATGCTGATCTATGTCTTAGTGGGAATGGTCTCGCACTATTAAAAAAATGCAACAGCGCAAGGATTCTAGATTATTCTGCAGAGATGAGAAAGAAATAGTATTAACAGGAACTGAAGAAGACATCAAAAGCAGTGTGGCCATCACATCCAGGGAGGTGATTCTGCTCCTCTTCTCCACATCCCTGAACCCCCCACCTGCAATTCTGCATACTGTGTGTAATCGGGGTCCCCAGACAGGGAAGAGCTGATAGAGCGGGGCTAGAGGAGAGACACAAGAAGGGTCAGGGGCACCCCTCCTACAGAGAAATGCTGGGAGAATTGGAATTGTTCTGGGGAAAAAGAGGCTAAGGAGAGACATTGTTGCAGCCTTTCACTGTATAAAGGAGGCTTATAAGACAGAGTTTTTATCATGGCCTGTAGTGACAAGACAAGGTGCGATAATTTTAAGATGAAAGATGGTAGAATTGGGTTATTTAAATTAAGGCTGATGAGACATTGAAAAGGGTTGCTCAGAGAAGTTGTGGATGTCCACTGAGAAGGCAAGGTTAAGGCCAAGCTCTGACATCAAGTCAATAATATAACGCCAGGTACAAAACTAGGCACGGCATACCTACAACAGAGCTGGGACAGGAGATTCAGCTTGAATAGGGCTGCTGGCCTGTGGGTGGAGGCAGTGTGGATGGAGAACGTCAATGAGGCTGGAGAAAAATCTTCATCACCAGAGTCAGTTAGGAGCCCAAACCCTAATTTCCAAGGCCTTGGAAGGCACATTTCGAAAAATGTTTTGATGTGAATATATGACAAGTCATTAGCGGAGGCTTTCAGAAGATGGATTTCCTGCTAATTGGCAAAGCAAACACCTTCTTCCCTTCACCAAGATTTGAATCAAAATGTTGTGGGCTATCACCTGCACATCTATTCCCTACTTACTTGAAAGAATGACCCTTATGTGGGCTCCCTAGAAAAGGCACTGGCCTGGGCCAACACTAATCTGATGGGTCTCAGGGTTATTCAGTTACGGTTGTGTTAAAAAGTCCATAATCATGGCAAAGATTTAACTGCTACAACACAGTGTAAAAGTCTTCCCTTTATGAATAAAGTTATTGCAAAAATGTGATCCTAGGTGTTGTTCTATTTTCATGAGGCTGAATAGGAGCAATGGGTTTGCTGTTCCACAACTGACTAGTCATATTATCTGTGTCTATCTAAAAGTTACCTCTGGGATAAGAAAATTACCTAAATTATGGTGTTGCTCACCAGTACTGCTGAAGCTAAGTTTGTGTCAGCAGTTCTACATGAAACCAGCTTTTCTAATTAAATATTATTACTCTGCTAAATCTTGGAATCAGATCTTGTTTCTGAAGCATATTTGTTTCTCCTTTGAAAATTAAAAATAGTCCATGTATCTTCTTCAAAACCTCAGTATAAAGCAAGAGTGATGTAAAAATACAAACACACACATGCAAACACATAAATTTTGAGAAAATGGTAGAAACCATGAAATCAGTATTTGATAAAATTCAAATCGGTCATGTCAGCAAACCTTAAGATCTGAATGTCTACTTTCTTATTTATGGCTTAGGTTATATTTCAGAGTCTAAAGCTACATTTGTATTATTAAGTGAAATCATGCCATTTTCCACCTCTGGAACATCACTTAGCCCCATCTCTGTTTTAAGTCTTTCTTGCCTCATGGAGCATGGTGGCTTCATTTAAGCTCTCTGTTGAGAGTGATAAGACCCAAATCCTGACTAGGAATTGTTCAGTTTAGGCTAGAATCATGCAAAAACCTATTCTAATAAACTAATACTATAAAGAACACCTTGCCAGTGTCAGGGACCTTATGTGATCTACCAGTGTAGGTAAAGCCTAAAGGGGAGAGAAGTCATCGATTTCCTTTTATACAATAATAATTTTTTTTGTGACATTAATATTTTGCATTTATCTACCCAAATATTGAAAATGCTATTAATCTGCTATCTGAGTTCTTTACTTACTTTTTTTTCTCAGTCAGTTGTAATGCTTTCTCCAATCTTTCACAGTAAAGTTTATCTCTGGGTTTTTTATATCTCTGGACAGCTGACAAAATGGAATTCTGATGTGACTGAAACTTTGGAAGAGTTACAGTATTTGATTGCATTGCTTTACTTTCCATATCCACAATTCAAAACCCATTGCAACCCAGTTGAGAAGAAAGAAGGGAAGACATTCCCTCTGAGTTAGCTTTCTATCACTGTTCCAAAAGGATGCAGCATCTTTCAAAATGCTGTTCTCTTTAATGATGTATTTATAGAAAAAAATATTTAAAATATTATGAAAGCATTAAAAGGTCTACTGGGAAGCTAAAGAGCGAGAGGTAGATTCCACTTTCTAGTCCAATTCAGTTTACCATTTAACAAACAGACACACTTTTATACAAATGTACAGGTACAGAATTATCCAAATAAAATTGCTGGGTGCCTACTGAAGTAAAAAAAAATTACGAGGTAAAGAAAAAAGACTTAAGATAAATAGACAGAGGTCTGAAATCTATACGAGGTGAACAAGTTTAATTGGGAAATGTTGTATTCTCCTTAAAACATTGCAGGATGAGGGAAACGTTAGTGCAGCTGGGCCGTTCTTGGATTGGATGGAGATCAACTTAGACCTTAAGCACATTTGTGTCCATTCAAAATAAGTTTATGAACACCTGTGATACAAAATGGCTTAAATAGTCTCTCTCCTTTCCACTGCATATAATTTAAAGAATTATATATGAAAAGCTTTGCTTAATTGAAGAAAAAGAAAACTGTTCAGTGAGGCCTCAGGTGACAGTCTAATGGAATCAGGGAACTGTCTTGTAGGTTTTATTTGACCTTTCAAATAATTGCTTATTTTGGCTTTTTTATTATTGTGATTTTTAGAGGTGGTAAGAAAACGGAAAATACCTGTGGGTTAATAGATCATGGCTGTTTCCAGACTTGTACATCTCATTTTGCTTGGCTCTATTTGTGTGACATTTCGTTGCAGATGTTCTGCTGAATACTCAGCTAAGAGAAGCCTGCAGAAAGTACTATTCAGACAGTTTACAAAGTGTGAGGAAATTACTTAGGAGACTGATTATTTCCTGGACTGGAGCTCCAAGGGCACATTTTAGGTTCCAGAAGATAAGTGTCTAATGTCATTCTGGATTGCTTCTATGTGCCTGGCCTCCTGCTAATACTCGAGGACAGGACAGGTCTCCTCAGAATCCTGAGTCACAGCAGCCAGGGAAATTTGATTTTGTGAGATGCTGTTAGCAGTGCCATGCAGCCTGTAGTAAAGCATTAGTAGAGTTTGTCAAAACTGCACAATTCCTAAGACAAAAGGTGTTGAATACAGAATGAGGTTAATCCACCCTGGATCTCCTTATAAAGAATAAAGACTATTTAATCACTGGATTGGAATCTGTGGTTGCCAAAGATGACCATTTAATATGGCCAAAAGCATATTTCCAGCCAGTCTTTCAGAGGAACTCAATGTCTCCAAACAGGAAAAGGATGAACAAATTTGTCTGGGAGGAAAAAATTGTAAGAAAAATAATACCTGTACTTTAACAGAATTTAAGAGTCTATCTTCATATACCTCTTGCTTCTTTATACAACACCCCAAAAAGGCCATTTTTAACCATAACTCATTTTGTTTCAGTTGAGAAAATGTAATTAAAAAATTATGGGAAAAAATTATGAGACATGAAGAAAAAAGAAAGATTAAGTATATATAATAGTGTCCATGCACATATTAGTAATAAGGAAAAAATAAAACTGTTGCACTGAATATATCAGTGACAGGTCCGCAGATAGCGTGGCTGAAGATAGCTGACAGAAGATGGAGGTTTTGATGAGGAAAATAAATTCTAGTAATACTATTGAAGCACAACTAAAGAGACACAAGACAATCATTAACAATGAAATATGATTAAAAATAATATTTTTTCTCTGCATTTGGAAAGGAGTAGATTCGCTTTTTCAGACTGATATATTTTTATTATATCATGTTCTAAGGAAAAAAAAAATTAAAAAAATTGTTAGTGAAATGCTTCAAGATTTGGTTGCCATAATAACTTGTATTTAGACATCTCTGGAAGACACATAAGAGTTCTTTGGTTCATTTACAGTCCATTTTTATGAGCCTGAGAATGCCAGAACACTGATGTGGTGTTGCTGTTCATGGACTATTAATTGGTAGATGCTGTCTCTACCTCAAATCTATTAACCTGCCACCAGTCCTAGGGAAAATAATGTAAAAATCTCATACAGCATTCAGTTGGTAATGAACTGACAAGTAATGTCACAACAGATACAAATAGGTAGCCAGTGATATAACAGATATTCTCTATCAAGCTTTACTTGCTCATGTGGTTTTAAACTTGGTGGATAAAAGCACCTTCTGTAGTAGCAGTGGGTTTGTCCAAGGTGCTTCATTTTGGAAATGGCAATGGTCAGTATTTTTAAAAGCTGCACATTAAGTGGCTCTCAAACTCCCCCATCTTCATGGCAAAGACAATTTATCACTTAGTGGATCTGTTTCAGCCCAGGGTCACCTAAACTAACAGAAAGCCAAATGCTGTATTCTGATTATACAGCAGAATACAGATGATTTCACATCCCCTCTGACCTTAAACTGTAGTGCTCAAAATGCAGACACTGACAGTGCTTAGATTATGGGAAGGTGTTTAGAGTGAAATGGTTTTCAAAGCAGGTCTATGCTGATATAGCATTAGCATCTACAAACAGTAAGCAGTGAAATAACCAAGTTTGCCAAGTCCAACCCTTCCTTTTCCATAAATTATCCGTACTGCTAACAATACAGACCTGCTGCAATAATTTTTCACCTGTAACAACTTTCCCACAAATTCAACAGCTCCTCAGGATGCTCTTGGATTCTTTACTTTAGGAATCATTTGGATTGTCTCATGTTCCAGGGCCACCTAATTTTGTTTTATACATGGATGAGCAGATTTTAAATGCTATGACAAAACATACAGTATCTGTTAAGGAGTATGTTTTAAAAACAGACTCCCGCCTTCATGTTTAGTCCTCATCATAAAAAAAAAAAAAATCTTTGATCAAGCTTTGAATCAACTCAAAGGAATTTTGCTGTTGACTATTTGAGTAAAATAAAAAACAGTCTGAAAAGCAATGGAGAGGAGGATTACAGTACTAGAATATAGGCACTGTCAAGTTTGAAGCAAAACAGTGAGCAGTCTTTCGGACGGACAAAAACAAAGATTCATGCTCAACTAAAATATCTGTTGTGGTTTGCTAATAGGTTGTAACACTATTACCATTTTTGTAAGTTTCCAAAGCTGGTATTTCCTTTTTAGGAGAAAGGAAAAGAAGGATTTGGATCACCACAAATTTTGTAATGCTTACAGTATGTGCTCTAACACTTTCCATTTAACATGTAAGTCCAGAGGCTGAAAAAATAAAATTTCAATTAGGAGGAATGGAAGTCTTCAGATGAAAAAATAAGCACCTACAGCCTCCAGAAACTGGAACTGAATTGTTTTTAGTGGAACTCATTTGATATGAGTCAGCCTTTAGTAATATTTTTAAAATGTTGCAGAACTTTACAAAAACACTTAACTAATTGTTCATGGATATTGAGCCAATATCATATTTTTGTTTATTCACTATATATAGTCTAACACGCTGCATATTGACTGTTTACAGACATAGGAAACGTAATGTATAAACACTATGTTACCTTTTTATAATTAAGTTTTGCTGCATGGTGCTCACGGAACAGCCTTTTCCTATAAAGGACATTTCTTTACCTCTGCTCTAGGTAGCCAAATAAAATGAGTCAACCTTAATTTCATCTTGAGAGCAATATTTAATTTAAATTCTGAGTGTTCAGTGGAAAAATCTCACTACCCATTTTATGTGGCACTGTGAAAAGTTCCACAAGGCATTCTTCTGGGGATCTATGTTCTCATGACACAAATACCCTACTCCTGACACTGGGCACCCAAATCTTGGTTCTGTGTACCAGATGTGGGTACGGGTTTAAGATGAAAACAAAGCAGCAGGTGGCACAGATAATATCTGTTAGGTTTTGGTAACTTGAGACTTTTGGGAAAAAGGGTATTAAAAGCAAATACATTAGGAAGCACTTCCACTTATGCAGAAGAGCAAGAAGCTATAAAGAAGGCAGTTTTATGAGAGAGAAAAAGCAGAGAGGATATCACAGATGAGTGAAGAAACAAAATAGTGACCCAGTATCTTGACAATATTTGAAGGCTGGATCTCAGTCATTGCAAATCGATAAACTTGCAGTGAGTTCTGCTTTCAGATTATTTCATTACAACATATTAGGCTTGGCCATCTCCAGCCACACCTGTTAATGTATCACAAGCCAAAGAAAGAAAAGTAGATTATAATAGGTTTTGATCATATTTCCCATAAAAGAAAAATTAATAAATAAGGCACAAAAAGAAAATAAATTTTGAAGAAAAACTGGAGAACAGTAGTTGTAAGGTGAAATATTCATATGTCTTGACATCATCAGGTATGAAGCATGTTGATAACCAGTTTACAGCTTAGTTGACACAGGTGAATTTACATATTATTTTGTGTATTCCTTGGAAATTAGCTAGACTTTATTCACACGCTGTTAAGTTACTTCTGAGAGCTACCAAAAGAGCCCTTACTCAGAGCACAAAGTAGGGCCAGGAAAACAGAAATCACCCAACCACACTCCCACCCTTTGTGTAGAAGCAAAAACTTCCTTTGCTGGGGTTTAGTACCCACCTGCTCTCCCAAAGAGAGGCTTCATGAGTCAGAACAGTAAGATTAGGAAAAGCATAAAAATGATGCCAAAGGGACAATATTACATAACAGAATGGAGAGGATAGTAAAAATCTTATTAAAAAGGGAGGTAAATCTATTGGCTTATATCTTAACCTCAGAAGGTATGTGATTCTTCATCTTGACTGTGCAATTTCCATGGCTAATTTAAAACAGTCAGAAAGACAGGAACTGTATGAATGAATACAATTCAGCTGAACTTTATGCAACCCAAGCTTTTACCGTATGTTAATTGCAAAATACCATCAGTTTTGTAAGTTATAAATATATGCATGTTTTGTATTTCTGTTAGTAGAATGAGAAAGAGGATGCATACTGGATGTACAGAAAAATTGGTTTATAAATACAACTGTGCCAAAAACATATTAAGCCTGGATTATCCTGTATTTGCAGCCAATGTACAATTCTGTTTATACTGCAAATGCAAAACTACACCTATTACTGAAAATTCAAAATATGTATTAATTTATCATAATAGTGGGCTTCTCCAAAACAAGTCTACTGTCAGAGAAAACACAATTAGTACCTTTCCTGTGATTTTTAAAATCCTCTTCACAAATATTATCCTGCATTGCTCAGCTTGATATACTTTCTTCCACAGAGCAAACCTTGGTATTGCCTTAAAGGTTATCTCTTTCTGTATGAAAAATATTGTTTTTATTTCAACTGATCTCTTGCTGAGTGCTCCTACTTGTTGCTACATTTGCAGTCAAGTCACAGTTTAGGTTTCCTTGGTCAGCTAAAGCTAATGAGGTAGTTTTCAGATAAATATCATTCTGTACATGAGAAACTCCATCTGGTCTCCGCTTGTCCACGTGCTGAACAACAGCAGCTTTGTCCACTTCTACATTTCCAGTCCTGATACCATGTAATTTTTCACTTAGATTATTCACTACCAAAATTCCACAGCTTCACATTCACTTCTTGGCACCATTCAAGTAGCAATGGAGTTATGATCTGTCACCAACATGTTTCCCAATGTGTAAATGGTTCTCCCACACCAGGGAGACAGGAATGATGTCAGAACATCAAAAGCATAACATTCACTCCTGTGGGCTGCACTGGCACTTGGCACTCTGTGTTGAGCAAATTTGTTTGCTAATTGGGGCATTGCAGAAGCACAGAGGTCTGTAAGTGTTTGGTGTCTTTCCTGTTCTTGGTGAAGGGCTTTTCCCTACTTCCAGTAACCTTCACTGGTGTGGAGACTGAGGTGCATCAGCAGGAGATTACTTTCATAAAGATAGTAGGTTGATAATGGACAAAATCTCCGGATTTCTACCCCAAACAATTACAGTCAAATGCAATTAAACACACAAGACACTAAAATGTCTTGTGCATGTTTTCTATATGCACATTTGACATTTGTCCCTGTCCAACTTTGTAAAAAAAAGATGCCTCTCATAAAAAAGGAAGACATCCTCCATTTAGAGATAAGGGAAGGTTCTTACAGAACCATTAAGATTCACTTTAAATAGTTACTGTCTTAATGGTTTATTTTTTGACATTGCCTGGTGAAAGTAACATCTCATCCAAGCCATAAGATACATTCTTGAAATACATCCATGGAATAAGAAACAGACAACATAAAGCTGAGTAGTTCCAGATTCTAAAAAGCAGAAGAAAGCTGTAAGTGCAAAAATGAACAAATGTATGAAGTGAGTTTACAGTAACTGCTGAAAACCCATTCCAGGGATGTGTTTTTATTAAACAAACCTACATTCAACCACCAAAAAAAATCTCCAGACCAAATCAATTCCAATGATTTGCAGAAGAATCTTTGAACTCAAGTATGTAATCTTTGGGCTCAGTATGTAATGTGGAAATGGTTATGATTCAAAGATAATGCTGCATCTTTGAATCTGATCTTTAGGCTAAAGCTTTTATTAAGGACTTTACTGTGGTCATAACATAGTTAAAGAAAAAGGCAGAAACATGAATGAGTCACTTGGCTGAAGAAGAACAGCAGCATTGAGGTCTGAGTGCTATGTGTTAGTTCATGTCTAGCAGTATAAAATAAGTTGGAAAACAAAAGCCTGTTTGCAATTTGTTTTACAATCTAGAAATGTTTTCCCTCTAAAACACAAAAATTCCACGTATAAGCCTATGGCTCCTAAACTTTCTCAGGTTTGTGAAAATATCATTCTCTGATCCCACAGGAGTAACAGATGGGTTGTCCTTGTATGAAATATGGTATCCACCTGCACTTCATTAGAGAGCTGCATTTTTGTCCATGCCACACCACAAGATCCCCATGATGACATAGCAGCTTCAGAGAACAGCGTGACTAGGGCTTTTTTTTCCCCCTCTTGTAACACAGAGGATCTGGCAGACTTTTACCTCCTGACACTGTTTAGAGCATATATTGGTCGATACAGTCTCTTACTGCATCTGCTCTGGGAATTAAGGAAAGCAGCTTCAAGGCAGTAAGGTAAGTGCTGCTGCATGTTTTAACTGTAATGTTCAGCTATTTAAATGTAGCTGCAATGGGAGCGTGAAAACATGACAGGATAAGTTTGCCAATTTGTAAACTGAGCACAAATCAACAGTTGCTTAGTCGATTCGCTTTCTCAGCTTCCTTAAAACAACTTCACATACTTTGTACATCAGTGTTGCCACTTTTTACAGTCTGTTTTGTTCTACTTCTGAGTAAGATTTGATATACAGTACAAAGAAGTTTGTAAGAGTACTCACTATTTACTTTTTCATTCATAATATTGAATGACAAGAGCTCCATAAACCCTATTTGTTAAATCATTTTGCTTCATTCTACAAAATGGGAAGGTATTCTGATATTTAAATAATTAATCATATAAACAATGAGAGGGGAGCTGTAGGTATTTTAAAATTTCTAATTAGTTTTAAAGCATATTTTAAATATACTAGTGAAACTTTAGAAAATACAATATTTTGCAAACTCTGTAAGAAGTTATGTTACAGAATCAAGGCTGTTTGACTGTTAATTTTATATTTATTTTGTTTCACAATAACTTTATAATTAAGGAAGTATAGACAAGGTCAAACATAGTTTGAATAGTGTGTCTACTCTAATGTAGCAAGCCTTTTTTCCAAAATCGTGGATTTACCATTTAGTACATTTTGGCAAGTTGCCTGAAAAAGTTCCAAAATATTTTCACAGGTATTTTACAACATAACTGCTTAGAACAGACAGAGGCAATTAGTAAAAACATGCTTATGTTGTAGAGATAAATGTTTAAGAAAGTATTCTGATTTTTATCTTTTGGATTCGTGTAGTTCGGTGCAACAAACTGGCATGATCTATTAACCTTTTACACTCCTGACAGAGAAACATTCAGATACCTGAGTGAGAAATGCATGAATGAAACAGTTAAATACATTACATATTTAATTTGCTATTTTATGTCACACACACACCCATGTGCCTCTGAACTACAGAATTGACACACACATTCTAAAACACTGCTGATAAATTAATTCAAAACACTCGCTATCTAACATTTTAATTACTTCCAGAGTTCTGCAGACCAGTTAAACTTTGTAGACTATTTAAAGGACTGTCAGACTATGATATCAATAATGAAACTTAGCATTACAAATGTAATTTGAAACTAGAAAAATAATAGAATTTGAATTTGAAACGTCTATGTTATTTTGAGTATGACATTAAGGAGATACGTAAAAAATGTCACTGTAAGGCCAAAGAATGTAGTCAAAGAAATTCATTAGACTCTTTTTCATACTTTGAATACAGAAACACTTGATTTCCTTTCTTTAATGTTTAGTACCTAAACAGGACAGGATTTTGAGACAAATTTTGTTACTGCAGTCTTTGCTTTCAGATGAGCTGTACTTACTTATACCAGCAGGGGACTAAAGGTTGAGCTCATGTCCATGTTGCATGTTCTCATGCAGCAAGGAAAAACAGACAAAGAAAATTACACTTACAAATAATATTTCAATGATTATCCTAGGGTTTATAATTAGGTAAATGTGATGAGGCCAACACCATGAAGATGATATGCAATCATATTCCTTTTTTAGGGGACAGCAGCTTAATATCTAGCAGTGGGACTTTATGGCTTATTGAGTGGAGATAACATTAGGCCATTTTTAAAAAGTTCTTTTTGCTATACTGCATGAGATCAATAGGCCCTGCCTAGAGGTACTTTAAATGAGATTGTTACCTCACTAGAATGTGATGTGGCTTTTATCAAGTCAATAGAAGCAAAGACATTTAGAATTAGGGAAAACTTTGTAGCTATGGCCCTGCACTTTAAGTCCCCTGTGTAACACTAAACAATGCCAATAGCAAGACTAAGTTACTCTGCTGGAAGATTGCCCAGATGAGATCAATGTCTTGTGGTCTGTTTATAGGCTTCACATACTTTCTGAAATTACTTGAGAAAAAAAAGGTTTTAAGGATTGTCTTAATTCTCTCATTCTCTGAACAGTAGTTGAGTACATGGAGCCTTTTGTTTTTTTGGTGAAAATCAAAGTAAGCTCCCTGACTATTGATTCTAGACCTACTTTTCCAGCAGAACATCTATCTAGCCAGTAAGAGGCATAAACAAGATACTAACCTTTCACAGATTAATTGGCATCTTGTGGAGTATCCAATGAGAAAGGTATGGCCTCAAAAAGTTAAGTGACATCACCCATACTGAATCACAAATATCCCCAAGAGCACTGAATGTCCTTTTGCTGTATGTGAACTGAAAGACTAACTATGTGAAACCAGAGTTTTATTGTTCAATTGATCTAGAATGCGCACACAATGTAATCAACACATCTGTTGTATAGAGAATTTGCAAGAACATTTTCACCATCTGAAATTCAGTCATTTCAGATCCATTTCACACGTATGTAATACTGGTTGTTTGGCATGTTAAACATAATATGCTTTATCTATTAGTTTGTTCTTTAGGTGACTATGAAATTAGTGGACCATGCTTTACTGAAGGGAGAAAAGAGATCTTTCAAGCTGCACACATTTTAACTATGGTTTGCTTTTCTGTTATTCGTGGGATTTGTGGAAGCAGGTAGAGAGGTCAGGCAGACAGGTTTCAAGATGGCGAAGAGAGGACTTTATTTACAAGAAGTTCCTTTTATACACACTAATAAACAATTGTCTATTGGCCAAAGACAATCCACCCCCAAAGACCTACTGGTTATGGCTCGTACACCTCTAACACTAAAGACAGAGATTAAGAAAGTACAGTTTATCTATATTCTCCATGAGAGAGAAAGAAAAATCCTAAAACACTGCAACTACATTTTAACAACACACAATGCATCAGAGTTAAAGCCTCAGCTTTAACTTCCCCATCCCTTTCAAACCTCAGTCAAATAGCCACATGTTTAAATATGAGACAATTCAGCACATTAGGAATGCTTGATAGAATTTAAATGGCGGAACTGCCTCTGAGCATGGCCTTCAGCAAAACTCAAAACTTCCGTGCCAAGTTTAAAAACCTTGTACTTCATCATCTTGTGACTTAATGAATGAATGCAGAAAGATATAAAGTTTTGCTTACAACAGCGGAATGGCCAGCAATTTTGCACTACAAAGGAAGATTATACAAGACAGGGGCAGTTAAGTTTATAGTAGTAGCAATGTAATACTAACAACCCAATAGTTTTTCTGAATTAAAAACTTTAAATAGGAACCCTAACTGGTTTTTAATTATAATCTTTATGTGGTAAAATTTCAAGTATTGCTGAATGAGATAAACAAATAAAGTTACTTCTTGTTTATTCCCTTTCACCATACAGGAGCAAGACACATTAGAAAGATGACTTTAAACTCCCTACCTGTCTTTCTGTTGTTGATTAGTGGCATTTTTTGCCAGTATGACTATGGTCCTGGAGATGATTATGGTTATGATCCTTTTGGGCCATCTGCAGCAGTTTGTGCCCCAGAATGTAATTGTCCTTTAAGCTACCCTACTGCCATGTATTGTGACAATCTTAAGCTGAAAACCATTCCGATTGTACCAAGTGGAATAAAATACCTTTATCTTCGAAACAATATGATCGAGGGAATTGAAGAGAACGCGTTTGATAATGTAACAGACCTACAGTGGCTGATCCTGGATCACAACCATTTGGAAAATTCAAAAATTAAAGGAAGAGTCTTCTCTAAACTAAAGAATCTGAAGAAACTTCACATTAACTACAACAATTTGACTGAAGCTGTTGGACCGCTCCCCAAAACTCTAGACGACCTGCAATTAAGTCACAACAAGATCACAAAAGTCAATCCTGGTGCACTTGAGGGGCTAATGAATCTGACTGTCATTCACCTCCAGAACAACCAGCTGAAAGCAGAGTCTATTTCTGGGGCTTTTAAAGGCCTGAATTCACTTTTATATCTTGACTTAAGCTTCAATCAACTTACAAAGCTACCGACAGGACTGCCTCACTCCTTGCTCATGCTGTATTTTGATAATAACCAGATTTCCAATGTTCCTGATGAGTACTTCCAAGGTTTTAAAGCCCTGCAATATTTACGTTTATCCCACAATAAATTAACAGATTCTGGAGTACCAGGTAATGTCTTCAATATCACATCACTGGTTGAGTTGGATCTCTCCTTCAATCAGCTGAAGAGCATTCCAACTGTCAGTGAGAACCTGGAAAACTTCTACCTCCAAGTCAACAAAATTAACAGTGAGTTAAATTTGTATATATTCATTAATGTTTACCACAGACTAGATATTGATGGTCAGTGCAAGTATCTGAAATGATAGATGAACCAGTCTGAAAAAATAGTGGTGGTTAGGCTGTTAGCACACTGACACTTACCTGATTGTTGTCCACATTCATGTTAAAAGACAGATATTTAAACAGTCACTCGATGTATCCTTAAAGAGAGAAATTTCTGGTTTCATACTAATGTGGATATTATTGTTCAAATTCTCTTCTCATGTAAATTGGAGTAACTACATAGAAGCCAACAGAGTTGTCTTATACAATTGAGGAAAATGTGAAAAGTTTGATCAGTGGAAAAGGTGTTCGGAGTTCTTAAGTCCAAAAAAAACCCAGATGTCAGCTGAGGATCTGACTACGATAACCTTTCAGGAGGCTGGTAGTCAAAGTGCTGGAGGGAGGAAAGAGGGAGAAGGCAACAAATTCATAAGGTATCAGGCACAAGACACAGTGAAAAAGATACATCAAAATAACTGCATTTGTTTCCTTCCTCCCTTGTTTCATACAGTATCCCTCCAAACCTATTCCAAAGAGCTGTCCCTGGTCTTTCTTTTTATTCCTGTTTCCTATATCATATGATTAGGTGTCAAGCTTGTCTCCCTTCACTGATGATTTGAAAAATGTTCCTTCTGAAGTCAAGAAATGCCACACCTTGCATCAGACCATGGAGGTTTCTGCTTTTTTAGGGGCTTTTACAAGTCTGTCCTGTTCCTGGGTTGACAGAGAGGAGTTGCTGAGTTGGAGAGGCCTTGCCATCATATCAGAAGCTCTCCAGCTGCACCTCTGCCATGGCAGTCCCTGATGGAGAGGGAGATGTGCCAAACCTAACAGTGTTTCTATAGGAGGATTTATATCATCTTGCTTGCTGGCATAAAGTAAACCACAAAATCCTCCCTTCGGATTTCTTGCTTGTGTCCACAAAGGGTTAAGAGTTTCGGTGTCAGCTGCTCCATGCATAGCTGACTCCATGGAGATGTAACCTTCAAAACCAAATAGTTTTAGTGCAGATCTTACCAGAGAGAGGGCAAGACATTTCAAATTGTTTTGTATTTACTATATTCCACAATTTTCTCAGTGCCGTGGTGGCATTTTTTGTTTCTAGTGCATTTCAGTTCCTTGTTTTGATGAGGGAAAACAATAAGTTAATACTTCCCACCTAAGGCACTACATACAGCAACCCATGGAACCCTACCCGATACTCTGCCACTCCTAAAATAACCCACAATGATGATTTTTAATGTCTCATGAGATATACAAGGCACTTTTCCCCGCTTAGAATGATCGTTCTAAGCCTTCTGCAAGAAACCCAGTTACCAAGCTTGTCTGCTATTCTATTTTCCAAGGACTTCAGATCAAGGACTATGACAACATTTTAGCTTTGCAAGGAAAGCTGCATTTCCAGAGGGATGGTGTGGGGAATGAGTGTTCACCAGTACTGCTACACTTTCATTTCTACCCTTTGGACTGATGCAAGAGAATTATGATTTACTGTTTTTTTCTTTAGCATAAAATCTGGAAGACTTCAATAATCAATCTTCTCAACTATCTAATTTCACAGGCATTATATATAGTTCCCTAAAATGTTGATTGACAATGTGGGATAAAAATTAATTAGAAATAATCATTACGGTTTAATGAAGTACCATATATAGGGCAATCAAAGGCCTTGGCTTTCACTGTTCACGACACCTGACCTACAGCTGTAAGTGCTTAGTCTTTTGGAAAATCGAGTTGGCTGATCTGTGAGTATTTAAGCCTCAAACCAAAGACCAGTTTTTTATTTAATATATTATTATAATTTACCAATCATTTGTGTAAGGATGACTGTAAACAAGGCCAGTTTCCTTTCCGTACCATGGTCCATGGTACACGGATGCAGTGAGAGACTTCTGTATAAGGAGTAACGGTAATTTGTCCTAAAACACACAAAAGGTATAATCTTTCAGATTATGCTTACTTAGTTTGAAGTTTTCATTATACTGAAACCTAACATAAAGTTATTTCTCTAGAGTTCTTTACTTGCTACGTCTCCCTTTTTCTCGAGTACCTTAAAGCTATCAATTAACATTTATATTTGTCTAAGGAAACATAATCTGATTCCAACTTTGTTGATCCTACTGGAAAGAAAGGAGATATTTCTCTGAATTACTGTCAATGAGTTTCACCATGGACTTTTTACAATCATTATGCATTGCCATTCATAAAAAAAAACTGTTTGAGAAATACCCTTATTTGAGTGACTGAGTTTTTTGAACAAGAACTGATGAATAAACACATTAAAAATATGTAGCAAATTAGCTTTGCTTCAGTATGTTCTGTTTCCCTCTGTGTTGCAAGAAGCAGTGGGCAAAGCAGATAGCAAACCCTTAAGAAAAGAAATTCAGAGTAACTCTTCTGATTTCTAGCTAGTAAATTGAAGCACACCCATTACATGGAATGTAGGTGTCAAATCTACAGCTTTATCTACTGTACTTGATGCTGTTTGGATCTCCAAGCTAGAATAGGACAATGGAAGATTTAAAAAAGCCTTTGTTTTCTCCATACCTCAAACCTAAACTGTAGTTTCTAAATCTTTTACTATTTCTTATTAATGTTAATTTAAGGGTGGTGGTTTGCTACCACAGCAGTGGATTGCTACCAAGTTTTAGGATGTTGTTAATATTATATACATAGGTGTACATTTACACACAAACACACACACACACAGACTTGTGTTACAGACTCCTCAAGGCAAAAAGAAACTGCAGGCTGGAAAATAATGCAAGAATCAAAGAGGTTCAGTGAAACAAGAGGGTCCAAAGATAGACTTCTCCATATTTCATTTGTACTAGTAAGGGATTAAAGAGAAAATTGTTGCTTTCACATGAAACCCCAGGAAGTAACGGGGTCACTCCATGTAAATGGAGTATAAAAGGGGAAATATGAAAATTTCCCAGAGGACAGTTAAGAGGCTATATTCTGCTGCAGACCATTGACTGGATCAGGAGATGCACCATAATTGTACTTATTCTACCCAGAAGTAGTTGTGGACGTGCTTTATGGTCTTTTATCTGGCTCACTCCACCAATTCCCAAAGGATTTTTTTAACACGGCCTGTCCAGAAATGTTTCATGTGTAATTCCTGGACCACAGACCAGCAATAATGACTGTGGGACTTCAGATCCTGCCAGGATCGCCCACTGTATGGCACACCCGAACAAGGAGCCTTTGTACCGTTTATCTTCCTCTCAACTAAAGGCTTCTTACTCTCCTGATATACAAGGGATATACTCTCACCTAGCACTTAATGAAAAATTTTAAAAACAAAAATTAGGTCCAAAGTATGTGTATTTCTTTGCTTCCTTTCCTTGTGGGAGAGGAGAAGGAGAAGGAGAAGGAGAAGGAGAAGGAGAAGGAGAAGGAGAAGGAGAAGGAGAAGGAGAAGGAGAAGGAGAAGAGAAGGAGAAGGAGAAGAAGGAGAAGGAGAAGGATTAGGAGATGCCTGTGACTCTTGTTGGGGTATTTTTCTCCCACATCTTTTGCTCCCACATATTTCAGGATTTTTTTTTTTATTTTTTTTTTTTAATATCAGAATTTCTTATGGCAACAGATCCTTTTGGTGAGAACATAATTGTTCAGATGAAAATCCAATTTTTATCCAATACTTCCTATTCTCCCAATGTCTGGCTCATGCAGTAATTCTGTGTTGGTAAGATACTTGGGAAAAATTCCAGGTACACTGCCTCTGAACCTGAATTTTATAAATTCAGGAAGACATTTTCTCACCTGCAACATTGACAAGTATAACAAAAGAGGAAGCAAACTACTGAGATATTTTATGCCACAGTGCTCTAGTCTCATGGATTGCAGTTCCTCATTCAGATCATATAGGTAACAGCTCATCACGTGCACTCACAAAACACACCTATCATATTTTCTGCTAGTGGAGACTGCAATTAAAATGAAACATTTTTTAATATGCTTTTAACAATTGACAATTATATGAAGAGTATAAAAAATTAATACCCACATTTGAGCAGTGTGGATCAAATATTGGAGCAAAATCCCACTGACAGAGTTCCTTTGATTTCTGTGAGAACAAAATCTCCATCCACTTCCCAAGTGGTTTTAATCTCATAAACCATCAGCACAGATCAGAATTTTGGTAACACAGTAAAGTTTCATGGCTTACATATATGAATTTACATTTTTTGAATAGTTAAATATCTGTCCAACTTGTATAAGCATATCTTGTTTTGTAAACAAATGTTAGTATTTATATTCAAAGGTAACAATATGGAAAAAAAAAACTCTCAAAATTTAAATTTATAAAGTTTTTTAATGCTTGTCATCAGCAAAAATATACTTACCATGTCATTCCTGAATGACAAGAAGATGGAAAAAATCGGTATTAGAATTCATGTTTATTTTAAACTTACAAATTAAACCTAAGTTATCTGAAGAAAACTGGAACTAAATAGTCAATGGTGTAGTCTATAGCCCAATAACATGAATTAAAATCTCAGGAACTTGTGCTTTCATTCAGCAAAATTCCTAATCTTATAAACGTTTCTCAGATTATGTGATCTTAATGCACAAGAATCATTAGTTTGCTTCTGCTGGTACATTCTGAACCAGAGAAATATCAGAATTGGTCTGAAGTCTTAAAATTTTACTGTATTTCAGTACGGACTGCCCAAAGGATGCTGTTCATCTCTCACCCTTCCAAAAAAAGGCTGCACACTACACAACATCTAGGAAATTGCTTTGATTTGCTTTAATCAAATTGGTGATCAAGATCTGATTTTTGAATTATATTTCCTTAATGTCTACTCAAAACAACTTATTTTGTGGAAGGCACATGACACATGAGTCTTTATTCATTCTTAACATTTTATCTTTGTCTAAAACATTATCTAAGCTCTTATGCTCTAAAGAGCTGCCTGTACATTTATACTTTGTTTAAAAAAGCCATGTTTCATCAGTGATAGAAAATTATTGTA
Organism: Pardalotus punctatus; assembly: GCA_013400915.1. NCBI lineage: Eukaryota > Metazoa > Chordata > Aves > Passeriformes > Pardalotidae > Pardalotus > Pardalotus punctatus. Next base: position 484,159 of record VZTX01022490.1, on the reverse strand, counting down.
ATGTAAATTCTGGAAGAATCAAATTAGAAGAATGTTAATCCATAAGTTAAAGAGGAGGTATGAAAGATACTTTCTCCTCTTCCTTTAGTACTACAGTTTGAAGTAGGTGATCACATTTCCTTAGATGAATTAAGTAGCCACATTAAAAAATATTCATAAGGTCGTGTTTTCAAAAGTCCATGAATGACCTATGGTTGGTAATTCAAATGGCATTTGATTTTGACAATACTAACTTGATGTCTCAGAAATTATGAGATGCATGGATTCATTGAAGGAGTCCCTTTAACCTTTTAAAATATTTTCTGTGTGTGAGTTCATCAGATGTCACTGCTTTTTTAGTAGTTATGGAGCTTTTCAATAGACTAATACTCCATCTGACTCAAAGGAAACACAGGTGAGAGTGAAGACCATCTTTGCAAACTTCCACAATGTGGTGTGCAGGGGACATCAGATTTATCCCCATACATTCTGTCCTGAGGATAGATTTTCTCTGCATAAAAACGGTCTGTAATAGGTGTATGTGTGTGCTTTGCATGCTGAGCAGAGAACTTCTGTGATTCATGTAATTTCTGCCTTATAGTTAATACTGATCATAGGATACAAGACAGATTTCCATTCAAGATCTATCTGGTGTTATGTGAACCAAATAATGCTTCAACTGAATAGAGACCACATATAACATAATCTATAAATTACAATAAATACAAATCTTTTATAAGTATTTTTTGCGTTTATACTCACCTTCTAATCCTGATGTGGAAATGTGCGACTGCACAATTTAAATGTAAAACTCCTCTCCAACCTGGACCCAAATTTCATTTTGAAACAGTTAAATCAAAATGGCATATATAAAATACATACAAATTACACAGACACATATTGGACTGCCAGTTCTTTAAGGTAAGGTTGTATCATGGTTTGAATTTCTCCAAAATTCAAATCAAAATTCAATTTCTTTTTTCTTCATTCAATATCTTATGTAACAGTTTTACCCTTCCATGGTAACTTACCCAACATGACTGCTTCCTCCCTCTGCATCTCCAGTTTTGCTGAAGAGCGATTTTTCCTTTTATCTAAATGCCAGATTAGACCTCTACATAAAATCTGGTCTAAAAGTCAAATTGGTACTGGAGCAAATAGCATTTGAAAAACTCAGTCTTGAAATTCTCAACCTCTCACAACCAATGGAAAGAACCTCTCCCAACACAAGGCCCTCAAGTTCCAATAAACTTATGGGGATTTGTATCAGTGTAAATGCAAAATATTGAAAATAGTATAATAAATCAAAGTCACAATTTCCAACTGAAATTTTAAAAACCCCAGAAAAATAATGGTTTTGTCCCATTTGCCTAATTATTAATGTTTTCCTCTTGTTTCTGTTCCCTTTGATTCAGAGTTCCCACTGAGCAGCTTCTGTAAAGTGGTTGGACCAATGACCTATTCCAAGATCACACACTTGCGCCTGGATGGAAACAACCTCACCCGGGCTGACCTGCCACAGGAGATGTACAACTGCCTGCGGGTGGCTGCTGAGATTTCACTGGAGTGAGACACCTGGGATCAGCCACTTCCCTTCCAGGGGCAGTTACTGCAGGAATAACACACCATGATAGTGCTTTAAAATTAGGATATGCCTTAAAGCAAGAGTCAATCTGCATATTATCCATTCTGTTTGTTAATATTTAGCGTGCACTTGGCAACATTAAGGAAACGTGCATATTTTTACAAATGTTTCTATTTAGAAAGCACAAGAATTACCAAATCTGGTGCGAAATATGCCTTCACATGGCTAGGTGAGTTGATGAAAAAGATTCAACCTCATAAAAATCTATATCCATGCATGCAATACATTCCAGCAGGTTCCAGACTCACAGGGACGTCAGGTGGGTTTCATCATGGGTTACACTGAGCAGTATTGGCTGGCCTGTGTAAATACAAGATTCCTGTCCAACTTTCCTAATTATCATTCTTTTTATATATTGTTATCCATTACAAAGGAAAAAATGATTTAACAATTTACAAACAATTTAAAATTTATGAAAATATGTGTTCAGAGCCTATGACATTATTAAATTAATAGAATATGTGAAAGATAACAAGGAAAAAATATTCAGGTTAAAAAATTGTTTACTCTCCTTTTTGTCATACTTTCATTTAACTTTCATGTTAAGATTTTTATTCATTGCTGGTATAATTGTTATTTCAAAATAATCATATATACAAATATTTTTACTCAATTACTTGCATGCTACTTTTAACCAGATGTAGAAAATAAAACATACCAAATAGTGTTCTTTTGTCCATATAATTGTCAACTATGTTTCTTTCTTTTATACAATGAGAAAAAAATCAGGTTAAGACAAGAAAATCTAAGCTATTCTATTATTATTAAAATCTATTGTAAGGTTAAATAAAATGTTTTCTCTACTTTGAAGTTTCAATACATTCGTAAACATGATTTAACGCGTGCCACTACACTTATGTTGGCCAGTAAGTCAATGCCTTATGAAGTTTGCAGTATGGGAATCATGGCACTATGAAAACGTGCAAATTAAGGTTTCAGTATTGTCAAAAGAACAGTGAAATCTCTCAGAAACCACAGCTGGTGAGTAAAATGCAGCTACATATGGTAAAGACATGGTAGTATATTTTACCCAGGAACAAATAGCCCAAATATTGTCAGCATCCTGGAACACACTAAAATAAATGTGTTAGTAACTGAGAGCTGTAAGTGGCTTGCTTGCAAGCACACATCATCCCACGGGTGCTATTTTCTTTTCAACTACTAGACTATTAAACACTCAAACAGAAAATTTGCTAGTTTGTATAGCAAAAGCAGAAACTATCACCTCTGAATAAAACCCCAAACCAATCCATACCAAACCATTCTGTCTGCACGTTGCCAAGTCCAGATGTTCAAAATCAAAACACAATTCACAAAGAAACTGAGACTAAAACAAAAGGAGATATTCAGAAAACAATAGAAATATTCCCCTCCTCATTTTTAAAATTCTGGAATTCATAAATGTTACTGCTTTTTTATCCACATACAGGAAGGATTGACAATAAAATTTGTTACAAGTATGCTAGATTTTTCATGGAAGAATAAAGTCTAAATCTGGGGCTTTCTGAACACATCCAAGTGGGAATGACTATGGAATAGCACCTAGGCATTATAACATAGAAAAAGAAGAAGGAAGTGCATGCAAAACTCCCCAGAGAAGAGAAAAATATATGGGAAACAGTATTTAACCATTTCCAGAGAGCTTTTAACCAAACACTTCCCTTCATAGAAAAATACATTAAACAGTAGGATTTCTAGAGCACAAACTGATAATGAGATTTGTCACCTGGTTGCTGTAATCTAACAACACAAAAGAAATGTTTGGTTTTTTCAGCTTGTTCCAGCAAACCAACTATTTTTATACAAAATGAAAGAGTGTGAACAGTGAGACTGAGAACAGTCCCCCTCACGACAGATTAGAACTTGTTGAGGATATTTTCTACACACCCTTGTAGGGTATGTAGAACATACAGATGTTCTCAAGGCATTTTATTGTTCTGTTCAAGGGATACAATAGAAGGAAACCCTCTGTCAAAATAGCAAACTGTACCAATGACCTCCCTCAGAAACTAGGGAACCTTTACAGCTTGCAATAAGCACTTGGCCAAGTAAAAGAAAATGGCATTTGGCAGTACATTTTTATGTTGAACACCTCTTTTCTGTGGTTCAGAAATTCATGGTTAGTTGGGGAGATATGACATTGCACAGTTTGCTCCTCATGCTACCTATTAAAAAAAAAAAAAAAGAAAATGAGATCCTTCTGCTAAAGAAGAGATGGGCCACTATTCTCTGCTTTCATACTGTGAGACACAGAAGCTCAGGTTTCTGCTTTTGCACTAAGGAACTGTTCTAAATCACTGTAGAGACCGTTTAAGTTCCCCATCTCTACAAATGTTACAGAAACAGATTGGCAGCAATGTATGTGTTCCTTAGATCTCATTTTATGAAAGCAACACGAAATTTTCTAGACACCATACAGAAATTTAGATGTTGGGGAATACTTATCATAGCTAATGCCTTGGAAACTGAGTCACTATAACTTGCAAATTCTGCTCTTCCTAGGAAGGAAAGTGATAGACCTTGGCTATAAAGCCCTCAGTATTCTGCACACAAAACCACGATGCATACACCCCTGTTTGCACCCAACCCGCTCATATTATGGAATACCTCTGTGTACAAGTGCAAACATGTTACTTAAAAGTGGCAATATGAACAGATAACTCAGCTGCAGTAACATCAACACAATGGAATAGGTAAATTAGCCTGAATCCAGGGCAGTATACTATGCAACCTATAGGATATCTGTATGATTTACTTACAATATGTGCTCCTCCTTCCTTCAGGTCAAAATTGTTAAATATATCATAAAACTTTCATATGACATCTCATATGGTAAAACTCACAAAAAAGAACTTTAGGAAAGACATGAATTTGAAAGCAGACATAAAAAGGAAACTTAGCTACAAATATAATGAAAAGAAGCACTACAATATATAAATGTGAGAGACAAAAACCTTACCGATGGAATTTTAAGAACTGGCCTGTAAATGTGTCACACAGCCATTTGCAAAGATAGAATTACCTTTCAAGTAGAGAGGCATTGTCTGATATAAAAAATATTTTTAGTATTAGGTTAAATTGCAGAAGTTCCCTAGAAGGAACAGGCATGAACACATGAATCTTTGGACTACTGGAATAATAAATCATTCATGGCCTCTACAGCTTCATAAATCCAGCATAGTCAAATGGATCAAGGAAGGAATGAGCAGTTAGTTGTTGAATAGAGTTGTATTCTAGTGCAAGGAACCTGACATGGTCCTAGCTCTACAGCAAACCCCTGGTTTTAGTGAAAGGCAATATATAGGTAATTGCTTAGCGTGAACCAAATTATTTAGAAAACTGGGGGCTAAAAGGCAAAACATCATTCAGAAGGGCAGTCTGAGTTGTTATATGTACAGCTGCAACAAGCATAGACTGAAAAGGGTAGAAACTGTGATGTTAAAAAAGAAAACAAAGTTTGGTGGAGAGCCACTAAGATGTAAGTCTGTTAAGAAAACTTCTCTCACCCTTCTTTCCAGGTAGTGCCAAGTTACTTCCCTTAGCCTCTCTAAATAGACCACGTCTCAGTCCATGTTTTATTGCAGTCTTCCACTACTTGAAAGAGTACTATTGAAAAAGTGTCCCGTTTCGGGGTGCATGGTGAAAGGGAAAGGTGGCAAAGAAAAAGTTCTAGAAAGAGAAATTTGACAAAGAAGTTCTTCACAATGAGCACATAAAGCACTGTCACAGATTGCACAAGGAGGCTGTGGACTCTTTGTCCTCAGAAATTTTCATAACTTGCATGGACAGTGCCCTGAGGGACTGATCTGTCTTTGAAGTTAGCCTTAATTTTAGAAGGAGGTTGAACTTAACAACCTTCAGATGTTTCTTCAAACTTATTTATAATTTCTGTGAATCTGCAATTCGAAAAATACTAGTAACCAATGGAGAACAATATCAATTTTTACAACTGGCTCTGGAGCTGAAGAGTTTAGCATGAAATTGTGGAAAATTTCATGTTTCAGGTTCCAGTCCATAATTCCAACTCCCATGATACTCAGAAAATCTTAACTCAGCTGACATTTAGATATAGATTCCATAGGCAGAAACCAGAATCTTTCTTTTGATACCTTAGCTGGCTTGTGCAAATCTGCTCCCAATTTAACATCTGTGGTTTACTGAGTAGTGGCAGTGAAGCCAGAGATCCAGCCCATCTAACTCTCCTTTTCATAATTTGAATTCTTAATCTATGGATCAGATAAAAGCGTATTTTTGACAAGTTTTGGTTACTAGAATCATTGTTTTTAAAGTAAATCTCTCTTATGCAGTACCTCTTTGGCACAGCATACCTTTTTTTTCTGAAATGGTTAAAGAAAGAAGAAAATAAAGTCTAATTAAGAAAGCAGTGAAGAAATGAATTAAATACATGACAGGAGAAACATTATTTATAGTCCATATACAAGTGCAGAAAAAAGGGATTTGGTTGAATGCATCTGACTCCTGAAGAAGAAGAAAGATGTATTTTGGAAAAAGTACTACTGTTCTGACATAAGAGGGCAAAGCAAACCCTTCTCACAAGGAAAGATACAAAGGATCACAATGTTTTTCCTTTCCTCCAAGAAAGCACTCTTCCATGATATTTTGAATTAAAGTATCTAAATCCATTGATATGAGATGTCTAAAAATATTTTTAAATGTTCATGGGAAAAACCTTACATTGTCTAAGTTATCTGAATTTTAGCACAATTATTTGCCTGAAAACTTAACTGGCTGCTTAGTACTAAAGAATTTGCTGATTTAGTCTTCCGTTCTTCATCAGATATGCAATATCTATTACAGCTCCTATCTCTTCACTTTTAGATTTCATCATTACAGCCATTTTTGCTGTCAAAAAAATAAACACTAAGACTAATAGTTTCTCAAAATTATGTGCAACACTGCATTGATTTCAAAAAGAATTTGTGATTACATGTGTCAAAAATTAGATTTTTTTTTAAAATTTTTCAAGTTCCTAAGTCTGGGTAAGAAAAATCAGCCCCTGCAGTATTTTTATTCCCACCTTTGATTCAAAAGAAGGAAAGGTATGGTGCTCCTAATGGAAATCACAGCTTTGAGAGGAGGTGTATGTTACACACTGAATGCAGAAAGGAACCAAGCATTTTCTGGCTGGGATTCCCAGCTGCCACCATGAGGAGCAGGAAATCACTTAAGAAAAGAGCAGGTAGTGTTGAAGCACAACGTTTTGATTTTTTAGGGCTCTTTTTTAGTTTTAGGGCTCTTTTTAAGCTCTGGAGCACTGGGTGGTGCTTGGACAGGGATGGATGATGAATTCTCCCTGGAGCTGGGTTCCAGAGCTCACTTCAAAACAAGGGTGGTGTCAGTTCACAGCAAAGTGCTGGGTGTTGAGGAATTTCATCTACACTGTAAAGACTTAATTTCAACGTGTTCCATCTGAAAGGCTAATCAGTGACTGGAGCAGTCATGGTGAGTGCGATTTGAGCTTGAAGTCGGGACTCTGGAAGAAAACTTAAGTGCTTTGGGAAATGCCAGCTCTTGAAAGGGATGACTGATATTGCAGTTTAAGAAAATAAAAATCACATATTTTAATGTTTAATTTCAGTGTTCCCCAAGAGTATCTGCATTAAAAATTAGAACAAAAATTACTACAATTAATGGAAAATAAGAGCTGATTTTTCATATAACTTATGCCATTTGGCTTTTCTTTCTGAATATTAAAAAAGCCCCTGAACCTTCAATTTCTCTTGTGGCAAAATCACCATAGCAGAACATTATTATAAGGGGAATAAAATATTTTTCTCATTAAGTTAGGGGAGTTCTTTATGAAACCCTTGTCATTTATTTTAGAGGACAGAACCTTATGTAAATTTAAACCATTTGGAATCCATTGTCTTACTGTAGGGATCCAAAAATTAGATGAATTCTAATATTTTTGGACACTTTAACAACAGAAGATTGGGATATTAAAGATAAGAATATAATTAAAGGAGAATGAAAACACTGTTATCCTAATGTTATCTCAGAATATTTAATCCTTGATGGTCTGTGTTTCAAAACTGCAGGTTTGTAGACTGGGCATCAGAGCACTAATTCATGTCTTAATTTACCATTAGTTGTCTGGAAAATGTAAACCATCTAAATAGCCACACTTGGGCCCAGTAACTCAATATATGTGTGTAAATGATAAATGTGTGTTAGATATTTAATTAAAGATATATTTAGCATTTTAAAAATCAAGTCCCTGAGTAGTATAGCTTTGTTTCAGTGTTGAAATTGTTGAAGGCATGTAAACAAACTGAAATTAGAGATTGACAGCAACATTTACATAGTAGGTAAAGTAAACCTAGAAAGCCAAGACAAATACCAGATCTTGGCATCGTGTCATGGAACCTTTATGGTGTCACTGTGGTAAAGAGTTGAAAACAGAGGGAGAAAGGGAACAGAGTGCCCAAAAATTATTTAATGAAGCATATTCAGGAGACCAGCATATTTCCCATAAAAGCTGAGCCCTTTTCCATAGCTGTTATATTCTGAAACGTGTTTCTCTGCAATGATCTCTTTAAGCTGAGCTACTCAGTTCCCACTGTGGTTTTTACAAGGGACTGAAGCTGTGCAGAAAGTAAACTGCTAGAATTTTTTTCTCAGCTTTTAGAATAGGATCTCATCTTCCTAAATCCTATAGAAACAAGAGGTCAGGTGACATTTCCATTTAACAAATTAAGCCAGTCAAATTGTTCCCTAGTGTTTTTTTAAACAATGAATTCTGACCTAAACTGAAAGCTCCCCAGGTAAACTCCCTAGAGTTGAGCTGCCTGCATATGCACAAAAAATTACTATTTAAATAAGAAATGCAATTTCTTCCACTGAGGGGTCTAAGCAGACAATTCTAGGCTTCTAGGAGAGGTGCAGCATTCCTGGTCCTAAGTCTGTTCTGTTTTAATTTCTTCTTTTCACTAGGAATGATGTAAAATCCATCCATAGGAGCAGGGTCTGGAACATCTGGGCTGGTGCTTTGATCTGTGTGCAGTGTCCCTTGGGCTAGCCTGAAGGGCTCAGTCATCTGCTTTCTTTTAGACTCTTTGATCTTGCTGACCATCCATGGCTGTTTTTTTAAAAGGAGCAGCAGATATTATTAATTGAGATACATCACTCTCTGGTGGCCAGGGAACTATTTGTAAACAGAAATTTTGTCTTTTTGACTCTGGGTATGGAGCTACCACTGGAGTTTATGATGAAGGATACACAAACTGGAGTTATTGTCTTCAGCTTTTGGAGCATTACCTTTTCTCTAGTAACCATGAAGATAATGCATGAGCCTGTTTCAGATAAACTGTCCTGTGCAGCAAGACACACAGATTTTTAGTAAAGCACTACCCGAATTTAGGCACCCTGGAATGCAGTCTTTGCTAAATGGAGCAGTCCACAGGGCTAATGAGCAAGCTCTGCCTGCAGTATACTCCTGGGTTTGCTGGTGATGAACTGTACACAGGCTTGATGCTTAACAGACCTGGCTTCAGATTCAATCTGAGACATATGGCAGCCATTACAGAAAGAAAGAAATGCATTTTTTCACTGTCAGCAACTCTGATGCTGAAACAGAACAGCTCCTAACAGCACACCCAGTTATCCATGACTCCTCCCAATGGGTCTTTCTAGTCTATCTTTTTTACTCTTCTAGTAACTCTAGAAGGTTAGACTCTTAGTAGTCTAAACTCGAGTTCAGTCCTAGTAAACTCTAGTTTTTCTCAAGGTTCTGAGCTGTTTTAGTTTCAAGCAGGTACAATTACTCCTCTCAAGGAGATGTTACCACCCCCTGCAGTTGTTGATGCTCCTTGCATTCTTTTTATTTATTTATTTTTTAATATAAATTCTTCTGATTTACAGTGTGGCTTGAAAGGAGACATATGGAGTAAAAATCCTGTAACAGCTTGAGACATCTTTCTCAAACTAGAACAATCCCAACAGTATCTCTTAAAAGGTCTCTCAAACTCAGGTTGGGTATCCAAAGTATTTTTACTGTAATAATTTTCCACTTCCTTTTATTGTTGTGCAAATGCCTTTCATACTGTTACTTTTTGGGAGATTGTTCATGGTCTCAGGAGCACTTTGTGTTTCACTGACATTTTCCTTTGATCGCTCAGCTTCTCAAGTTAAAAATTACCTCATTAACACAAAAGTCTTAGCTGTCTTTTACTGAAAATAAGGTCCTGGAAAGAATCTCAGGTTGGATATGCAAAACAAAATGTCTCCCAAACCATTAGTCATTTTTTAAAATCTTGGCCGTGGGCTTTTATTAGTCTGTAAAAGTTTATCACCATATAGTGCACCCTTTAAATAATAAATATTAACACCAGATGATGGAGGACTGAACAGAACAAATGCATGATATGTGCATAATCTTGAAGGTTTCATGGAAAGCAGGTTTTCTACAAAGTCTGCTTAGACACCCAAGCAATCACTTGTTTCTGCAGAGATATTTCAGAAATTTTTGAGTGCATGTGAGAATATATATTACAGTCAACACACCCTTGTTTCCTGATTTTGAGGACATTTCCTGTCATTTTTTTTCCCTGCTCTTTGTTTTCATTAGAAGAAATGGAAATTCACATTTACTGAGAAAATCTTAGGAAATGTATTTTGTTGTTTTCTTCTCCTAGTGAAGGACTCCTCCTCTGAATGGGATGGCAATGTGTGTGTTTGATTGGGATCAAACACCTGGCCTCTAAATCCACACAGGGCAGACTGTGGCCCCTCGCTGAACAGTATTTCATACAAATAGTACCACTGCCTGCCACAAGGTAAACAGCAAGTCCTTTTGTCAGGGACTTCTGTGATAACATAATAAATATCTGGACATGATTAGCAGGTAAAAATAGCAGGTAAATTCAGACCACCATGAAGTGTAAGATAAACCAATCCTTTTGTTGTTAATGTAAACATCTGGCAATGTGCATTTAAGTGCATCGCAACAGACATCTGCCATCAGGACTTGCAACTTTAGACCATTCCAACATTCAAGATGGATTCAGCTCATTCTTTAGTGGCAAAGAGACCTCAGTGACTTTTACCATTTAATTAGTATATCTGCTTTAAACTAGAACCTTTATTTTTAGATATAGGTGTAAATTAATTTAATCTAATTCAAATTATTAAAATGTACTTAGCATGAATGAAGGAATCAGTTTTATCCCTAGTTTGTAAGAAGTCCCTAATAGTCTTCAAGAGGCTTTAAGAGGTGTTGAACGGCCTGGAGTTCAAGCAGAGTGAAACACTTTAGCACTTATTTTATTTTTAAGAACATAAACAAAGCAAAAATTATTGATGCTAAGGATGAATTTTTTCCTAAACAAGAAACATGGCAGTACAAACACACCATCATGAAAAGAAATGTATAACATGTTTAATATTAGCCTTACTGAAGTCAGTGAAAGCTGCCTGTGTATTTAAGGTTTGCTTTCCTTTTTTGTCTACTTTTTGTCTTCTCTACTTCTAAACTTCTTTTGAGACATTCTGAGTTTAAGAAGTAAGGTAGTAAAAATTATGAAACAGGTTATTACAGTTTTTATGGTTAAAATCAATCAGATGAAACGGAATTAAAATAATTATGTAACTAAGTTTTAAAACTAATATAACTCATTCAAAGTACCAGGATATATTTTTATGTTTTCAATATTTTTCATTGGACTTTTCCTTAAAATATTTATGTCATTGTTCTGGCTTTGAACGGGGATGGTTTTTCTGATATGAAGTTGTTACTTTAAGTTTGAACTAAAAAAGAAAACAAGAATCTTCCAAAATACTTAATGTGAGAAATATGTGTCTAATTTTGGAGAGCAAGTTGGCTGGAAAGAGTTTACTTTAGATCAATGACAAAAGAAAATTGCAGGAGGCTTTGGAGAGTATTATAACTTTGTGGAAATATATGTAAATATCTCTCTGAACAGAAAAGCAAAGGTAAGGCTTAATCTTTAAAGAACTGAAAATATGTTATTAAAAAATTCTTAGCAAATGCTTTTGCTCTCTTCTTTTCCTAATCAAGAATTTTGTCTTTAAATGGCATGACAGCATCTGCATTTAATAAAAATCAAATAAAATATTTCCGTAGGAACAGATGGCACTGGTTTTAATTCTTTGTGGCCAATTCAGGTATTATGAGAATGAGTTATGATGTGAGCTTTGCGTGTAAAGTATCTTCTAAAAAAGTTCTGAATAAATGTACATATTGGTTTACCTGTTTCATCTAGACCAGCTCCTCTCACCTGATAGAACACAAAAAAATCAAATGCCTTCAGCTCTGTGGCTGCTTGATATTAGGGCCGGGATTTCCTTCTTTTCCTGCCTAGGTGCTGAGGTGCCTTGGCTGTTTCAGGGGTTAAAAGCTGTAAGCACTGATGCGTATATATGAGGCTGTATTCCTAGAACACGGCTGGTAGCCTGACTCAAGCTATTACAGCCCAACAACAGGGACCAATAGAAAGAGAAGAAGATCCAAGAAAGCTGAGGTAAGCCCAAACTCTGAAGCAATGTCAAACTAGAAGCAATAGCTAATAAGGTGTGTATGGAAATACATCTGGGAATGCTAGTATGTGCTTCCAGTTTTATATGCTGCTAATTCTTAGGAGGACAGGAAACAAACACAGTGGTTAGCAGCCAAAAGCCGTGAATTTACAGTGATTTCTAACTGGCTTCAGATAGCTCCAGGAACCTGACTAACAAGGTAAATTCCTTTGTATTTCTCTTTTTAAATGCTGTTAAGGTTATGAATATTTACAGAGTTAGAAGGTTGCAAATTCACTGTGTAAAATAGAAATGCTATTCTTTAGAAATATTTTATTTGTCCTTTTCTTTGGAACGTGTCCAGATAACAGTTTCTGGGACTGAAAAAGCTATAGGATACTGCACTTGTTACTGCCAATAACAATGCTGAAAACTAGTAAATTACTACATATCATATGCAGCAACTTAACTGAGCTCTTACCCCTGCTGATGCATTAATCTTGTGAGAGAATTCACTTATTATTTAATACTGTATTTGCCAAAATCAACCTCCTAATTTTGAGCAGAAATTTTAGCTATCACTCTTTTGCCTCTCCATTGCAAAATGCTTGTTAATCTTCATGAGGCAGTAAGCAAGATAACAGTGTTTGTAAAGCACTGTTTTTGTGTATTTGTGACACAAATATTTCCTTTGCAATTAAATTATCAGTGATGATTTTGTTCATCATTTAATTGTGGAAGTGGCTAAAAAAAGTAAATAATTGAGTGGCTAAAATAGATACAAGTTGCATGAGTATGTATGAATAATTTGGTTAGGATTTATTTTTTGTTTCATTTAGATCAGACATTTGTTTTGTCTGTTTGCTTTAGGGAAGGAAATTCGTAACTTTGGATATGAGAGAGTGAGTGAGGCAGAGAATGGATTAGTCAAACATATTGCCTCCAAGCTTTTTAAGAACATGCCCAACAAACAGCTGTTAAAACACTATTTGATCTTCCACTTTTCAATGAAGACAAAAGACCCTGGAAAATCTGATCCAGATGCCATTATAATTTAAGGGAGAGCAAAAACAGAAAAGAGGGTATGATTAATATTAAAAGGAGGAACACTGAGTACAATACTGTTTATATCACTGTGGTAATGATATATTTTCTGAAGATTATCCATTATATAATGTAGATTATAGGTCTGTACTGGAAAACTTACACAAATTTAAAAGAGACACTGATTTGTTGTCTAAAAATTATCCATATTTTCATGTTCTTTGAAATGATACTTGCATGAACATCACTTAAACTGGTAGCCAGTGTGGCTGAATCAGGGAAATGTTTATCAACATATAGCAGTGAATTGTTTATTGCTCTTATAATACTTAACAGTTTTCCCTTAATATGCCATGGATAATACCCTAGAGGACAGAATTTGTCTGCTTTTTAAAGGAAATATTATTTTATATGCAAAACTGTTTTGTTAATCTAGTATGCTGCTAGGGACTTTTGTTGAGAAACAGCTTTTTTTTTTTTTTCCCTTCCAGGTAAACACAATGATTCTAAATGTCTATACAAGCCTTTTGCTCTTATTCTTGGTCAATTCCATGTGGACTCGAACTGTGAGACAAGTTTATGATGATCTGGGTCCTGACCATTGGTCTCGCTACACTTCCGAGTGCCCACAAGAGTGTTTTTGTCCTCCTAGTTTCCCCAATGCATTATACTGTGATAACAAAGGACTTAAAGAAATACCTCCAATTCCAGCAAGAATTTGGTACCTCTATCTTCAAAACAATCAAATTGAAACAATTTCAGAGAAGCCTTTTGTGAATGCCACTTACCTGAGATGGATAAATCTGAACAAGAATAAGATCACAAACAGTGGAATTGAGAGTGGCGTGCTGAGCAAGCTGAAAAGACTGCTTTACTTATTCCTTGAAGAGAATGAACTGGAAGAGGTGCCTGCCCCATTACCAGTGGGCCTGGAACAGCTAAGACTAGCTAGAAACAAAATCTCCAGAATCCCAGAAGGAGTCTTCAGCCACTTGGAAAACCTTACTATGTTAGACCTGCATCAGAACAGTTTGTTGGACAGCGCTCTTCAAAGTGACACCTTCCAAGGACTCAACAATCTCATGCAACTCAACATTGCAAAAAATTCACTCAAGAAAATGCCTTTAAGCATTCCAGCTAATACTCTGCAGCTGTTTTTGGACAACAACTCCATTGAAGTTATACCAGAAAACTACTTCAGTGCAATACCCAAAGTGACTTTCCTCAGGCTAAACTACAATAAATTATCTGATGATGGTATCCCTCCAAATGGGTTTAACGTTTCATCTATTCTAGACCTACAGCTGTCTCACAATCAGCTCACTAAAATTCCACCCATCAATGCTCACCTTGAGCACCTGCATCTTGATCACAACAAAATCAAAAGTAAGTGTGTATTACCAGTGTGGGACTCTACAAGACCATAATTTTTTTAAAATGTCTTCTTAACTATAAAAATGTTCTTTGAGATAAAGTGATTAAAATAATAGAATCATTGAATAATTTGGGAAGGAAGGGACCTCTAGAGGTCATTTATTCCAACCTTCCTGCAATAAGCAGGGACATTTTCAACTAGATGAAGTTTCTCAAAACCCTGTCCAGCCTAGCCTTGAAATTTACCAGGGATGGGGCATCCACCACCTTTCTGAGTAAAATGTTTCAGTGTTTTACTGATTTTACAGCATATTTGTTCTGCTAGGAACAGCATTTTGTGTAAATGAGGTGAGGTTTTGCTCCCAAGACAACAGAAGCCTGTTGGTTTTCATAGTTTCCCTTTTAGGACTGTTTCCAAATTCATCCAAGTATAGTTGGGATGTGGTGCTTAGGGACATCACATGCTCTAGATAATGAAAGTATTTGCTCAGCAGATACTTTGTTTCATGCCAAATGCCAAAATAAAAGTCATGACTTTTTATTTACCACTGCACAGAAGGAAGCCAAGTTTCTACATTTATCTTCCCATCATGGTGATTAGATTGAATGCATGGTCCCTTACCACTCATTTATGCCACTGTAGTTAACAAATATACTAAAAATAATGGTTTGGCTTTTGCATGAAACAGGGACCTCTAAAAGGAACACACCTATTAATAAACTATATTTGTTCACTGCATTTGGCAAAATAAATGTATTAGATCATGTAAATAAAAATAAATTTTGTATAACTGGCATATATTTAAGTGGCCTGCAAGAATTCTAACAGTTAATTAGAGTTAAAGCTTATGACAGATGTTGTTTCTGAACATATTTAACTGCCCCCTGGTTACAAAGGGATTTATTTTAATTGCTTCTCTACAAGGCCTCAGGTGCAGACTTTATCCCGTCACTTCGAGTGGACACGAAATTGAAATCAATGGAATGTAGCCTGTCCAGTTTAAGAATGGTTTTGTGTTTAGGTAGTATTTAAAGAGCTGTCCAGTTCTCTTCCTTCCCTGAGTAAGTCTGACAAAGCTTAAGACCATGAAAATTAAATTTTGTAGTATGTGCAAACTCAAGTCCTACATTCCAATGACACATGGATATGTGTGAAGCTAAATCACAATGGTTTTCCATAAGCCTTGCATTCCTTAATGCCTTTACCACTTTTCAAAAATCATTGTAAACTTCAGCACAAAACTGAGTTTAGCAAAAAAAAAAAAAAAGAGGGGGAACTCTCAGTAATTGAATATAAAATAGTTGCAACCTGATACCTTAAATGAAAATTGGGTACTATGTAAGACATATTTTACCACATAGCATAATTGTTCAAGAGGTAAGGGATAATGACAAAGTCTTCATGAGACATTGCTCTAATAGATGATATCTCAAAGGGCCTTTAGGATTGCAAACAAGGAATGTAATTCCATTAGGCCGGCATAATAAAAGGTGACATTAATTCTACAGATAGGTTTTGTTTTCTTAAACCCAGATCAGTCATTACTTTGAGATAACCAATGTAAAAGTTTTGAAAGAAAAATAGCCATAAAATCCTGGATCTGGTTTTCCCTCAAAAGAATCCTTCTGCATGTGTGCAGTACAAGCCCTTTTTATAATATTAATTCTCAGATATTCCTTCACAACTTCAAATCACTGCTTTATTTTCTGTTAGTGAATCATAGTTACACTGTTGTCATGTCAAGAGTTCAGACATTAGCATTTCTATGTAAATACCATTTATTGATTTTTTATTGTCTGTTATTTTGTAATACCAGTTCTTCATATAAGTGCATGGTCTTATTTCTCCAGAGACAATTTATGAAGATATAAGGCATTCTTGTGAAGCCCAGGAAAGCCAATAATAGCCTCATCATTTGTCTCAGTGGAACAAGATTTTCACCTGCAGTCCCTTCCCTAAGGATCTCAGCACACAGAGGAAAAAACCATTCTAATTTTGGAAGTAAAATCAACTTAAAACCACACATGCCTACATATTTATCTAGGAGATACACTTGTGAGGCTCTGGGGAGTTGCTAAATAGTGGGAAAGTGAATGTTAAAGTAAACAAAGAGAAGGTGTGAAATGATGATGGAGCAAGTGAGCAAGGGTAAGCAGGTGGTATTACAAATGTATTATTCAAAGGACAGGATGAAGGAAACAAACATTAATTTCCCCTGGAAGAATACCAGGAGGTTGAGATACATACTCTGAGCTAACATTATTCCACACATAGAGAAAGGGAGAAATCTTTGGCTCAAGTACCTAACTTTTGTTTCTAAATCGTAAGTTTCCTGGAAAAGAATCGGAACCTTCTGTAGTTCTTCAGCCGACATACAGTACTAGCCATTAATGAAAACCTCTTTTTCAGTTTTCCCCTACAGCAGCTCTAGTGTTTCACCTTTAAATATTATACAACATAACAATTCTGTTGACAAGTGGTGGAATTCATCTTCTTTGAATAAACTA
Organism: Pardalotus punctatus; assembly: GCA_013400915.1. NCBI lineage: Eukaryota > Metazoa > Chordata > Aves > Passeriformes > Pardalotidae > Pardalotus > Pardalotus punctatus. The sequence goes on along the minus strand of VZTX01022490.1, from coordinate 467,115 downwards.
TCCTAGATTTTTTTCATCTTGTTTGAGATAGTCATACAGCCATCCTACTCAATTGATGGAAAGAGATACACAATTGCAGAGGGAAAAACATCTCATCTTAAGTAGCTGTCAGTCCCCTTTTGGAAGCATTCATCTCTCTCTAGAGTTTATAAACAAAGTCTAAATTGTTTACTTAGATTGACACTTAACCTCTACATGGATCAGTTTAGGCAGGGTGAGTTGTACCTTTGGATGGAAAGACCTGTTCCTCCTGCTTAAACAAAATTCAGTAATATATCCATGAAGAGGATTGAAAGAGAGAAAGAGAGAGAAGCTTTTACTCCCCTGATAGTTTGGGTAGGATTTACTGTTTATGGAAAGAGAATAAAAACCAAAACCACTTCATACCACACATCATCAGGAAATTACTTCTTCCTAGGTGGTCTCTGGTTAGATAACTGCTGCCTCACTTCAAGGCTGGAGCAATTTACCCAGCGAAAATGAGTGCAGTGAGATAGTTTCTAGGTCAGAGAAGACAGAGATTTAGGATACACCTGAAGCCATCTTGTCTCCTATGAACAGTAGTGCCTACCAAAAAAGCAGACTTTTTCTACCACATAGTGTTGATTCACCTAAAACTTGTAACAGAAGCTTTCATAATGAAAATTCTCAAGCTTTCTGTGTTGTAGGTTCAAACATAAAAGAAATTGTAGCTTGTTTCTTCCAAGAATATCAAAAGCTCTGCCAAAATTTATCAAATTTCACAAGATAGACAAATACAGTTTGCTATCATGAATATAACAAAAGTTTGGCCAACTGGATGCATTTATCTAATTTCCATTACAAAGATTAGTCCACTTCCAAGATGTTGCAAATATCTGGGCAGTTTTTCAAAATAGACTGTATAAAAAAGAGAGTAANGGGGGGGGGAAGTAATTTTGCTATTTTTACATCATAACATTTATCTGATTTTGAGGCTTGTAGTCAGAAGGTTCACACATATTGTCACTGCTAAATATAAAGGGAGAAAATTTTTTTCCTATTTCTTTGTTACTAAAAAAATGTGTTTAAAAAAATCTGTTAAATGCACATTCTCCATTCACTTTTTCCAGTTAGTCTGGGGCCAATATCCTCAAACAGGCAGACCAATCAAAAATATCATAATTTGGTCAAAGGAATTTGACATCTTTGATAAACAAACACCACTCCAGAGTTTTGTAGAGGCTGTTTTGAGGCTGAAACAGGGCAGTAGCTGCCTGACTATTTAACAATTGAAGACAAAATATAAAAAGCATTTTAGCCAAGTGACAATGCAGAGGTAACCTAGAGGAGTCAATGCAAAGAACCTAAGCTATTCCACTCTTATGAATATGGGTAATGATTTAAGCCATAGTTTCAAATTTTATCTGTACAGAAACAAACAATATGTGATTTACACAGAATTTTAAGGATTTGTTGGATTTCAGATTAGGAAGAAAAATGTCTCATTGCACAAATTACATTCTTGCAATTAAAACCAACTCTACTGAATAATGTGAGAGAACAGAAAAGTACAGATGTTAAAAGTTACAAACACTATACAAAAAGTTCATCTGATGCAATAGTGCTATCATTTTGAATGCAAGATATTCATTAGGGAATATTATCAGCCTAAAATTAATGTACTTTCATTGAAATAAGATGTTCAAAACCCCTCAGCAGTAATCTTGTCCTGCTCACTCAGAGTGTAAACAGCTATTTCTCAATGATAACCATGTAGTTGTCCAAATTAGTATCCTCTTTGTCCAAGGTTAAATTATGCAGCTAGAGGCCTGTTCCCATCATTGCAGCACCGTAAATATGAGATTCATTGATCTAAATCACATTATATTAAGATGCTTTTTTGCTCCATCAACAAAGAGTTTAAATGTTAACAAAAGCAACAGCCTCCCATGCAAACATCAGTGGAAGTCTATTTTATTTGTTTCCTAAGTGAATTTTACCTTCATGAACTTTTCCCATGGAAATAACTTAACATGTTGATCTGCATTTTCAGGTGTCAATGGTACTCAAATATGCCCAGTTTCCATCGCCCTAGAAGAAGACTATGGTTATTATGGCAACATCCCTCGCCTCCGATACCTTCGTCTGGATGGAAATGAAATCCAACCCCCAATCCCACTGGACATCATGATATGTTTCCGACTACTTCAAGCTGTTGTCATATAAAGATATTGCAGTGTCACTCTTGTACTGTGAGTGCTAAGAGACAAGTTTTGCTGGAATGAAACTTGTTCTAACTCATAAATCAAGAAGTAACAGCTTTATTTGACTTTAAGTTTTTTCTTTGCTTGTATCTTTTCTACGACTGAAAAGGTTGTTCTTCTTTCAGAAGGGATTTTGTATGAACCTGAAACATGCGTTTAACACTTTACCCTAAGAATTCCTAATGGGAATATATTGAAAATCATCAGTATAAGATCCCAAATATTCCAAAGAAAATTCTTGCCTACTGCATCTTTCTTGTGAAATGTGACAATGCCTACCCTTCTAACATTGATATAAACAAATTATATGTCCTTATTTTGTTACATAGTAGCTAACACAGTGAATGTCAGTGCACTTGGCCAAATCATATGCTAATAAAATCATGAGCTGCATGATTATTAGTCATCACAACTGCCACCGACATTTCAGATAGTGACTAGTGGTGAACAACCACTTAAACTGTAAATAACCCATAAATTGCTGTCATCCTTTAAAGAATAATACTTTTAAAGCAAAAAGTATATGAGGCTCAGCATTCAGAGCAGTTTACTGAATATATATCATTGTAGGGATTCATTCAGTGAATTTCAGAATTGGAATCCAACTCAAATCCAGGGACAAGAGAACATGAGATGAAGCCTTGTGCTATTAAAGTCCCAATTTTCTTCTGTTTTTTTTTAATTTCTAGTTTTGACGCCATTTTTTTCTACAACTTTGGGACAGTCATTGAATATTTGGTTAATTTTAGCTTGTATTGAGATACAATCAAGAACAGTAATAATAACATATTTTACCAACTAAGTACTTCATAAAAATTTGAATGGCTAGTTAGTGCAATCGTGATAAAGAGAAAATTAAGAAATTAGGAGATACCTTCCCTCCCAATATTTACTGAACTAGGCAAACACTTGCATAGGAATTGTATCAATCAAACAAATACAGTCAGCTCAGCGCAGTATTTAACTATCTGCTAACTCACATACAGGCATACAATAATACTGGACTTTAGAGAAGTCCACATATTTAGAACACAATACATTAACAATTCACTAACAAGGGAGATATCAGAAGACAACATTTTATGAAATATGGTTGATTTAATCAAATCTGGTTGATTTTTTTCCTATTTTGTAATATTGGCATTTCAATAAATGACTTTAATATTAGAGTCAGTTATTCACTGAGAGAGTATGACATTCTTGTATCTGCTAGTCAGAACAACAGACTATCCATCAGTCATTATTTTAGTCTTGCATTTCTAGATAGAAGAAATTAGTTTCTCTTTGATATCTTGCATCAATTGCTACAATTTTAAGACTGGCCTCAGTGGCAAGCATTTAAAGACTATGCATGTGGTATAATTTTTACTTTGAACATTAGGTATTTTCTTAAAAGTAGATTTTTAAAATTCTTGAGAACTGAAATTTCTAACAGTCAATGCTTTTTATCTGAAAATCAGGCCTCATTCTGCTCCAGAGAACTTGTGGACACAACCTAGTATAGAAACCCAGCATAGAAATAACCCATTCAGAAATCCTATCATAAACCCATTTATTTTTGCTGTTCTTTTTATGTGATTGCTGAGAAACTCCTGACCTTCTAGGAAAAGTATTTTCTGTACCTCTGTCTTCACCCTATATGAAAAAATACAGATTTCAAAAGTCTTTACAACATGTATGCATGTTTAGCTATGTTCTTTACTCAATAACAGTATAGTAATTTATTTTTTGAAAAAAAATTACGTGACAATGCTACTAATTAAATTATAACAACAATTATGTTCTTGTACTTTGAAATTAATTTCTACTTTAAACAAAAACCAAATACATGTGCTCCAAAGTGAATATTCACAGGCATATATGCATACTATTAATATTATTTACAGTTCTAATCATGCAGAAAAGTATCTTGAAGATCCAGTAAAATATTATTACCCTTTTAGGTACCATATACACATTAAAGCAGAACAGAATAAACCTTTCCCAAAGAGATGTCAAGCTTGCATATGAGAAATGTTGATATGTAAAATTATAAAGGGATACTAGAGCATCAAGGCACTCCATTTGCTGGATAGGAGCATCATGTAATGGAATCAGAAGCACATAATCTGATGAAAAAAAATTTAACAGTTATTTTCACCAGCTGGACTGCTATTTTTCCAATACAGTGTAACGTGGAAATCCTTATAAATTAGTTATTCAAGTAGTCAGTACTATCCCATGGAATAATTCTAGAACACATGCAGATTGATGCTCAGGATTTGTCTCTGTCAAATCCCAGTTAATCTGAGTGAAAAGAAAAATTTGTGATACATCCTTGGACAAACTTCTGTTGGGCTGAAGTTTGTCCAAACTACTGCTGCCAAGTGCTCTGTGTTCTACACCTTTGATGTGATGCACTGACTCCACATGTGGGAACTATTTAATAAAGAGAAAATCTTGAGTATCCTCATTAGGCTAATTTGTTCCATCTTTGTGCTCTCTCCCAGAATCAGATCTATGAAGTAGAATAAAAAATAGTTACGTTTCTGCAGTGACCTTCACAAACTAAATCAATATTGATTGGGGGTTAAGCTTCTTTACTGCATGTATGTGGCCATTTGCAATTTTTTAATATTCTTAAACATCCTGGGAAAGTTGGAGAAATTTCTTTTCAGACTACAATAGCAAGCCTAAATTGCATTACTGTGCAGAACTAAACAATGTAGGCTTTCAGCCACTACACAGTCAGTTCATTCATTGTGCCAGAAGTCTATAAAGGAATATGTAGAACACATTGTCTTTTCCCCAATTTTGAGAGCTGCTAATACAATGAAAAAAAGCATAATTGTACTTGAAAATCTGATTTTAATTCCTAATCCAAGATTGTTCTAGGACTCCCTGCTGATATTTTCTGGCTCAGAAAAAATTGTGTTCTCTTCCACTGAAAGGAGGGAGGAGCATACCTCTCAGCTGTCCTGTCTGAAAGTGCAGCTGCCATCAGAAAACAGCCATTTGCTTCCCTTGCTTGTCAGAACACATTGCAGACAGTTTTGAATGCAATACCATGTACAGAAACAAAGATATTTACAAGTATGAGAAGCTGAGAACAACAGGTCACCATAAGAATACTGCAGTCATGGTTGATCACTAACCAAACCACAAACATCTAGTGCTGCTTGCAGAAATCCATATTTCGTATGAGTTAATTTTGAAATCAAGGTTGTAAACACAGATGTGCTCACACCTCAGTCCAGGGTACTGACAGTTGCTCTGTAAAGAAAAGTGAGAGATTCAAGAACTGAAAAATACCCAGACATTTCTGGCACATCTGCCAGCATGATTGGAGGCTGGAATGCTGGATCTATCAGGCTGTGGGGTTTTATAACACAGCTGGCTCTGCAGGAAGAAAAGTCCTTTTCAGATGCTGCCAGCATAGTTAAAAATTTAGCCACATGTGTGATTCTCCCTGCTCCATATTATTCTCTGGCATTTTCTGTGTCTTTCTCAATAGTCTGGTTTTCTACCACTATTCTTCTTCAACATTTTAAGGAAAAACACCACCAGAGCAATTATCCATAGATGCCCGTGGCCACAGCAGCCTGTATGACACTTGAAGGAAGAAACACAAACACTGAGGTAAAAATTCAGATGACAACTAGAAAATTAATTGCATGTTTGCAATTACTAACTCCAGCACATACCCTGTGTCATTGAAGGGATTTTCAGTCACTCTTGCTGCACCCAAATGGTTTCCAATGTTTGCTACAAGTAGTTGCTGTTCACTTTTCCAGCTTAGAAGAACTATTTGCTGATATAAAATTACAGCTCGTTTCATTACCTACCTGGAATCAGAGTACTGTAATATCTATATTTCTGTGTTGATTGTTCAACAGTTAATATCCCTCTTGTGCCATGTGTGGCTGAGAATCTTTGACATTGCTACAGTCAGCAAGCTAATATCTTTCTCTTGACTGAAAGTCTCCTCCATAATTGCATTTTTTTAGCCAGAATTGCTTACCCGTTTAAACATGAAGAGAGGCTCTACAGGGCACCACACAGTCTGTGTAGTGATATTCAGGAATAATAATAACCATTTCAGGTCAAGCATATGAAGCAATATCCATAATTTGCATCATGTTCTGTCTTAGCTGACTTACTCTCTCCCCCATTCATAGAAGTAATATTGCTTCTAAGCCCTGGGCTTGCTCTAGCAGTGTTAGCTCTAGCAAATCTACACTTTAATGAATTCAAAACCTTTCCCAATACAGTTGGTTCTTATACTCTCTGCACTGTTGCCAACGGCCTGGATATTCTTCTTATTGTTTTTGTCTTGATTTCTGTAGCACTGGAACAAGTCCAGAGAGGGGCCACTGAGCTGATCCGAGGGCTGGAACACCTCCCCTGAGAAGACAGACTGAGCGAGTTGGGGCTGTTCAGCCTGGAGCTTCAGAGAAGTTGTGTGTGCCCTATGCCTGGAAGTGTTCAAGACCAGGCTGGATGAGGCTCTGAGCAGCCTGCTGTGGTGGAAGGTTCCCTGCCCATGACAGAGCTGTTGGAACCAGATGATCCTAAAGATCTGTTCCAATCTAAATCACTCTGTGATGTTACACCCATTTGACCACTGTTGGCCTATAAACTTGATTTAGTTTTGTTTCTTCAGTGTTTTTTCATTTATGCATCTTTATGCACATGGTGTTAATGGCTGTCCTGATGTCATCCCTTTCCTGGTAGCTCAGCTCCATCTGAAATTCCCCAGGAAAAGGTTGCCCTGCCTGCACACAGCTACTGGAGCAGAATAGCCCCACGCCCACAGCGCTCACACCTCCTCTGGCACCTGCACACAGACCCGGGCTGGTGCTGCCATGTGGACAGAGTATATCTGGAAATCTCTTCCAAGGCTTTCTCTCCCCACCCCCAGTCTTTTTTTTAGGAAAACTTGTGAAGAAACTGGAATCACATCTTCCCCAAAGAAAAGCTGTTCCTAATTAGGGGCTGGGGCCACGACACTGACATGTGGACTCAGCAGCTCTCAGTGAAGCTAGGCTTTTTCAATAGTTTTTATTCATTAAAATGGTTTATCATCATTTTTATTAAATGTTAATGGATTCAGAAAAAAAATGCAAGTAGTTTCAGCCAGAGGAAAGCAAAAAAAAAAAAAAAGTGCTCATGTTTCTTATTTAATATTCTTGTTGCTAAGATGTCCGTGTGGCACGATATGTCCTTCACCAGTTTATGAAATCCCTGAATTTGTCTGAAATCTTGCTCCCACTGCTCGGAAGCCTGTTTCAAGGATGGTAATCTCCTTGTGATGCTCTGCTTTGTTACAGGGCTTGAAACAATCACCGGCTCGCTCTCCTGGCAGTGAGGACAGGCTTCATGGTATTATAGGATCTAGGCTCAAGTCCTTGTCTGAATCAGAAGCAGACTTTTTTTTCCTCTGAGGAGGCTGTTTTCAGCACCAGACTAGAGGTTCATGCTGGTTTGTGAATCCTAAGGTTAGTTTTTTTTTTAATGACTGGAACTGCTTCCAATAAAAAAAGACTGATGGCAACCCTTCTCAACCCTGCTTAGCAGCAGAATAGATGTGAGTTACACTTAAAATGTCCTTGACAAATCTGCCAGGCACAGGGTCCTCAAATTTCCTGCCTCTGAACTACTGACCAAATTGGGAAGAGAAAGTTGTGTATGAAGGTTTTCTCTGAATATCCCAGTGGTTTAGATCTTTTAAAAAGCTAGTTATTTGTGTGTTTATTTTGATTTGGTGCATTCTTTAACATACAATTTAAAATACCACATATAAACATGGTGTAAGGTTTATTTTTCATTTTTATATAAAGACTAAAATAATTAATTCTTCCTCAAATAAATATAAATATTTTTCTATTGGACTAACCATCAAACAAACAAACAGAAAAACCAATTTTCTGTTCCCAAGCCAAGATTTCCACTCTTTACCTTTTTTCTCTGCTGTTCTTTATTTACATCTGCATTCTGAGATCAATGTAGCAGACTTATTAGGTATTGAGGAACATTGAGAATTATTTCAGCCACCATATTATCCATGCCTCCATTTACCTCAAAACATTAGTAAGACTCATGCCTGTATTTTCCTACCTTTGCAAACCCTGCACTACAGCCCCCTTTTTTTGTGCTGTTTCAACAGAAATTGTGGTCAATGTTTGTGCAAGATGCTGTGCAGTGAAAAAGGTGCTCCCAGCGATTCAAGGCTTTCTGTGGTGCCTGCTTGCCCCATATTTAGACATCCTCTACTTACCTCCTGCCTCTCACAGGGTTTTATTCCTGATGGTTTAATACTAGCTCCATACTGGGATTTTTCCAGTAATGCATGGAGCTGGATAAGTCCTGCTCCTAGTGGGCTGCTTCTGACAGGGTCACCTGGGCTTGATGAAGGAATGACAGCCTGGGTGTCCTGCGTCTGAGGAGTAGGAGCAAATAACCAGCAGCTCACCTTAGGAAGACATTGAATTATGTGGTAGGAATCAATGCAAAAATGGGCTCAACAGCTAAATGAAGTCTGTTTTATCACAAACATGCAGAGCAGAAAACCATCCAGAGCAAGACAGATGGAGGTGAAGATGCAATTAGGGCAAACTGTCGACTTAAAAGTATGTGAAAGTACTTGCACAGGTCTTTGGAAACCTAAGCATGGAGCTTGGCTAGTTTGCTGCTAAGACATAAACCCAGAGGGACTTCAGAGAGAAGAAACAGTGGAAAGCTGTGAATGCAGAAATGAAAACACTTTTGCTCCCTCAAACTGTATCTTTTGATTCCACCGGGTGATTTAACACTCACAGAGTTTTCTGATAATGTGTAAGGATTTGTCTCTTTATCTCATCAGAGGTAAACAGTAGGCTGTCAACAGGGTTGGTTTGAAACATTTTTTTCCATACTGATGGTTGTGATCTGGTGTAAACAGTCACCAGGCAGAATTTCTAGATCTCCAGAAACTGTTTAAAACAGTTTGGGCACAGCACACCAGTCATAAGTACTGAGCTGCTGAAAGCTCATGTAATCATTTAACTAGTTTAAAAAACCCAAGAAACTAAAATGAGCACCTCTCCTTTGAAAGCTCTTATTGTTTACAGGAGAATATACTAAGCACTCCTACAGCCTGCACTAAGTTTTCATTATTTCAGAAACCATTTTCAGAGGAATTCATGTGCCTTATTTACAAGAAAATAAACTTAGAACAAGTGTATCTTATCATTAGTAGACAATTTGAAACGTTTTAGATAAACCTTTTCACACTGATTCGCTAGAAGCCACATTTTGTATGGAATTGTAGAAAAACTGTCTGTTTAGGGAGAATTCTTGGAGATTTTAAAAAATCTGTGCAGGAGCATTAGTTGTTACCACTATTACTCAGTACTTCCAGATACATGAGAAGGCTCTCCCTGTGGCCAGTATCTGAACAAATAACAAAGCACCATTATCTTTCATTTTTCATGTCACTAATATAACCATACTTTGATAAGGAACAAGAAAAAAGAAGTCAAATATTGGAAGAGAGAAAATAAAAGGAGTGAAAAAGATGACTGGAAAGGGAAGAGGAAAAATTTGTGATGAGGAGATAAAAGAAGAAGGAAAAACTGTTGGAAAAGAAGGTGGCTTGAGAGAGGTCTTCCTGGACATCCTTTTGCATGAGAGCAAAAGAAGGGGGAACAAGACACAAGATGCTCATGGAGGAAAACTGGAAAGCTTGGAAACTATGGGTCCACAATGCTTTTAGTTGTGGTGCTCTGGTCTTTCCTAAAGCCTGAGACTCATAATCCTTCAGCCTAGTCTAGAGTTATTTCCTTTGGGAACTGGCAGGGCAGCAGTAGCTGAGCGAGTGCTCAGTATTTGTAATGCTGACTAAAGCACTGATTAATCCACGGCCCAAACACAAAGGAACTGTGCAGATGTGTGAATAACACCCACGAGCTTTCTTCAGATCGGGCATTGCTATATTTTGTGCACTCTTTCATGCCTATTTCATGCCTTTTAGAAGGAATTCCAGAAGGAATATGGGAATATGCCACAACCATCAATTTCATTAGTTGGAAACCACATGAAGAGGCAATGTCAGCTGGCAAATCAACTCTGGCAGCTTCTCAGGCTTAGTCTTCATCCTGTAAACCATATGCTTCTCCATGTTTTATCAACTTATATGCTTAATTTTATCAACTGACACATCAGACACTGTCTGATATACGATCCAAGGTCTACTAATTTTCAGAAGTGTGTTTACTTGGGCTTTACAAAAGTGCTATGCCCCCCCAAAACACTTTCAGGCAATCAAGGCTCAGATGCACCATAAACTCAAAAGCAAAATTTTGCTTCTTGCTAACCTCCATTTCACATCATGCAATGAAAAAATCCTATTTTTTTTTCTAGGAACACCAGAAAAAAACTGTCCATGTTGAAGGAGAAAAGTCAATATTGTATGGTTATAGAAAAAATGCTTAAAGAAATTCTAATAACAGTCCAAACACTGCTTAATTATAAAATCTTTGGCCATCTAGATGGGATGGCTTTGTAAAGTCATCTTACTCATGATGGAAAAACAACTGGATACTTAATGGTGATTGATATGGACCAATTTACATTTAAATTCAGATTTCAGAATATCAGAAATCCAACTTGAAGTTGGTTTTTTTTTCACTGAAGAACAGGTTACTTCTCAAGACAAACATTTTTCAGGCTTTTGTTTTTAAAGGCAGATAAACATCTGATCTTACATCCTCTGGGGTTCCAGGAATGTAAAAGTGAATTTTTTATTATACAAATAGTTTGGGTTACATTGGTCCCAAAGGGAATCTGGTCAACAATCTGACAGTGAGAACAGCAGCACTGTTTTGAAATGGCCATGACAGCAATAGCAACAAAATTCAGCTGTTCACTCATTTGGGAAAATGAAGTCAAGTGAAGCAGTCATTCCCAGATAGCAAGGATGATCTTATGGGCTCCTATTAAAAAACTGAGAGAAAAGGAAGGGCTTAGAGGTAAAGTGCTTGACTTTCCCTAAGCCCTTTTCTACTTTAATATATAGAACAGTAAAAACAGATATTAATTTTGAAAGTGAATTTCAAAGGAAAGGGAAAGCTGAGATGAAAATACTCAATAGCTTCCCTATCAAATCCCTTTAGCCACAGTTTTTCTTTTTGGCTCAACCTTAACACAACACATTTTTATATCAATACACAATCTAATTAGGGAATAAAATGTTGGTTTGGATCATTCATTCCCTCTCCACACTGACTCATCCTCTTGCCAGAATTCCACAGTGGCAAGGTTGTTCTTTGTGTCAATAGCTCCCAATTGAGTGATACATATGCTTGTTTCAGTACAGTTTTTTTTCAATTAAATATGTGTAGCACACAAAAGAAACCTACTGCATGCACGTATGAGACACAGGGTAGAGGAAGAGGCACAAGAGTGAATAAAAGATACTAAGAAATGAAGACTTTCATGACAATGGTTTTAGTTAGAGAAAAATGAAGCTTTTAACTATAATCAATGCTTCAAGCTATTCTGGAAATAATCCAAGAGAAATGAAATAAGAATGAAGTACATGAAAGCTTCTGGGTTTGAAATAGTAACAGCTGTGTCTAGAGAACCTGCACAAGAGTGTTTTTTATTCAAATATGTCTGTTTTAAATAGTATTTCTGATTCAAGTATACATCTCAGTCCATTAAACAAAGGGAAAAAAACACAGTAAGCATACAGGACAAACAATACATGATCTTCAATAAACAGCCTTATAATCAAACACCGTGTAATTATTTCAAGAGTTGAGTGCCAAAAATATGTTGTGATTCCATGAAATGTACCCTTAAGGATTTGTGAAAAAGAATAGATATTCTAGGATCTGTGCCCATTTATCCCCTTTTGTTCCACATGAAAGAAATTACATTAAATCAACTGAATATCTGGAAAGAATTAAATCATCATCTCTCATTGGCAAACCTAAAGGAAAAATTCACAAGAAAGCACAGTTTTATGTAATAAAAGTTCTCATGCTTCATGGAGTAAAAGGGGAGAAACTAACTGCCAAAGGGAAAGTTTTTCTTGCCTTTGGTTATTCTTCTCAGACTATATATTATGGAGTTTTCTTTTGCTCCCTTTATTATCTTTATTCAATGATATAAAATTCCAGACATAATGAAACGAAACCATTTCAAATGCTCTCACATTAGGTCCTTCAGGAACAAACTTTTCTCTGTAGCAGCTGATGCAGTGACAGTCACTGGCACTATAGAGTAGCAACCAAAGCTGAGTGGTTCCCTCAGCAGGATGCTTTTTAATAGAAATGTCTGACTTATTCACTGCCCTTGAATTCTATTTAAAGCAGCACGTGGGCAAAAATCTGCCTTTGTTAATGGGGTTTCAGAGGTGCAAATGAAAGCAAGGACTTTGGCCAGCAGACTGACCTCACCACAGGCTCCAAGTGATTTACCTCAGAGATAGATTTAGTTCTGTAATGTAGTTTTACAAGTCACACTGCACTGTTCTTTAATTTATATTTAGTTTTGGCATATCATGCTTGTGTATTAGCTATCATTAAACTGCCATAAAATGTTCAGGGCTCAACTTTCATTTCATCTGTACTCTGACAGGAAAATCTGATTTTCACCAGCTGCAGCTGTGTCCCTCAGAATTTGCGAAAGTAAAGACAATGAGTACTAGAAATTACAGACAAGACAAACACTTAAATCTCCTCATAACAGAGATAACCTGAAATGTCTTTTTTTCCTTCCAGGAAATGATCATGTGAAAAAGTGGTGGTTCAGCATCTCACTCATGGGTTAAGCAAAAATATCAGTAACAGGGTGTCTTCTTTTATCTCAGGTCATTCTTCAGCAGCTCCTAGTCCTTCCCTCAAACTCTTCCACTCCCTGCTGATCTCCCATTGCTCATTTTCCTTAGACAACGTTATTGATTCATACTACTTGATCTTTAACCTCTGTGGTAGGGATTCCCCAGTCTCCTGCTGACAACTATATTAAAGAAATTGGAATTTTGAATGGGGAAAATGGAACTTAATCTTTTTCTTCTGTAATTCTCCATAATGCCATCTGTGTGGCTTCCTTACTGATATTAGTGTCTCACCCACTCTGCTTTCAGACCCTGCATTCTTCTGTGGTCTGAATTTTGTCACTACATGCTCTGCTGTTTCATACCTCTGAACTGTTATTCCTATGCATGGTTCTTGTCAGTATTTTCATAAAAGTCTGTTACTAAAATATCTTCCCTCTGGTCTCCAGTACAGCAATTCTTTTTTTTTTCCTTGTCTCCTCACACATGGACATTCAGATACACTTCATACATTATAAATGCCCAGTTTAAAATACTCCTCCTTGCCTACCATTTTGACCACATCTGGCTATAGCTGAATATTCCCACTTACTCCCTTTCCCCAGATGGTAAAAAAAACCCCTTCTGATCTTCATGTACAACTTTTTCATTTGGAGCAAAAATCTCCATTACTTGTTACCACATAATCTAATTAATGTGTTGCTTTGATTTTACACTAAAACTACCAAAGGCTTTGGTAGCTTTAGGACACCCTAGGACATTTCCTCTAGGACAACTACTCTATGGCTCTTACAGTTAGGAAACTTTAAAGTTTACACCTGAATTTATATATGGCTGTCAGAAGACCTTTTGCCATGGTGTCAGCAGATTTTTTTTCCCCCAGTTACTTACAGGGGCAACCAAAGGAATCAGCAAAATAACTGCGGGCATCTGGGCAAACAACACTATAATCACTGCATTGCTCAGCAAAGGACAGAAACAAAAAGAATGCACCACTTATACAATGAAATTTAACACTGTTTCCCTTGTGCCTGGATGGAGAATTTTCCTCTGCACCAGAGCCTGAGTTATTCCCTATATTCCTAAATCTGGATGATTTTGGGAAACTTACACAAGCTGAAACTTCCCCATGAATGATTCCTTCATGCATTCATCAGCACAGCTTTGTGTGAAAACCGGACATAAGCAATCTTAAAATAGCACTGAAACACACTACATTTGCAGTTATGTGGAAACCTAACACTTTCCTTTTCCCTTCTGTATGTCATCCAGCCCTTGTGTATTTTCCCAACACTTGCTTAGAGCAGGTGCTCAAGTCTTGCTTTGCTTGTCTCTTCTGGGTGATATCTGACAGTGAAATTTCACTCAGTGAACCATTTCACCTGTATTTTAGCAGTCTTGACTGTGCTAGATAAAAGGCTGCTTTATCATCAGCCTATTTTGATCCTGTTTCTGTTAACTGCAAGAGAGAGATGACAAAGATTTCAGAGAAGAGACCACACGGTAACTTGATGCAGATGGTGAGCTGAGTAAATACTGATTTTAAGCAATGAGGGTCAGTGACACATTTTGCAGGCAATGAAGCAAAATGAAGAAAAACCCTAAAAGACAATGCCGTGAACCAAACGTTTAAAGGACATTTGGATACCCCATCTTGAGATTCTTTGAAGCTACCAGGATCTGTGTCTGTGTGTGCCTGTGTGTATGTGTGTGTGTGTGAGTGTGTGTGTATGTGTGTGTGTGTATGTGTGTGTGTGTGTGTGTGTGTGTGTGAGTGTGTATGAATTAGAAAAACGCTTTTGGAAAATGCTAACTATATTTCAAATAGAGCCAAAAAGCAATGTTTTAATACTTCAATTCAACCACAAATAAGCACAGGGTATTAACTTAAGTATTTTTTTTGGATACTTGCATTTTAAAAAAAAATGTCTGTCTGACCTGTAAAATAGTAGAGAAATTCACATGCCACTCATCAACCAATGATAATTTCCTTCATTGTCATGCCCATAGCAACCTACACTTTTGCTGAACTGCTCTCTGTGTTGATATTTTCTACAAACTTTTAAGATGTTTTCCAAATATTTAATTCATATGAATGGAGGTCTGGCTAAAAACGTCGTTAATTCTTGGTCATAGCCACATTATTTTATAGGTAATAGATAAATCCATAGCCATTCTAAGAGCTAAAGCAAATTAATATTTTTCCTTAGAGTCTATGAGATAAACTAAGATTCTCACATTCTTTGTACATTAGTGTCTCAAAGGACATGTTCCCCAGTCTACTCAGAAAAGAAACAGTTTAAAGCAGAAATTCAAACCAAATAAACAGAACTATTGGCTGAAGGGTGATGTGTCTCTCATTTACAGTGCCAGAGGTCCTGGAGTCAGGCTGTGGTTAGCCCTGGCCCAGAGCAGCTGTGTCTGTCTCACTCTGTGTAACTCATTCACTTCTGCCCCGCATTCCCTGAGCACAGCACCCGCTGAGTGCCCCCATTCCTTCCGTACCCTCAGCTGAAGCATCCAAACGCTGGATAGAGTCTGAAATTCTGTGCTGTAGTCAGGGCTGGATCATCTAGCTGGACAAATACTATGTCTGCTAGCTCCACTTGGAAATACACTTTTAGTTTTAGTCGGGTCTCTCCCCCATCAGATGACATCGTGCTGGTGTGGATTTAGGATTTGTATCACTCAAGCTACTTGCATGCATATGTGAAGAATGATAGTCTCCTCCATCACAAGAACAAATATGTGAAGGTCTTTTGCTAGAAGAAGCAGTAAGGAGGGCTACAAAAGCTGGCGTCCCTACAAAAGCAGGTGAACCTTCTCTTGTCCCCAGCTTTCCACTCCCTGGTGCCCTGAGACCCTCGTGGGCCATGGTGGTGAAGTTGCTCCCCTCCTCTACAGCTTATCCAAAACCCTTGGTGCTATCCCTGCCACTGCAGAGCAACCCTGGACCAAACCTTTTTTTTTTTTTGAATGTCAAATATTTCAAAGACAGAAACTGCTGTTAACAGAAAACAAAACTTCCTATAGAAAGGAGACTATTATTTCCAAAAAAAAGAAAATCTGTGCTTAGAGAAAACCTAACAGCTTACTCCATAAAAACATACATAATTTTAAAAAACAGTGACCATAGAGTAAGGCCAACAAAGCAAGTTGTAGACAGTCAGTTGCACTGGCAATAGCAATCTTGCTGAGGTTCACAAGTGGCAGATCATTTGCAGCTCTATTTTACAGGGTATGGTCTTTGATTAAATTAGTAGAGAATCAGCTTGTCAAACCTTCGTATTTTGAAACCCTGAATTTAGGGTCACAATTTTAATATTTTATAAAATCCTATGAAATATAGTCCAAAACTATATATATTTTATACCTGGTTTTTTAATGGGATGTCTTTTCTTTTTTTTTCATTTCAAAATACTTCTTTATATGAAAACTCACTTTTTGTTTGAAAACATCTGTTGGGGGGAAAAGGATCTATTTTACTCTTTGTATCTCAGCTTTAAAAATAATCTTTTTCTTTATTTTTTTTTTTTTCTCAAGGGAGAGACATTTTCCATTCAATCATTGATTCCATAAGAGATTAAGAGAGCAAATGTATTTCCAAAATACTAGATCAGAGCAATGTAAATTAAGGTCAGTAGAGCTTCCCCTGAGATCAAAGCCCTCAGAGCCACTACCTTGGTTCCTGCAAGAAGAAATAATCAAAAGAAGACAATGCATATATGCTATTGAAGGATGAAACTGATATTTTGAGAACATAAATACTAACTGCATCCCTTACACATTGGTGACTGAGCAAAGTCTTAAAGTGACTGGTTTATACACTACACTAATAATTCCCAAATTATATTCTGCAGTCCAGAGGAATTATAACTGTTTTGGATCACTATGTGTGAGAATTGCTTGCTAGTGAGTTGTACTGTTATAAAATTTAAGATACCACAAGCTATTAATATCCATGTATTTTGTAACAAATTCAGTGAAATCAGAGAAAAACTTTGTGTTGCAAATGTAGGATTACTTGAAGGTATTCAAATGCAAATTATCATGTCGTCTTCTTTATAAACATTTTTAAACATTTTAGAAACACATACAGAGAGTATAAACCACTGCAATATATGTAATACTAAATGCAAACCTAAGAGCACACACACAATTTCATATTCAAACTTCATAGGAAACTGGGAAATATTTCTGCTAATGAGAAAACCAACTTTAAATCATTACATCATATTTCAAATTTTCTCAGGATATTGAGGGCATTATGCTACATAAAATTTTTTATAACCTCTATCCATGAACTAAGTGTAGTATAATAGTGTCCACAATTTCATTTGAATAAATGGATAAGTCAACATAGAACACAAAAGTTTTGCTCTAGTGAATTCCAAATCCTTGTCTTATTGAACTTTGTTTCTGGATTATTTTTCAATCCCAAACAAAACATCATTCATCTTTTAGCGATAAATATGATAACCCAGCTCTGAACTGTACTTGTTTAGCTAAGCAAAAACACACTGAAATTTTCCATCTCTGGGGCCAGGAACTGCATTTTCCTGAAAGGGTCTAACACCACCAGTCCGCAGGCTGGGCTGGAACAGCAGACAATAGTTCTGTATGCTAATAAAAACCATTTTGCAACACCACATGCTTGCATACTCAGCAGTGCTATCTTATATTCAACCACGATTAAAGGAAGAACAGCAATTTCTTTCCCCACTCTTTCTCAAAACTGATGCAAATTATACCTCTCAAGCAGCAAACTGTAAATTTGGTTTTAGAAGAATGACAGTCTGTCTAATGTGAGTGGAACAGAACCCAAGTATGTGAGGCTGAAGCTCTGACTCGTGCCTTTGGCCTCAGTGAGAATTCCTGGAACTGCCTTCATTAATGAGCTCTGGAACAACCTGCAAAGATCTGTGTGCATGCACGTACCTGGAACACCAACCACGTGTATTGGAACCCAAATAATTCCAAAAGTATGAAAGGAGCAGTAACAAGGTAGAAAAAATTGATCCATTAAGATTTCTCCAGCAAGGTCTTCAGAAAAAAACATCTCTCATATGCACGTTTACATGGAACAAGGAAAATTTATATCTTGAACATCAGCATCAATTTAGATTATATTTCAGTATTACCTCCCAGTTTTTTCAAACCAAAATTACTAAATATCCTTTGAAAAAAAAATTCTCTTACCACTTTTTAATCAAATTAAAAGAAGTGTAAGGAACATAATTTATTATAAAGGGTATTTCAGACCTGTTTTAGCAGAGTTTGAATAATTGGGATTCTCTGATTTCCAAAGTGCTTTTTTAGGCTAACAACATGGTTTATTCCTATATAATATATAGTAACAATCTGAAAAGCTTTTCATCTGCTTTAAAATTTACAACATACAGAAAGAAGGAATAGCATGCTATGATGGATTTAACTTGTGGGATTATTATACAAACAAATACTAGAGATGTAAAATTGGAAATGTATTTAAGGGGGATCTTTGAGTTTTACAGCAAGACTGGCTTAAGGTGATTAAAAGTAACAGGTTTTGGATCTTGCTCATAGTTTGCAACAAAGTTTAGCAATTTCAGAAGCAGATATTCAAGATTCTAAATCACCCTTTCTGAAAGAAAAGTGGGAGCCATCCATTCCTGTGGCTGTAACTATGGATTGTTTGAATTTAATGTAAATGTGCATGATGTCTGTTAAAGCTAAAACTTTTTCTTAACAACTAAGAAATTCCAAGTATACTGAATGCAATGACGTATCAGACACTATATAGACATGATCTTTACACATGCAAGAAAACAATATTCTGAATGCTCACTTAGAAATTCATCACAGTCTGGTAGACAAGACTGCATGAAAATATTCTGAGATTTTACTGTGAGTAAGCAATATTAGACAGATCTCACATACATCTGACAAATTTTAAATAGCCATGTTGTCTTTTTTCTGAAAGATTTAAAAAACCCTGACCAACCAAAAAAAACAATTGAAAAATCCCAAAACAAAACAGCTGGACAGGCAGTACAAAAAAAACAACAATAAATATTTGAATGACAGGGAAAAAGTCATATGCTATCTGCCTGTATCAACCACGGAAGAAAGAGGTGACAATAAAAGTTTACATAGAGGAAAAGAACAGACGTTAAGGGTATGTGAATTGAAAAGGGATCAGCCATCAAAAACCAAAAATCAGGCAAACATGAGAAATAAGACTCTTGAATTGATCTGTACGTAATGGGTAGTTATTTCTGTGACTCATTAAAAAGCTTCTTTTTATTGCTTGCATTCACTGTTTATGCAGAAATAATTAAATCTAAACAAGACTTTGCTAGCAAAAACAGTTGTAGCTATCTCACATTTTCTGTTTAACTCTCTTTTCCCTGCTGTTTATGCTGATTTGCACAGGGGATGGAACAGTTGGAGCACTCTAAATCCTTCTTTTGTACTTCTTTTAACTTTGATGAGTAAAATGGAAATGCTAATCCCTTCTGCAGACACATGATTTCCTTCCTTTCTCCTTCTCTCTGAGATATTTGTTTTTCTGTTACCCAGCCTTTGTTCCCTATTTCCAGCAAGGTTCATATGATGCTCTCCTTTTCCCAGGGCCCTAGGGTGAATGAGGGTCCACAATCCAGCAATTCATGAAATGCAAGTGATACTGAGACAGGCAAGGGATCTATCAAAGCAGCTTCCTACCTCTCCACCCTCTCACTATGCCTTTAGAACAAACAAACAGTCAGGAGTGTTCAGTACCACAGAAGGAAACAGTCTAAAATACTGGCCTGAATTTTAGCCCTGAAACTGAGTGCAGTAACTTCAATGATTACAGGATTTGGCATTGGGCTTTTCCTTTGTTCAATATAATTCTGACCACACATTTAAAATTGGAAAATAAATAATAAATAATGATTCAGGAAACAATAAAGTCACAAAGGCAAGGTAAGAAAAACTTTTATTTGGACATGAAGTAGACACACTGGTACAGCATGTAACATCCATGAATATGTTGGAGAATTTTCATATGAAAGGCTTGGGAGAAGTAGGATATCAAAGAAGGTTGATCCAGGTTCAAAAAGGGAGTGAGTGCTCTTTGATATGCATCGTAGTAAAATCCTTCACTCAGTGGGCATAATCTGGAGCACTAAATACTACTTTTATTTAGAAAACTAAACTAAATCAATTTGAATTAGGTGGAGGTACCAATGTGTAGGTAAAGGGGTATTGTGTGAAAAGTCATATTTTAAATGCCTTATTTTTGAAATTCACAATAATACATGTCTTTACAAAGAATTTAGAATATCTGTAGAAGTAGTTACATCTACTTTGCAGTCACTTGTCTACAGTAAACTCAAAGAAAACAAACATTCATTTGCTTCCTCATACTAACATTAGCAATCTCATGGGGCATAGCAAATCTTGAGAAATGAATACTCATGGACCTCCCACTTCTGACCAAAACACAGTATTCTCTGTCACACAGTGTGAGTGACCCCGTTTTGTTCATCTGACAGATGCATTTCTGGTCAGAGAATATGGAAGAGTTGGAGGAAACGGAATGTGACTTTTTAGGAGACTGCTTAGCCCAACAGCTGAGCTCACGTTCACCATTACTGGAACACTCAAGTATCACCTCCCCCTTATGTAGGACTGGTCTCTGGGCCATGAGGATGCGATCTTTTATTCTGTTACTCTTGTTCTAGATGAAAATACATCAACATGTTAATTTATTTTGCTTTACTGCTCTTACTCCATAGTTTTAGACCATGAGAGTCTTTTTAGCCAGGTGCCAAGATGAAACAACAAAATGAGCAAGTTTTTTTGGGATTCCCCTGTAACTCCTTTCAAAGCTGGATATATCTTGTTCTTCCAGATAAAAATCAGTACTAGAATTTTCCAGAGCTGACACAGTAGATTGAAGATCTCTATTTCTGCTCAGACTGGCAGGCCAAGAAGCTGACAAGAGGGAAATTTGGTAAAATACCCAAGCTCTTTCTGGGGATCAGACAGGATTTTTCATTTTATGGCAAAGCTAACATTTTTTCCACACATTCTTTCTTATCACAAGTTCCTGGGGATGAATCTGTGAGGACCAAAAGAAAAGAAAGCAAAGAAAAAATTACATTTATAACAAGTGAATGTTGACAGTCTGAATCAAAGACTCAGTGCTTTATAATCAAAGTTTTGGAAAAACAAGAATAGGACGACCCTGAGGCTTTGGCACTGAGTTCAAGAACACAGTTAGGAGTCATTGCACCTCCAAGAACTCGGTGAACTGAAATGGAAACAAAGCCCTCTCAAAAAACAGGGGAATAAATTAATTCATTTACAACTGCCAGAAATTATGCAGTGGGAATGCATTCTAAATAGGAATGTGTTAGGCAATGATCACAGCTGGATATGCTTCCAGTTTATGTAGTGCCCCAAAAACCACTGAATGGGATGGAGCTCTCCATTAACTTCAGTGAGCTTTTAATCAAGCCCAACTAAGTCAAACAGCAAGATTCAAAGACAACTGAGGAAGTTCACAAAACTACACAGGGCCAGAGGACCTGGAAAAAACCCAAATGTCAGTGAAGGGACTAATTAGAGGACATGAAAAGCTCACTCCCAAATGTCCTTTAGTCGGTCTCAGGAATTTCATTATCTTCTGTGATAACAGGATTCAGAAAATGCAAGCAGTGATTTGATTCACATTCTAACTCAAGCACAAATTTTGTGTGAGCTTTTTTAAATGCTTGGGTTTTTGCTGAGCAATACCACAAGGCCTCTAAGACGTCTTTCTTTTCTTTTATCTTTTTTTTGTTGTTGTTGTTGAGTCTCTTGGGTTTCTAGCTAGTCTAGGATTGCTAGCATCAGGACTTCTGTCATCCAAGCTCAAATAAATTGCCAAACATTAATTCGGCATCAACTAAGACATGACCCCTACAGATACACCACTCAATCTCCAAATTCTTGTTCTTTAAAGCATAAACCAAAACAAACAAAACTGTTTTCTTAATTGTGTGCTATGCAAAACATCATGCTCATAAGTTTGTAAAATTCTTTTTATAAAATACATTCTTTTGCAGATAGGTTTCCCTAGCTCTAACAAAAAATTGAATTCTGTTAATATTTGCCTTCAATTAATTCTACTTTTTTTAGCGTTTCTGGAAAACAAGGCCAGCAATGCATATTGTAGCCTGACAGGAATACTGTACACCACTAAAATCAAAGTTAAGATCCAGACATAAAGTAGTTTGAACTTCATTGGTCTTATAAAACAAAAAAAGCAAACCTCCACACCAAAAGATACAAATATTTCAGTCCCTAGGTCTCAGCGTGCCTAAATCTACTTAGTTGTGCAAGAATGAAGAAAAACATTTGCAATGATATGAATAATTTGTTAGAGATAAGAATTTTCCTTCAATAAATATTAGAAAGCTGGGATCTTTTGTACGAGTGAAAGCAATGAATACTGGACCTGACTAGGGAGGACATGTTTTGTAAATGAAGGAGACACATTGGGAGTGAGGATTTAGCAGACTAAATCTTAAACTACCAAGCACAGCAGAAAATACTATAGTTAAAAATGAAATCATGGTAATTACTTGCCAACAGAGCAGCATAGCAACTACCAGAAGCAGTAAGGTGAAATGACAAATTTTTGTTGCAGCAGTTACAGGTGTTTGCTTTGTTATCAGGAAGGAGCATACACAGGCATTGCAAGCAGCTAGATCACCAAATTAAGGAGTAAACTGAGGCTACTGACCAGCAGAAAGAGAAGAGCAACAGGACACAATAATGGGGTGTTTTCACTGTACTTACTGCCCTGATTCTTCATGGGAGAAAATGCTTTTCCAATGGGAAGGACAGTGAATGCAGAAATTAAAAATACCTGATTTAATGATTCAAGACCCCTGTTTTCATAGAAGCAATTCATGCTAAACCTTCCTTAGAAAGAAGTCTGTCAGCCAGGAGTGGTCGTAACACTATAAGCCACTGCAGACTTGACTTAAATGCTAAAATAACACATGATACCTTGTGCCATTTGGTGTGTCCCACAACACCCAACCTCTGCCTATCTGCTAACAGAGCTATTGCTCTTCTACCCTTCAACTTATCTGCCAAACCCTGTCGAACATCTTGGATTCACTAGGCTAACTCTAGAAACTTGATGATGGACATTCAAATTATGGACACGTGGCTTAAAATTCTTGATGTGCTTGCAGTGCTTCATGCAAATTTGGCCTTCTAGGATGGCTTTATTGGAAAAAAAAATGCCATGTAAGTTACATAAAGCAAAGGAAATGAAATTTCCTTAATACATTGGAACTTCACACATGAATCTTACCTCCCTCCATAGATATGGAAGAGTAATAGTTTCTGTTGTTTCCTAGCTGTTAATATTGGATGTTCACAGTATTAGGAGGCATATTTCATTGAAGAGTTGGAAAATTATGAAAACATTCAGAGGAATAGGTGTATGTTGTACAAATACTTGTAATATAAAAGTAGAGAATTAACTAGGAACTGATAACAAAGAAAGCAGAATCAATTAGGAAAAGAGATAGCTTGACTTATGCTAATATAGAACTACCTATTTCTGGTTTAATAGAGCACATTACACTGCAGGGTATACCTATCATTTACACCATGTGATAGAGGTTCATATCTATCAAGAAAGTGGAATTTCCTCTTAGAAGAAAAACATACTGGAAATAGTATATTCTATGAGCAGTGCCTCATAAGTACCTGCAGAAAAGTAAACGGGGGGGGAAAGTCCCTCTGAATTCATACTAGATAATACCTGTAGTTGGTGGAAATTCATTAAACATTATCACATATAATGAATCACAAAATAAAAATGTTACATACAGGAAAAAATATTAATATATATATAACCAAATTTGCTTAACCCTTGATTTTGGACATAGAGAAATTTGTATTTCTAGGTTATCAGGTAACACAAAAAGTTTTTCCAGAATACAAATGTGAGTGTTATTAGTATATTTGTAGGAGCAGCAAGAAATTTGAGGGGAAGGGGTAAAAAACTGTGACGTGAAATAAATGCCATTGCCTTACAACAAATCTTTGTTTGACCTTCCAAAAATTCAGTTCAGCAAAATCATATATAAAGGTGTTTGAA
The DNA here is from genome assembly GCA_013400915.1 of Pardalotus punctatus. NCBI lineage: Eukaryota > Metazoa > Chordata > Aves > Passeriformes > Pardalotidae > Pardalotus > Pardalotus punctatus. The sequence goes on along the minus strand of VZTX01022490.1, from coordinate 442,955 downwards.
GTCTGAGAAACTCCCTGGGCTCAGGTCTTCAGCGGAGGCTAGAAGCTGTACCACCTCCCACAGCCCCAGAATGCCACTGCCATTGGTCAGGGTCTAATACCAACGGCTCTGCATTCTAAGTTACTCCATCCCATTTGAGACAGTGGAAGCTAAAGGTAAGTTTTGGTACTTCTCTCTTAATTGAATTTTTATCACTGGAAATACTACTATTTGTTTTATTTTATCATGCTTAATACTGATTCAAAGCTTGCAGATTGTGGAGACTATTTATTTTTCCCTGGACGTGTCTTAGTTCCTTCCGGTGAAAGGTGTACATAATCTTCATCAAAATATTTGATCTTACAGCTATTGCAGATGCCAATATTTCTACAGTGCATTCCAGTGTATTACATGAAAGGGAACTAGAGACATGCAAACCCTGCAAGTTAGTGCAGGTACTATAGCCATGGGTAAACAACTTTTTCACAGATATTTGCTGGTTTTGTCTATATATATGCAAAAAATAATACTTACCAAGCTTTATGCAATTTAAAAATCTTTTATTTTTAGGCAATATGACATGAAAATGATTTTGCATAGTGAGCAATCTTTTATTTAAGAATTTTTTATTCAGAGGAAAAATTACACAACATATGTTAGTACTACATTTTGGGAGGATAGATAACACTTTATAGCTGAATCACCTGGGATAAATGACATGAAAAGGAAAAGCAACACCAAATCCAATTCTGTCAGAAATTGGGAGCAGAAAACATAAAGACAGAAAAAAAGTGCAAATTCTAGCACAATAGCTTTTTTCAGAGATTGATTGCATTTTTATTTTATTTTAATTTTTTTAGTAAAGTGGAATATTTCAGTAGTATTGGAAGCTAATACTGAAAGGTGCAATTCATCTAAGCTTTCTCAAAGAGAAGACCCAGTGACTCTAGCTTCTTCCAACAGCAGCTGAAGTCTTTCTGAATAAAGAAAATGAGAGAAAAATGAACGCCTTGTGTTACTGACCATCCCCAGAGGAATTTCATATCCTCATGCCTAAACCAGCTTTATAAAGACCTCTTTTCATGAAGCTAAAATTCAGTTTGTTGCTGAGCACATATATTAAAAAAAAAAAATCTCATGGACTTCTTATACTTTATTATAAGGAGTTACAGTTTTGAAATTAAATATTTAAGTGTGTGTATCATGGCATCACATAAGGAGTACAATTATTCGACTTTTATACACACAATTATATACGCATTGCTCATTATCACTTGCTTTTGGTGAAATTAATGTGAGCTGTAGCAAAATAAAGGCATAAGTAAGAAAGCTGACTAGAACCTTGTGTCAGGCATCTTATATGGTAATAATGAATGCAGCATGTACAAGGAAAAGGGAACGCATAAACACTAGTTCTCAAGCCTAGCATGAATTTTCACCTATTTTACAAAATTCTGGAACTTTAAATGGGTGATAATTCAATTTTACGGAGCTTTAAATGGGTGATAATTCAATTTTACAATTCTGTTTTCCAAGGAGAACAGGTGACTACACCACACCACCATTTCTCACTACTTTAAAAATGGTGTTGATTGAATAATGAAGGAATTCAGAGTACTGTCGCTACTGTCCATGGGGCTATGGAGGACACACACTAATTTTTATTTTTCTCCCCAAACCTTTGCAAAAGTATGGTCCAAATATGTCACACAAATTAAAATTATATTCTGATGAAAAAACTAATGGGTGAAAAGTGTTTTGATCATGCTCATCCAGAGACAACAAAGAGTTTGTAATGCTTTCTAATAGGTTGATTGGGTTTTTCTGGTTTTGTGGGTTTTTTTGGTTTTGTTAATTTTGGGGGGTTTTGGGTTTTTTGGGTTTTTGGTTGTTTTGGGTTTTTTTTTGTTTTCTTTTGGGGTTTTTTTTGTTGTTGTTTCTTTATTTGTTTTTTGTTTGTTTTTTGTGGGGTTTTTTTTGTTTGTTTTTTTCAGTTTGTTTTGCTTTGGTGGATTTTTTTTGATAGAGGAGAAATATTACACTACATTCTTATACATTTCAAAATATTATTTATTGTGATAGAGATAAGTAATATAATAATTTACCTTTTCTCTAGTTTCTCAGAATTTCTTATCTAATGGTGCAGTGGAAATAGGTGAAGTTAGGTGAAAGGAGAAAAACACCATTCAGGCACTTTCTCATTGAGGTCAGTTTATTTTTACACCAATAAAATTCAGTAGGTCTTTTCTAAGTTATATAAATGTGACTATGGCCAAAGCAGTCTGCACAATTCTCAGATCCAGGGACTCTTCATGAAGCAAACCAGACTAAACCACAGAGTCACCATGAATAAATATTAATTACTCAACAGAAATGTTTTATTTTATATATATATAAATACTGTATTTGTGACATTAAATTGTCATAGATTCCTTGTGAATACCAGATAACCTACAATCTGTCCATTTTGTTTTGCAGAAAAGAAAACAGAATGCAGACCTTTGTAAATGTTTTTCTGGGATTTTTTATCTTGGAGTCTGTTGGAGCTGCCCCTATCACAGATGCCATAATTTATGATTCGGAGTTCTATGACATACCACTTGGAGAGCTGCCTCATCCACTTGCCTATGATGAAAACAAGCAGTCTGACCAAGTAGAGGTAATTAGAACTTAATTTATTCTGTCTTTCCAAAGTTCACAAATGCAGTAGCTACCGATCAGTTTTTCTTTGTCACGAAAACATTTATCAGATAAATCTACTCGTGGTTTCTACTGCCTTTGCAGTTCATTCACGTTTTCCCTAACCTACAAACAAAGCCAAAATATATTCTGATTATTTGGGGTTTTATTTGTGCCAATCTTTAAGAGTAGGTGAAAGGTACCATGCTTTCATGAGGTCTCCGTGCAATTCCACAAATTCTGTTGGAGCTCACCATCATGATTTATCTGTCTGGATGATGCACGGAGGCAGCTGAGACAGGACTTCCAGCATTTCCCATTAAATGAGGCTGTAAAATGCTGTTTCCTTAAGTTTATGTTCAGTACAAGTATTTCAGGCTATAGGTGATAATGCTTTCTCTTACTGTTAGGAAAGTGGCAGAAAGAAGAAAAAAGAAAGCAGAAAGCACTTGAATTTAAACAGGGGAAAGTAAGAAAAATTAGTGAAGAAGAACTATTGAAGTTCTGATAAAGTACGGGTTAGAAAGACATGTCGCCTGTAGAAGCAAGGGACTCCACTTGTTGACTTAAGTGCTTCCTTCCCTCCCTCCCACATTCCTTTATTCCTTTACAATTAGTAAAAAGCTATATTCATTTTATTCTCACCCTGCTGATTAGACATCAGCACAACTACTCTGAAGGTAATAAATCCACTCTGTGATTCAGGATTGCATGTGATAGAAGTCGAGTGAAAAATATAAAATTTAATATGGTCTTTTCACTTTTATACATAATATTTTAGTACTTTTCACACAACAATAGAAAGTTCATAAAAATACGTTACCTTTGAAAGATGCATGGCTACAGCAGGAGGGACAAGAGCTAGTCTTTTATCAATGCGAGATCAAAATTGGATATCAAAGGACAAAGCATAAATAAATAAAGATAAATAAAGAAATATTCATTATTTAAGAATAAATTTATTCTTTATTTAAGAATAAATATATCCCAAAACAGGAGAAATTAAGAGATAAAAATAATCTCAATGCTAAAATCAGAACCTTATATTTTGTAGGAAATAAATTTTCAATCTAAGAGGGACAGAGAAGAATTTTGCAGTAAAGAACTTACCTTGCCTTTGACCTGTTTCCTTTGCTCCACACACAATCCATGCTCTACTCACCCACATTTGAGCTTGCTTTCCTGATAAACTCACCAGCAGTTTTAGCCACTGTGCGCTCTCTATTTCACATGGATTAATAAATCACAGTTTCTGTCTCTCTTTGCTCTGAAAAATGATGCCTTTATCATTCCTACAGAAACTACTTCCTTCCCAGAAATGGGAGAAGCTCTTTTGCATGTGCCTCGTCACTGAGTTTTCTCATTCACACATCAGATTTCTTAGTAATGCATTGAATGGTAGGTGGTATTCTCCTGCGCTGTGCTCTCTGTGAGGTCCTATAACACCAAAGCCCTTTTCCAAGTTTCTGAGTGAAGGATAGAGATAAAGCAAGGCTTCGGTGCACTTGTCCAGCTGATAGGAAATTCAGGATGACTGATGTTGCACCCAACAACAAAAGATACAAGAGATCCCAACACAGGTTGGTTTTTTTTAAGAAAGCATGGAATAGGCAGATTCCAGAAAGACTGTTCATACTCTCTGGTAAGCTTCTTTTCCAGAGCAGGATTATCTTCCATTACTGAGCTCTTCAGACAGCCTTCTTAAAATTCATCAAGTGAAGTCCATCCATCACAGCAGTTGAACAGAATTTTGCTTTGCATACGGATGGACCTCCCTGTGAGAGCCTTTTTTTCATAGCTGTTTAGCCAAAATCTCTTTTTTTTTGTTTACATTCCTAATACCATGTACCACCCAAGAGAATCCTAGGCATTCACAGTTCCCCATATCCCAGGAGATATGAGTGGTCTGTGCTGTGAAATCAAGCAAATTTTATAGAAATGTCCGTGTACTATTTGATAGGGCATGTCAGTCTTGCAAGTTATATTTTAGTCACTGAGTATTATTGATGTCACTCAAGTTTAAAACAGAATATATTTGATTTCTTGATTGTGGTTATGACTTTCCTGCTTACAATCTTGTTATCATAACGATGTGAATGACACAAGTGGGTCTATGTGTAAAACTCAATATTTATTCAAGGTCACAAGTTAGTTTTTATTATGCATAGCTTACAAGATGAGCAATACCACAGAGACCCAGACAAACAGCAGGCCTTCAACAGATCTAGCCTGCGTGCAGTAACTCTTTAAGGCCTGAATTTCCTTTTAGAGAGCTCCGAATTCTGTCTTCAGACTTCTGAAATAGTAGATAAAATAATTAAAATAGCATTTTCTGTTGTTGCTGTCTTCAATCTAAGATTTTAAAATTCAGTTATGTGTGGTAGAAGTCATTCTGTTTAATGCATTTTTAGACTCATTGGCAAAATGCAAAATTTACCAAGGTTTTGTGTCCAACTGATTTGCAGAAGGTCCAGACCAAAGAAGACTTTGTGTGAGCTTTTCACATTTTCCCTCTTTGAAACTAAAACTTTGTTTGGAAAATGTGTGAGAAAAACAAATTGTGGAGATAGATTCTTATGTACAGCATCTAGTAATGCCTAATAAAACGGCACTGCAATTTTATCATGGTGTCTTTTAAACATAATCAGTCAATTTTCCTTTAGGTAGGAACAATTAATTTAGGAAAATAAGAAGTTAAAATATAGGAGCATCAGAAAAATATTTTCTTTGCTAAGATAGGCTATCAGTGAGGCTGAAAAGCAAAGGAGCACTTAATTAAGAATGGTTTGCCTAGCACTGAATAAGCAGAAAAGCAAGGGAGTTCAATACAGGTTGGTCTGGGTCTGTTCACACAAAAGAAGTGAGCTGTAAAGTATGATCCACAAAATATTCAGAAAGAAGCACAATGAGAGTCTAATATTTGATGCATTTTGATTCGCATTAGCTTGTTGAATTTGAATCAAACTAATAATAGGATATGTGGGGGCCTGCACAAAACTCAGAACTTGAGTCACACGCAGTTTCATTCACATCTGTGCACATACACACAAACCATCCCTGCTGTTGCCATAACACACATGGAGTGGGGCCATACTTGAACAAGAACTCACTCCTGCCATTCTGCAGAGTTGAGAGAGGCTTACACTGCTGTTCCTGTCTTTGTGGTAGGCATCTGATTAAACAAGAGACTTCAAAGTGGATATACAATGACTTTTCAGAACGTGTCATACGCATTATTTAAAAAAACCCTATTAATTGGTACAAGTATTGAACAAGTGAGATAGCAACATTGTTGACAAGAGAATCAAGCTTATCATTTGAAGCTTTATTCCCAAATAGAATTGTTTCTACTTTTTCAGAAAGGCTTTGACTACAGCTCTAGTTATTCACTTGGCTACAGTGACTAACAAATCTATTTCTTTTTAAGATAGAACAATAGGAGAAAAGAAGTGTTTAAATGCAAAATTCAAGAAGAAACAAGTGTAAGTCACTTTTGGAAAGGAAAAAACCTCCCTGTCGGTGGCAAGGGGGGGCTGGAAATTGATGATTTTTATGGTTCCTTCCAACCCAAACCATTCTGTAATTCTATTAATAATTTCGCCATAATTAAACATTTTCAAGTAAGCCTTTGGTAGTTTCAGAACAGCTACGGGGGAAACTAGTTATTTTTGATGGGTCAGGGTGTGGAACAACTGTCCCTTCAAGTTTATAGAGCCCCTTTTTAAGTTTCGAATTTTTATTTGTGTTTTAAGTGTATTTTTTGCAGTAAAAGAAACACTGAAAGAGAACACACTTCAGCTTCTTCTGTGGATTTAAACTTATCACATGTAACATATCAACTTTGATCCTAAAATACGTAGACAAAAAATAGACACACAAAATAAACTCCTGAGTCTTCTAGTCTTTTGTTTGTCTCGCCTCCTTTACTGTCAGTGGTGAGAGACAGATACCTTAAGAGCCCACCCTAAAAGGAATTTCTGTAGCCAATGTCTGGAGCTGCTTTTCAGAAGTTTTTCTCATTCTGTACTGACTGTGAAGAGATGCTAATATAAACTAAATGCCCTGTCTATGGATGGCAAGTTGCAAGTTGGATTTTAGCAATTGCATTTTATCACTTACTGACACGTTCTGGTTTCTGTATTCTTGACTTTTGTAACTTCCTGGTCTGAAAGTGCCTCTGAATTGGCCAGCCACACTAAGCAATTTTATTAGAAAATGGAGTGACTGTGGATAAATATAGGTTGGAGAAAAAAATTGATACTCCATGCAATCTTAGGAAAGATATCACTGTCCTTTGGCATGCTCAGACTAATCTGCACTGGTGTTCCCTAAATATCTTGATTGATTCCAAAGATAGAGTAACTACTAACCACATAGTTAGATGTCTGAAGATAGGTGATGTGATACCCCTTCTGTTTTTTCTTATGCCTTGTATTAAAACTATCTTGGAAGGAAGATTATTGTTTGAAGACTTGCAGCTACTGGCAAAGAGAAACATACTTTCTTGTATTTCTCTACAGTGTTCCTCCTGCTTTGTGATTTTTCATAAGGAACATTTCTTAAAGTAGCCAATGAAGTACAAGCCCACTGCCTGCCTAATTCCAGGCTCCCTCCTCCCTCCAAAAAACCCTATGGAAAATAATGCCATTAAGTGATATACAATCATTTATGTTTAAATTATTTTTTTTTTGTTATGTCCATGTTGCCAAAAATAAACAAACATCTGGAAGATGAGGGATCATTCTGTACAGTATATAGTTCAAGAAACATCTTTGTCTTGTTACAATCTTGCATGATTTATCAAACATGTAAAAGATACAAAGCTGCATGGATCAGATGACCAATAATGGGAAACAGACTTTTACCTTTAGGTCACTGGTTCAATTCCAAGTTATGTACAGCAAGAAAATACTGCTCATGCTCTGGGTCTGGTATGTAAAACACATATATCAGTGAACTCCTACTCTGTTACCAGTATAAAAATGGCAACATCATTAAGTCAACTTCAATAATTTTTATTCTCTTATAACACTCACAACTGCAGGAGACTATGAACAGATAATGTTAACTACTTGGAACAGTCTCCCTAATCTCCAGATTTAGTGCATTTGAAAGGAGACTGCTGGGAGACTTTCAAATGTGCATCTACAAATCTCGATAACATCGTGCAGTAAGAGAGAGATGATAGTCTATAAATGGAAGTACTAGAGGTTAACACCTTTGCTTTGGTACCCACAGCTACAGTAATTAATCAACTAAGAACTCTCAAAAAACATAAAGTAAATCACAAATCCCAAGATAGTAAATTCCATAAAGTATGGCCCCAAATATGCAGAGAGGTGGCAGTCAGTGCAGATGACCCAAATCCCATAACAAGTGAAAGGAAAATTATCTTTGGTCTGAAGCCTATTTAAAAAGTCTATCTTGAAAATACTCTTCTCCAGGACATTATTTTCAGTAGAACAGAAGCTGCATATAAAGACATTAACAGGTCTCAAAATCTCTGGATTTAATTCCAAAGTTCAGAAGAGGGACTCCTATCTGATTTCCACAAAACTGGTGAAGAAGTAGACAGCATGTGCAAGACCTTTAGTGCAGTACTAACGTGGGTCAATAAAAGTCTGGAATGCATCTCTCCCTCTAGGCTTCCTCCATTCGGAGAACAGCTGTCCCATTTCCTTTGTTCCCAAAGTCTTCTTTTGATTTGTCCCCAAGTCCATTCCTGGTTAAGCTGCCTACTGTCAGTGCTGCAGATGGTAACATCGTGTATCTGTCTGCACCAAATGACAAGGTACATCCTCACTCTTGCTTACATCAACTCAAATTATTCACTCGTAGTTCAGCTGAAGGTCACCTTGCACATTTGACTACCTTGCATTTTGTGAGGTTATGACCTTGATAGCTGTATTGGGGCATTTTTATCCATAAACTCTAATTAGTTATAGTATCTGTGGCTTATTAGAATACAACTAAAGAATATACAGAAAACCTAGAATGTTCTTAGTCATAATCTGAGCCTGTGCAGTTCAGCATGCTTACTAGGCTTTTTATTGCGCCCATGTTCTCTGTCTTTAGTGAAACTAATTGATACGAAATATTTGAACCTATTGCCATTATGTAACCTAAACCAAATCATTTGTGTACACAAAATTAGATTTTAGGTACTTATTTAGATGTTCTAAGGCAGTCCAGGATCATAATGCTAATACTGTTTGTAATGACATATAGTTATGCTGCAAGATCCAGGTAGCCAATTATGTTTTTTTCCAAAGTTTTCCAAAGTGTTTTTTAACAAAATTCTCACAGATCATAGAATCATAGAGTTGTTTGGGTTTGAAGGGACCAAGATAATCTACTTCCAACCCCCCAGCCATGGGCAGGGACACTTTCAACTAGCCCAGGTTGTTCAAAGCCCCATCCAACCTTGCCTTTAGCAAGGGAATCCATAACTTCTCTGGTCAACCATTTCCAATACCTCACCACCCTCACACTAAAGAATTTAATATATAGAAGTTTCAGCTTCAAGCCATTCCCCCTTGTCCACTATATGTCCTTCCAAAACGTCTCTCTCCAGCTTTCTTTTAAGTTCCCTTTAGGGACTGAAAAGCTACTATAAGGTCTTCCCAGAGCCCTCTTTACTCTGGGCTGAACAACACCAATTCTCTCAGCCTATTTTCATCTTCTTGGCCCTCCTCTGGACTTGCTCCCACAGGCCCATGCCCTCCTTGTGCTGGAGACCCCAGAGCTGGATGCAGTACTGCAGGTGGGGTCTCACAACAACAGAGTAAAGGGGCAGAATCATGCCCCTTGAGCTGCTGGTTATATATGAAATATATATATACATACAAAGAGATTCAAATAGGGATCAAATACAGCAAAAGCTTTGCCTGTGCTTCCAATCCAGATTTCAGGTGTTTTAGTTCCTTTAACTTCTATAGTCTACATACAAAATAAAATTTAAAACACTCTAACCATTTGGTCAGTCTGGATGCAATTACTTTTTACCTGTCTTTTACAATTAGAATTTATGAACACTATTATTGATTTCAACAACTGGTTGTCCCTGGAGACAGCAAAGACAGTAGCTGTAGGATGGTCTCAAAAAAGAGATGCTTGGTCAGGTGAAAGACTCAGGATTCAATAGTTTTATGGTGATGTTGTGCTAGATAGCTACAGTGGATGAAAACTGAAGCAGAATTTCAGGCTTTGGTGCCTTTGCATTTGGAATAATGATACTGTGACAAAATTCCTGTATTTGGCCGTGCCTTAGAAAAAGATAAGGAGTGCTAACTACAGCGCAGGGGTGCAGCATCTACAGGGTTAGATACATTACCTAAATTTTTAACAGCACCTCAGATCAGTAAAACCCTATAAGGAAACTAATTCATTGCCTTGGATTGAAAGAATAAGGAGTGCATTTTCAAAAGGGGCTCCGGTGCAGCTGAACAATATTATTACACATGGGGAAATAAAGATAGAGCAGGAGAGTAACTTGCAAAGGTCACACAACTCTGTCTGTGTGATTACAGACAACACCTCTGCCTCTTTGCTAACAAAGGCCCCTCTGCAACAAGCCTGGTAAGTCTGAAATACTTTTCTTATGAGCAGTGACATGATACGAGAAAATTGCTGCATATTAATTTTTATCCTGAACTGTCATATAGGAAAATCAACAGATGGCATTTTTAGAATTAAAGTTAACCTGAAAAAATTTACTGGTTTGATTAATTATGTTGAATGAAGACAAAAAAAGTGAGTTTTCTGCTTTCATACAATGATCTTTCAAATTTTGTAGGTTTTTTTTAATCAAGATTTTATCCAATATTTTTATATATATCAATTTTTTTCATGCTACATAATAAAGCTGCTAATGAATGAAGCTAACCAGAGTCTTTTGGTATTCAGTCTTTGAAAAAAAAAAAAAAAAGACAAAAAATCTGCCAACATATTAGCAAGTAGTATGTGAAGTCAGAGTTCAGAATTCTTTAGTAATATTTTTAAATCATGTTAATGTTCTAAGCAGAGCCTGCACAGCTATATTGGATTTGGATTTATGATGGTACAATTTACAATTTTATGGTAAATGACTTGCATCTTTTTGATATTTCACAGCAAATTTTCATTTGTCACACACAGTTTATCAATTTTTATCACAAATCTAATTTATCTTTAAATAAATATGGAAAAATAATTTTGCTGGTATATATTCTCACTAGTATATATGAAATATATGCATGTGTGCATATATAAAAAACGTTCAAGATACTGAGGTAAAAAGTGAGTAAGTATGTTGGATTTTCATGAATTTTTTATATATCATCAGAATTCATTATAACTCCTGGATAAAATGCAGTTCAAGCACTAAACCTCAGAAAATATGTGACCTCTAGTGGGCAAATATGAACAACTGGAAGAGAAACAGCTTCCAAGGGAAGTAAACAATAACATTTTCTTTTAATTTTCCCTAGAGAGAGACTGGGACAGAACTACATTCTGTAATTCAAGAGAGTTATTCTTCTGCACCATTGACAGAAGAAACAGAGGATGAAGCATCAACACCAAAACTAATTGATGGGTCTTCAGCACAAGGGTCAGGAGTTCTTGGACCCCAGACTCAAGATGGTTAGTAGGAAAGAGAACTGAGATTTTTGTGTGTAGCTTTGATTTTGAGCAAGCCCACTTTATTTGCTTTCCTATTGAAGATGAAGTACATAATTTCTGTACTTCTCTTACTGAAGAATGATACAACATGCCTACCTTGAATGCTCTAAAGGCACATAGGTGCCTAGTCAAAATATTTCCATGCTATTTCACTATGAAAACAACTGAGCCAATGAAGATTTACAACTTAAAAATTTGCTGATGGATGGCAAATGCTACCAGTACTTGTTTTTTTGTCTTAGATATCTATGTCATTATCAACTGTCTTTATTTTATAATGATTTGATACATGGATTTTATAAATGTATTCATACAAAGTATAATTAAAATGTTGAAGAATTTTTGACCATGAAAACTATAAACTGAAAAATTTAAGGAAAGGGAGCTACTTAGAACTTTTGAGTGAAGATGATTTTCAGTTCTTCTGACTATCCATAGTGAAATAAGAACTTTATAAATTTTGCAGAGGAATTAAACTTGCAAAACATAATATGTCCCACTCCCATACCAACTTTACAATGCTAATTACTGGCATTTGTCAGACGCTCCTCAACTCTTGCAGGTAAAGCTCATTAAGAGTTATCCAGTGCTGTGAGAAATCTTGTGTTGTATGGTGATAGACATACAGTAACAGGGAAATCCTACTTTTTACTAGAAGAAAAATAGAAATGGAAAAACAAAAAACAAACAAACAAAAAAGCCCAAAAAAACCCCAAACCAACCATAAACCCCAGAGTTCTTGCTTCCAAAACTGTGTCTTCAGTGAAGTTAATAATTAATAGTCTTATTTTTGTGCATACTACAAGTGATCATTGACCAGGCAAAAATACACACTGTCAAAACAAATAAAAATGGAATGAGAACTTCCCAGGAGATTCCAGAAAAAAAAAAAGAAGAAAAAAAAGCCCATCCTTTTTTTTTTCAATTTTGAGAACTACAGGATGTTAAAATATGTCTTGTAAATATTATATATGATGAATTCTGCATCTGGCAACATTTTTGAGTACTGAATGAAAATCAAGTAGTGCATCAACTAAAGAAATGCTCAAGACAGTAACACGTCAACTTAGATTTCTCTTCTGTCTTCCTTTTTTTAGCAACATGTTTTCCTGTCAGATGTTGCTGCTATTGGCCTGGTACTGAACAGAAGACTACAAGGCTCAGTAACATTAAGCCAAGCTCATTTTTCTTGTTGATATCTTTTTGAATCCTTCCTCTTCCTCTGGTTTTTTTCAGTGTCCACCAGACATAGGTGACAAATACCACTTGTCCAAGATCAAAAATAGGAGAGGCTGAAACTCTTTCCCCACACTATGGTACTATATTCCAGTATTATGAAAAAAATTTAGCCATCCTTAATTCTACATTCACTTAGGCCTAGATTTGCTGAAATAGTTCAAGGTATGAATATATTTTTCCCTGTGTCAGGCTTGCTCTCTGTAGCCAATTTAAACTGTCCTGTGGAGAAAGTTTCAAGAAGCATGAAGATTCTTATCTCTTCAGAAATTGTATTCCTGGATGTCCAAGTAGGGATTTTCAGATAAAAATAAGAGTACTCTGGTTACTGATTCTTTAATCTTGCCTCAAAAACTACCTCAATTACCCACAGGTAACTGAGGCAGATTAAAAAGGCATATCTGTTATGTAACCACATCTGATCTGGAAGAAAAACTAATCTGCAAGAAAAACATTTTCATATTCCGAATTATGCTACTATTGTATAAGTAACCACAGGAAACAACTCTATCTGCTACAAGGAGGAAGAAAACATGAAACAGGAAAGTATTTCTATGGGATTAAAAGCTGATAAACAGATATGCTGATTTATACTCACAATCAAGGAAAGGATATATAAAAAAGTCAGTGTCACAAGTGCTACAATCTGGTTATTAAAATTGTTAAAGAGGAAAATATCATCACTCCATGGATCCTGATGGCATCCTATTTATTCTCACTGTCAGGTCTTCTTGGTGGTGAGGGTGCCAGAAAACACAGAGTTCAATGGATTAATACACATTGGGGCCAGGTGGGAATGCCCAGGTAGCTCTCCTCAGGTGGGACAAGTTTGACAAAGGCTCCTGCAACAGACTCTGGATCTGTTACATCCCTTGGCACCACATGCAGTCCTGCTGCACAAGGCCTCAGGGATGAGTCCAGGGGCACTTTGGGGGTCTTTGATGAATTTTGACACCTCCTCAACTGTCTCTCACATGAATGTCCCACGTGTACGTGCCCTTCCCTGGGTGGGGGTGGTATACAACTGAGCCAGTTTGTGTGAGGGAGGATGGGTGTTCACTGCCTCTGAGCAGAGGCTACACCACACACCCACCTCCCTGAACCCAGACAGAGCTGATTTTCAGGACAGCTGCTGGGTTTTGGCTTCTTGTGGATATAATCTCCCTCAGCCCTCTTTACTTCTCCCAGAGCTGAGATAATTGAACAATCGGTTATCTCAAGTTTCCTTAGGTGACTCAGCTCACAGCCCAAAGTTCCAGTCAGGAGGCACATTCAGGGACGGAAGGGCGTTGGTGGTCAAAGCTTCTTTATACAGTTTTGCCAGAATGGGCAAAAAGTCCTTCAAAACAATGTTTAAGCCATTAACTATAATATTTCAGTCTTTCACAAGTCTCACCAAATTTGAACAGTAGTATCAAAAGAAACTTTTAACTTCATGGTATTAATGCAGTTTTATGACTGAGATCAAATGGCTTCAATTTTCATTTTCACAAACTTCTGCTGGTAACCAAATGTTTTGTTAATATGGTCTCCAAGCTACCTTAACTGAGACTGATATCAAAAAATTTGTCATGATGCTGAATTTTTGCACCAGAAAATGTATTTAAACAACATGCAAAGGAAACAGAGGTTCTTCTCCACAGCTCTGTAGGAAATTACTAATTGTCTTACAAAATATTCAGAAGTACAATTTACAGAAGAAAACAGGAATCACAGCAAGTTTCATTCATCAGCTATTATTCCTCCATCTAGACGGAAGTATACACCTGTTAATTTAAGGGGAAATCAACTTTTGGCTGGTTGTTGTCACCAAATATTCTGTTATTGTAGTCTGAGAAACACTTCATGAGAACAAGTTAATTTTTCTTCTAGGCATAGAGAGAAAAATAAATTAAATTTTAAAATAATGTAATCGCTTTATTGTTGCAATTATATGATCTGGTGATCAAAGCAGAATGGGAGTGAACTTTACCACAGACAAAACCTGATCATTAGGTGCTTACATGAGTGTTTCATTGTAGTAATTTATGTACAATTTTTATACATTTTCTTTCTAACAAAGTGTTTTCTTTTAAATTCCTTGATAGGTCTTCCAACTTGCCTTTTGTGTACATGCCTAGGGACCACAGTCTACTGTGATGATCATGAGCTTGATGCTGTTCCACCACTGCCTAAGAAAACCACATATTTCTATTCACGCTACAACAGAATCAGGAAGATCAGCAGAAATGACTTTGCTAACTTAAGTATGGATAGCAGTATTGTTGAAATTAATTTTAATTTTGATTATTTCTGGCTCATATCAATCTAAAACATAGCAATATATTTTATATAATGTTTGATGATGGTATAATTTTACACATAAAAGCACATGCATTTTACTACCTTGAAGCATAAAGGTCAATACATTAGAGGCAGATTCTCTGTCAAATTTTTGAATTATTGTAAATAACAATGATCATTGATCTTTTCACTGTTACTTGCAATCATCTTTAGAAATGTAAACAAATTCCCCAAATATTCTATTTAATTTTGAGGGGTTTTTTAAATGGAAAAAGTGCTTGAGTTTATTTTATTAAAAAGTTAATATATTAAATTTTTTACATACAGGAAAATGTTTAAATAAAGAAATGTGGAACAAGGTAGTAGAAAATATGTTTATTTCCCTTAAGTGTTATTTCTTCAAAAGATAATAATTTAAACGACTCCCAAAACACACAGAAATCTTAAAACTCCTAACTTTGAAGTCTTTGACTGTAAGATGTATAAAGAATGACACAGGCAGGGGATTTTTTTTACATTTCAGGAAATACATTCTTACATGTCTGTTGTATCTTATTTCTCTGCCAGACCATCTAAAGAGGATTGATTTGACTGCAAACTTTATATCAGAGATACACAAGGATGCCTTCCGAAGATTGCCCCAACTTCAGGAGCTGGTGCTCCGTGACAATAGGATAAGGCAACTGCCTGAGTTACCACCTACCCTAACGTTCCTTGATGTTAGTAAGAACAGGCTTGGGCGCAGAGGAATACATAACGAGGCATTTAAAGTAAGCCTGGGTGTGATGGGAAAGTCTTTTCTTCCTCTCTCCAGAGGACGTGGCTAGAAGTGCAGCTTGTTCTCGTAAGAGAAATGCTCCAGTCCTCTAATTATGTTTGGAGCCCTCCACTGGAGCTGCTCCAGGAGCTTTTTGTCTCCCTCACCCTGAGGAGCTCAGAACTGGACACTGCACTCCGGACGTGCCCCGCCAGGGCTGAGTAGAGGGGCAGGATCACTTCTCTTGACCTGCTGGCAGTGCTCTTCCTAATGTACCCCAGGATACCATTGGCCTTCTTGGACCAAGGGCACTGCTGGCTCAAATCAAAGTTCATTACTGTCTTTGAATTTCACTGTTATCATGCTGAAACAAAATGTGTTGCTATCCAGTGATGCTCATTGCAGTGATGGATTTCAAACTTACTTGCCACAGATTTTTCAAATGTGTCTGTCATTTCTCCCTGCTTTTTTCTACCTTCCTCTAGAATCTGGATGAACTGCAGCATCTTTATATCAGTGACAATAATTTGGATCACATTCCATTGCCACTCCCTGAAAGTCTCCAAGCTCTTCATCTTCAGGTAGGCTACAAAAGAAATGGCTCCTTATGTTTAAATAGCAAGCACAACTGGGAAGGGCAACTATTTGTCTCGTAGTGTTTCTTCTGTTTTTCCAAAAGTGTTCTTACTTGACTAAACAAGCTATGGGAAACATAAAATTAACTAGCGGATGCAGTCTTTCAAAGAAGTAAAATTTAGATCAACCAAGCATTAATTGCCAGAATTTGTAATACAGTGTTTTCCAAAAATCAAATTCTAGAATTATTAACAGAACAAGGTAAAGTTACATTCACAACTGTCAAGAGAAACACTAGTCTAAAAGACTTATCTAAGAGTCTAAGGGACTAATGACAAATCCCTTACACTGTTCATATAAATTTTCCAACAGGAATACTTTTGAATACCGGGGGGAAGTTATTTTACATACTGAGTGTATCTATACTCAATGCATTTCATTCTTTTAATAAAGGTAATTCCCAGTTACCATTTTTCAGCCAAATTTTTTCCATTTGACTATGTTGGAACATCGTGTCCATCATCCTTCTGTAATCCTTTTGCTCTCTATTTCCTTTTATCTAATAGTTTATTTCGGAATTCTTCCTTTTAACCTTTTCCAGCCCTGCTTCTTTCCCTTTATCTCCTCTTGTACCAATTTACAGTTTTGTTTATCAGATATTTTTATATTTATTGCATAATACAAAAAAACTCCCTTCCAGTACGCAATATACCACACACCATTTAATCCCTATCTCTCAATATGTAAATTCACAGAAACTCTCTGCCTGCTAGCTGACTTGTTTTTTCACCTGTTTGCGCCTGTAAATTAAATAGTCAGATCTATGTGCTACAGAAAAACGTTAGTGAGCTGGACTTTTTCCACACCAATTTCTGACTAGCAAAAGAATGGAGAAGGGAAGAATTTTCAGCCAGTGCTCATTTTAGAAGATGAACTTTCTAGTCCCAGTTTCCTGACAACATTGTATTCCAGCAATTAGTTGTTGAGAATGGTTCACTTCAAGAATGGAAGCTCATTGAATATAAGGCATATAAGAGGAATTTAAATCAAAGGAATAAAACCAAAAGCATTCAATTTTCAATTTCAATATACAGATGTAGGTTAAATTGATGTGAAAGGGCCTGGGGGAAGGAAATTGTCACAGACAAAATTACAGATTTGTGTGTTTGCAAGTTGAGGCATATTAAACTGTCAGGATGATAACTGTGTTTCTGTGATTTTTGGACTGGCTTATCCTGGTTCAAATTTGCCTTAATGAGGCTCTTCAATATAATCTGGAAATTAAAATGCTCTATACTTCTACCAGGCTCCTCCTTCAAAGCCTGGCTCTGCTGCATGTTTTGAGTTACTTAATTTTGAAGTTTTGCACTGACGAAAAAATTTTCCCCTGCATGGAAGATTTCTCTGTTGATGACTTGCTGCCACAATGGGGGCCTTGAGTTCAAACAAGCTTCTCTCTAGACACTGAAAACACATCCGTAAGTGGTTTTTCAAAGAGTTTAAAATTACTTTCAGGCAACTATTCTAAGAACTTCTTTTTTGTTTGCTTGTTTTCTTTTAGAACAACAACATTCAAGAGATGCATGAAGATACTTTCTGCAAAATGAGGGATTTTACTTATGTACGTAGGGCTCTTGAAGACATCAGACTGGATGGCAATCCCATCAACCTGAGCAAAACACCTTATGCATACATGTGTCTACCCCGTCTGCCAGTTGGTAACCTCATCTAGGCTTTGACAGCGGCCAAGACTGTCACATGCTATAAGAATCTCTAAAAACGAATCATTAACTCACTGCTGCATTAACCAAGATGATTTTTTACAAATGTCATGAATTTGGGAAATATTTCTGTTAACAATGGAATTGATTACTGAGATATTAAGAAGATTATGAAATACTAAAAGACAATCCATTATCTACCCAACTGCAAGTTATTTAGCAATAACAAGAAAAATATTTTACTACAAAAATAATGCAAATACCAAATCTTTTTCTGAATTGTTCAGTCTAATGTATGAATTCTAAATTTAAATAATTTTATATATTAAAGTCTAACTATTATATGGTAAATAAAGAAATAAAAATAAAAGATGTGTACACAATTTATTATTTTTTGTCTTTTATTTTAATTAAATATTATTCTTTCAGAGACACATCCATTTTTCTACTTTCTTTAAAGGTCCCTTCATTTTGGAAAAGTATTAGCGATATTCAAAAAAACTTGTTTTCTTCAGATAACAGAATCTCCTTGAATCAAAAATGAAACATAGAGCCCAAATTTGTGTCAGATTACCCTCACATAATCTATTTATACTTTTGCAGCAATCATTTATCTTTGTAATGCTGATGAGGCCCAAAGCTGTTTTCTGTATCTTTGATAAACTTGCCTGACTGATTATGTGGTAATAAAAATCTCACATAAAATAGCTTATTTGAGAAATACTAGCTTTTATTCTGCATAGAAAATGGAAGAAAACATCCTTGTCATATTTACATAGTGAGACAAAATTTTGAAGTTTGATACACTAAGCACCAGGATTCAGAAACCAAAGTCACAAATCATCTTGTGGACCTCAGTTTCCAATTATTTGAAACAATTTCAAAATTTGAAACAAAAGCTTCTCTGCTTCAGTGTTTACTAACCTTTCCAGGTAAATATTAGAAAATTTCTCCCTTGGGATAGTTTAAATAGCTCTTCTCCTTTTGTGGAGGAGATTTAATATATTTTTCCAGGGAGAATGCCCCAAGGAAAGATCCACTAGATACAACATAGGTAGCTGCTCATTCTGTTCCATCACAAGCAGCAAGCAACACCTGCACATCTTCAGTGATAAAGGTTTGATGAAAGACTTCGGGGGAAAAAAAAAAAACAAACCAAAAAAGCAACCCCTTAAACATAACAAATCCACCTATACAACCTAGATTTTGTTCAATATCTAAGTTCCCTTTTTATGTAGCTGAACATACATGCTCATTTAAAATGTAAATTATAAATTTCTGTTGGGCCAGGCAACAGAAACTTTTCACAGAGACCTCATTCTTCACCCTCATTGCCACTTTCTAGAAGTGAAGACATGTGAAACAACATCAGATTAAAATTAGTGTAGTTTGAGTTGGGAGGAAAAAGGTGAGGTGAAGTAAGGACAGTACATGGAGTGATATGATGAAGCAAGAGAGGAAGTAAACAGTGTTGGGAGCAGAGACAGATAATTCTTGTTCTCTCCTGTTTTGCTTAATGGCAGAGGGAGAGCTACAAAATTCCAAAAGTCTTAAACCCTAGCTGCACTTAGTTTTATTTTCAATAAATTCTAGCCCTTCCATTCACACGTCACCTCTCATGCCATCATCAGCTTGTCACGTTCCGAGCAGAACACATGTGTTTTGGGAAAGATAAAAATTCAAAGGTTGAGGGGGAAGTGAGGGACAGCACTGAAGCCCTTTCCACAGTTGCTGCAGGAGGTTGAATCATCCCCCGAGCTCTTGTAGAGAGGTCAGGCTCCAGGCTCCATGCCATGGTGTTGATTTTGCTGCCCATACCACATCTGCTTCAGGGAAGATGCATTTCTGTTGGAGAGGGCAAACGTTGCTTCTCATGAAGAGTAGGGTATACCCCAATTATACAAAGGAATGTGGATGTTCATGTCTGGTCCCCAAGCATATTCTATGGTGCAAACCTGCAATGACAAGACTGTTTTGCAAGGTGCTCTCAGATTAAGGACAATGAGAAAAGGGTATATTGTAGATAAAAAAATAACTGTTGTGCTCCAGAAGTCAAGAAATACTAAATGGAATATAATCTCTCTAAACTTAGCCTTGGAAGAAACCTCCAAAACCACAGACCAGAGCTCCCTCTCTCGTGTAGTGGTCAGCTGTACTAATCTAATGCAGACCTTATTCAGTTGTGGAAATCTAGCCAGGGAGTCCACAGGGTTTGTGCATATATTTTTCTTTTTGTGTGTATGTGCATTTTCCCTTACCACGTTAGAGTGTTATCAGAGGTAATACAGTTGCTGCTCTTCCCACCTGAGGTAACAGTTCAGAGGTTAGCAGCAATAATGTCAAGGTGACATGTTTGAGTGAGGTAGGGGCCAATCTGCTACTGCTTTCTACCATTCCTGTCCAGACACATACCAAAGTCATGGAAGTGAACCCTGTCTCTTCAGGGATAATTTCTGCCAGTTGGCCTCTGCTGGGAGATCAACGCTCTTAGAAAAACTCCTGTTAGTGAATCAAAAAAGTAAAACCAGTGCTGATTTTAAAAGATTGCTATTACATTTTATAGACTGTTCAGTGCAGCAGTTGTGTGCTTGACATCTTTTAAGAATGTCTACAAGGACTATCACAGGACAAATTAATAGCTTGTAAATAATTTCTTGGCCTGGGGAACTGAACAGTGCTGGGAGAACAAGGTGTCTTAAACAGTGGAGCTATCTTCCCCTTGAGATCTTCTTGGTAAATCCTGTCAACCTAAGCTTTTTGGAGTGATGTAGCGATTTTTGCTGCAGGGTTCTGGAGCTGGGAAGCATCCAGAGTTACCTCAGCAGCACAATCCATTGACCAGCACAAATATTCTTTCATCCACAGACTCAGCTTGGGAGACCCATGAGAATCTCAACCATGTAATTACTTTAAGTTACAGGGAGTTGATGTTAAATGTCTAGTTTCTATTAAAGATCTCACCTGAAAGGAAATCCACGAATTCTGCAGAAAGGCTGAAGCTGTCAGTGTTCAATAATGAGACAAGTAACAACATCAAATCAAATCAAACTGGTAATTGTGAGTATTAAGCTACATGTCCAAAAGACTTTTCCTTGATGCAATGAAAATGAAGTGGCAATGCAGTTTGAAATAAGTTGTGTTTGCTTAGTCAAATATGTCTCTCCAGTATGCGCTTTTGATACCTCTCTCAAAATTGATCAGAGATAAGGGGGCATTATTAGCTAAATGGGCTGTTAAATAAATATTTGATTTGAGAAGATCCCCAAAATGCTACAATTTGACCAGGAGATAAAGAATGACTACAGAACCTGCTACAGCTAACATGGTAAGCCAGAAAGCTTTCCAAAAAGTCATCATGTTTAATGAAAGCACCAAACTGCCACTTCTTACATGGACTTTGGAATCACAGACTGTATCTGGGATAATATCTAGGGTCACCTTGATTAAAAAAACACTGTGAACCACCCCTTGTCCCTTTTTTTTTTTTTTTTTTCTTTTATTTCTCTTTTGAGCTGGGCTCAGAACTGTCAATATGCATAAGCAAAGACTGTAGCTATCTCTAGAAAAAAGGCGTAAGACAGATTTTGTTTCGCTAATGTAGAGTCAGTTAATCATTTCATGGACTGCTACTGCCATCGTGTGTTGATAACTAGTGACACGTGATATCATACTGAAGCCTAACATTAAAGAGTAGGTGAGACTTGTCTTTATTTGTTTGGTAAACTTGACCCTATGTACATTTTTTTCCTTTCATCTATAATGAAAGTTGAAGGAATGAAAAACTCTTTGATGATAAAAAAGGAAACATTATGAGGATTTTTTTTGTTCTGTTGTGGGGGTTGTTTGTTTGGTTTTGGTATTTTTTTGGGGTTTTTTTAATCAACCTAGAAAATTTTTTAAAAATTAAAAAGAGAAAAATCTTTTTGTATAGAATATTGCAAACAAGTACTTTTTTTTAAAATTGTACTATTTTTCTTGTTTTGTATTTAAATAAGTAGACTATAAATGCCATCAGAAAAATTTATATCACAGAGCATGATAATATACAGATGCTCTAATAATTAAGTAAAAAATTCAGAGTCTTTGATGATATCTCTCAGCAAAAGATAGACACAGTTGCTGGTTTAAATGTGGATATGCGTCGCTTACTATGAAACCATAAGCCTGATCTGACAGCATCAGTGGATGGAGGCAGGGCCTAGAACAAAAAATATCCACATATTCCCATCTATACAAGCTGTGCAAACTTCCAAAGACAAACACAGCCCCAAAAATCCCATCCTTATCTTTGTGTGGTGAAAATGAGGATGCTTGTCCTCAAGCTAGCTGTCTTCTATAAAGCTTTTTCTCTCACCATAAACAGGCACACTTAAAAAAAAAAAAATATTATTTATTTTATTTAGTCCCATCCCTGGCAGTGTTCAAGGCCAGGTTGGGGCTTTTGAGCAGCCTGGTCTGGTGGGAGATGTGCCTGCCTATGACAGGAGGGTTGGAACTAAATGATCTTTAAGGTCCCTTCCAGGCCAAAACATTCTGTAATTCTGTGATTTATTAGCTTTTATTCTGTACTACAAAAAGCCAACAAGAGGGATGTTACAAAGAGCAGCTGGTGTCATGTAAATATACTGTGTATTAAAAATTAGTCTTGAGATAAGCCTGGTATCCTTCTGAAAAAATGGGAGCTCATTTCAACAGCTGACCAAAGGGCTGGATGCACGATTTTGAGTCACGAGGGTGAGAAAGGCTTTTTGAAGGTGCTGACTGTCTGTGCCAGCTCATGCCAGCTGCTCAGTCCCTGCACACCCTTCTTCACCAGGCGCCCAGGACAACTTTCCCACCGTGCCACGAGGTGCTAGGAGGGCAGCACGGACCGGGGCTGGCGATGCTATCGGGCCAGCCATTGGATTTGTTTCAGCGAGGCCTGGCCCGGGCCTGCAGGGCCCCACGGGAGGGAGCCGCCTGCTGACTGTGACTGTGCCCCTGCCACCAGCTCCATGGCACGGCCGAGCACCGCTGCCTCCTCCAGGCAAGGTGGCAGGGCAGTCTGTCACAGCCTGCCCACCCCAAGAGCCTCGGCAGGACAGCAGGGCGTCAGCACGGGGACGGCAAGGTGCAAGGCTCCCTCGCAGGCCTCCAAGGTAAACACCCCCCACCGGGCCAAGGGCGCTGCCATCACTGCAGGGCCAGGCCGCAGATGCAGGGAAAAGCAAGCCCAGCACAGTCCCCCCAGCCGAGCCACGCTGCTGGCTGCAGTTGCTGCTGGACAGCACAAGGAGGCACGGCACGGTGAGGGCAGGGGCCAGAGAGCAAGGCAGTGGCAGCAAGTACAGGCTGACGACATGCTCATCCTGCTCCTGCATAGCAACGGGGCGGGCAGGGGCAGGACACGCGAGCAGCAACGGAACTGCAGGGGCAGTATGTGTGTTCACAGTGAGGATCAGCAAGGGCAACAGGAGAGGGAGAAGGACCTCATGGAGCAGGACCCCTGTGCATCTTCCTCAAAGGGCTGTGAGAGACAGGGTGTCCAGCACAGGAGTCCTGTGCATGAGCCGCAGCAGAAGCAGCCTGGGAAGGCACAGTGTCACGGTCACAGCTGGAAGAGGAACTGGAAGCAACAACCACGACAATGCACTGAGCCCCTCCGCCAAGAGCAGGCAGGTGTGCAGAGTGGCAGCAAGCAAAAGGGAGAGCTGCTCTGGAATGCAAAGAAGCGCTGCTGGATCACAAGCTTGCGTTTGCCAGCAGCAATACAGCAAGAAGCAAGAAAGCGCCTCCGGCCCATGAACATGGCAGGGTACCGCCTGCCAGGGATGTGCACGCCCTACCACACCTTCCAGCACCTCATGGATGAGCAAGAGTACATGCACATAGACACAACAGAAGCAGCAGTGGACGTGTCTGGAGAAGTTAGTAACTGTAGCACTGGAAGTGAGGATTTCCCATCTCATGGACCAGCTCCCTTCCACGGCCCAGTAGATTGAAGGCACATGAGCAGAAGAGTAAGAGGAGAGCACACACCCTGCCCGCCAAGACTGCAAGTGCAAAGCTGATATCTTGTGTGAAACCTAAACTGGAGTGACAGCACAAGGAAAGTGTCTGACTTGTAAAATCATCAGCTATTAAGAGCAGGGAACCACCTGACATTCAGTTCCCTAAATAAATATATATACTTCTAATCCTGCTGCCTTCTGTCTAATGATTCACATACACCAAGAGAGGCCTGGCAGAATAAGAACCAGAAACAGGTTAGCAGTGTGTATGACAAAGTGGTCAGAACTGCTACCCCAGAGATTTATTTTTAGAGACCCTCTGTTCCTCTCAGGTGTATATGTCCCATTCAGGAAGGTTTTTAAATACATTACTATGTTATACAGAAAAAAGAAACCCTTACTAGATGATTAAATTTAAAAAAAAATACCAACATATATTTCAGCACACATTAGAATGGAGGCTTTTTTTGAACATTAGAAAAAAAAGGTACTTATTAGAGAAATATACTTTTTGATATAAACAGACACTACAACCTGTTTATTGATGACTGAAGTATTTACATATATACAAGCAAGAAAATTAAATGCATCTCAAAAATAGCAGAAAAAGAACAAAAAACCCCATTTAGATCACAGACCATGCACCATTGACCTCTAGTAAATGCTCATATCATTTTCCTTTTAGAAGATGTCAAGAAGAGGCAGAGTCTTGGTGCTGTGCCCTAGCTTCACTTTGTAAGGTGGCTGCAATTATAGCCATGGAAACTATCTTACTAGTATTCTCAACAGTGAAAAACTCTTGGCTTAAGAGCCTGCTTGAGAGAGAATGATGCTGATATGGGCTAGGGATTTGAAATGGGGAGAAGGAAAATTGCTGTTGGGAAAGGCTGGGGATCTGACTCTTATATTTGTAGCCAAAGATAAAATGAAATGTCATAAGCCTTTTCTAACTTTGGTCTAAGTTGAGACAAGATCTGAAGCTCAGCTTGGTATAAAAATATTCAATTTTTCACATCTCTAGTGAAACAAACCGCTAAAAAATATAAATAAAATCAAATACAATGTAGTTATAGATGTTGATAGGCCGTCTGTACAAAGCAACTCTATATAAGCATATATTTGTATAGATAAATATACATATTTAAATTTCTTGAATACATCATAAAATTAAGTGGCTATCTAGATCTGTGGGTCTCTCTTTCTTCTTGGGGCTTTTTTCTCCAACTAATTTCTAAAAATCTTAAATGCTCTTCCTGAAGTTCCTTTAAATCTCATAATGCTTTAATACTTTTTGGTCTTCCTCCTTCACACTCTTCTTCACTGCTAGTTAATAGAAACTGTCTTAAACCATTAGAACTTGAACATTTAACAGGATGCAAATCTCTTATTTGGCAGATAGCCTTGTTTTAACTCCCATATCTTGACATAACCCACAAGATGATATCATGGACTGTAATAGGAGAGGGTGGTGTTGAGAGAGAGAGGGAGTAAGAGAGAGACAGTAAAACAAGAAAAAGTTTGATATGCCATAAAGTAATGCACAGAAACCATTCATATTAAACTTATCAAACCCTTGCTTAATTGAAAACCATGTTACTAAATTTATTCCATGTTACTAAAAAATTCCAGCGTAATTTTCTGTCTTTTTACTGCCTGTAAAAATAACTGCAAATTCTGTAATCATGAAGAAAACAATTTGAATAAGTGTAAGGCTTATAGCCTCATTATAGTATCTCCTTTTGGTATATGTCTGTTTCTGAAAGACAAAAAAACCTTCATTAAAACTTTGGCATATCAAAACGGATCTTGATAGATTCCAGCACTGGGCAGTCATTAATGGGATGAAATTTAACGAGAACAAATGTCAGATTCTGCAGCTAGTAAAAGTAATGCTGCACACAGGTAATCGGGAGAGGAGCGGCTGGTGAGCAGCCCTGCAGGAAGATGGGGGTGCTGGGGAGCAGCAGGCTCGACATGGGCTAGCAGTGAGCCCGGGCAGCCCAGGGAGCACAGCATCGTGGGGTGCATCAAACACTGCATGACCAGCTGGGAAAAAGAGGGGTTGTCCTGCTGTACTCCGTGTGGGCTTCCCTTGAGCACTGTGTGCAGTCCTGGGCCCCACAGTTTGCGAAGGATGTGAAGATCCTCGAATGCGTCCAGAGGAGGGCAACAAAGTTGGTGAAAGGGCTGAAAGGCTGAAGACTTTGGGCTTCAGAGAAGAGGAGACTGAGAGGCTGTCTCATTGCTTTTACAGCTTCCCTAGGAGGGGAAGTGAAGGGGGAGGTGCTGCTCTCTTTTCCCAGGTATCCGGTGACAGGATACATGGCAATGGTTCAAATCTGTGCCAGGAAGGTTTAGCCTGGACATTGAGAAACATTTCTTTACTGAGAGGGCAGTCAAGCACTGAAAGAGGCTTCCTAGAGAGGTGGTTGATGCTCCAGGCCTGTCAGTGTTTAAGAAGCACTTGGACAATGCCCTTAACCACATGCCTTAACTTTTGGTCAGCCCTGGAATGGTCAGGGAGTTGGACTAGATGATCATTGCAGGCCCCTTCCAACTGAAAATATTCTATTCTATTCTATTCTATTCTATTCTATTCTATTCTATTCTATTCTATTCTATTCTATTCTATTCTATTCTATTCTAAATGTTTTAAGGTTAACAAGAACTGCCCTATCACAAGAACAAAAAACAGAGCTTACCCAAAGGAAATTCACATTCCACTCAGACTGTTTCTGTTCAAATTTTCTTATTGCCTTTTAAATTGAAAGATTCAGATAAGCATCTTTATTTTCTTTTATGGATAAGAAATTATTTGTCCAATTTATTTAATTTTTTTTTTTGTGATGGCTGAATTTATATTTTAAGCAACATAAATTCGCATTCAAAATTCAGGGAAAAAAAATTTGGCTTCATAACTCAAGAACTCTTTGGTCATTGCAATACCAAGGCCCTATGAAGCTGGAATTGTTTATTCCCTTTCTCTGTTTTGTTTTTGCACTAGAAAAGATGACAATTTAACGCACCACAGTTAGTACTAAATATTTATCATTTTGATACACAGCTGAATGAGTTCAAATTATCACAGAGTATTTTCTCCATTCATAGTCTACAAGTTTTATGCCATCTTTTTGAGTTCAATCGTGGACCACTGATGCTGTACTGCTCATGTGTTGCCACTCAGGAGATTGTTTTAAAAGATTCTGAATATAAGTTCAGTTATAAGGTTGAAATGCCTTTCATCAAAATTNATATAAATCTTTTAGAAGTTCTTGTAATCTGGCAATAAAACTGTTTAAATCCCAAGCTTTGAATACCTGAATTTTTCATCTATTTCATCTACTTTTGTGATAGAATTGGGAAAAGCAGCTCTGTGGTGCTGCTCAATCATATGGCCAAGAATGGTTTAAATATTGAATTTCTGTCTGAAAGGCTTTTAGGGAAAAATAGCTTATTGCACTTTTAAAAGTTTCATCTTCTGAAAAAAGAAACCCCAATTGTTAGAGAAAAGCTGTTCAGGAATATTACTTTATCTCAAGAGCATAAGGAAAATTTTATGTTTTTTTAATTTACTGCTGTGAATTGGAAAAATATAAAAGAGAGAAAGTAGAAAATGCTCTTTTATTAGTAAAGAGTCTGTGCAAATTCTGTTAAAGGGATTGATTATCTATAATGGTACCCCAAGAGGGTATGAGTTACATATAGGAATCTCTAGTAAAAAACAATAGCTGAGAGAAAACAACAACTTCTTTCCCCCCTTCCCCCCCCCCTTTTTTTTAATGCAGTCTAATATAGAAAAATAGGTTGCTCTAAAGTGCTCTCACAGCCAAGAGGATGAAACAACCCTAACTTTATGGCAACATTTTGCATTTATCTTATTTATCAAACTACATTAAATTTAAATTTAAGCTCTCCAGACAACCAGTATCTAATAGTTTCAAGTTGATGTCTAAATACTGTCAAATATGTGGCACATCACCAGAAGGAGACTTCTTAAGCCTCCCAAATAAAAGTTCTTAATGTCTCCCAAAATACACACTTCCTAAAACATGGATTTATTGTGAACTGTGTCTTAATAAGTATTTTTGATGACATCTGATCGTACATAAAGATCAGCTTGGTGTTCACACTGAAAAAAGCTTATTACATAAAAATCTAACCACTAATATTTTTACTGTTCATAATTAAATATATACTCAATTTAGTAAATGAGCCCGACAGAATATTGCTATGAATGCCATTAATGGCAGTCCACAGACTTGGTGACATCTCTCTGTTGCACACTAATGAAGAGGAAAGACTATTTTTACTACTCCTTATATCCTGATAGTGGGGCTGGACAAGAGAGAGCTATTCTTCATTTACTGAATGGGACATTGACAGAACTAGTTATGACTTTCTGCTCCCTCTCCCTGGGAGTGGATCATACAAGCAGCATAGCAAGGTGGTCTCCTTTTCTGTGGTCTTATGTGCCAGAGACATGAGATTAGGCTGATCAGTGTTTCATTTCAGGAATTAAGTGCAAAGAGTAACCAAATACAAGCTGAGAAGAACCTTGCAGCCACTAGTTTAGCATTTTGCTAGAGAAGAGAAGGCTGAGGCAGATCTAGTGGACATGTGTGAACATCCAAGGAGGGCAGTAGAGTCAGAGATTCTTCTTTGCAGTGCCCAAGTAGTGACCAGAAGCAATGGGCACAAACTGAAATACAAGCAATTTCATGTAAATAGGAGAAATACCGATCACCTCAGTGAGGGTGGTCAAGCACTGACTCGGATTGCCCAGAGGTTGGGGAGTCTCCATCTCTGGATCTTCTAGACCTGTCCTGGGCAACTGCTGTAGCAGACCTTGTTCTGAGCATTAGGGTTTATCTCCACAATCTCCAGAAGGATCTCAGCCATTGTGTGATTCTGTAAGCACTTTACCTTGGCTGTATTTTTGTGCTTTGGCAGCACAGATTAGTTGCTAAGCACTACTTTAGTAAATCTGTGATTCTACTAAAAAAGGAGTTCCACACCAATAATGATAGCATGGCAATGCTTTCTTGCGTTTACCTTCCTACTGATCGTCAGTGAACTTTCCAAAAAACAGTAAAATTCCTGCAGGAAATATAGTTTAAATAGGAGATGTGGCTTAGAAAATACATCTGAAATATAAACATTAAACTGTACTTCTAATTGCTAACAAATTATGCCACATAGATTTAAGAAATTGCAACATTAAGGATATGTTTAAAAGAAATCCAAGCAATGTAACTTTGGTTTTGGGTTGGGATTTTTTTGCAAATGAGATATCCACATGATTTATGTATTGATATAATTACAAAAACACAAGAATGCATCATCCTTAAAAATCCATGAAATCTAATCTGGGACTGCAAAGCCCCAGACTGATTATCATTCTGTTTGACTGCTGTTATTGCTATATCAGAATTGAGATTTGGACACCTTGCTTTGATAGATGTTTAGGAGATGAGTATCCAGTATTTGAAAATGATATAGTTGTTTACAAGGTTGCAATTAAATTACTTTCAGATGCCAACCTTCCCCATCCAGGAGTTCTTCATTCACGGTAAGCACTTTCCCTAAATCCAGTTTTCTCCCAGTCTGATGTTTTCTATTTACACTCCTTAGTCATCTTCTCTAATATTCCCAGGCTGAGCTGTTCAATATTTTCTCTGTTCCTACCTCACTAATACCCGAAGCCTTCATCTACAGGAGAAAAGTAAAATGCACAAGGCACTGTTATACAGCTGTGTATACCTTCACTATGGAGCTTGGCATCTTTTTGACCTGAAAGAAGTAATGCTTTTCTAAGTAATACCTAGAGTCAGCGAGGTCTGAAGACTACTCAAAGCCAGCAGTCTGGATGAGGCCATCCTAGTTTTGGGCGGCAAGGGACGGAAGCTATATAGAAATAAGCTGTGCTGTGTCAGTTGGTCTCAAGTCCAAATGCAGCTTCACAGACTTTGTTGCTCTGTCTTTCCCTTCCTTATTTGAGCCAACTTTTCTGTCCTCCTGGTTTGAGTTTTCTTGTTGGTAGTGGCACAGTAGTAAGCTTCCTATTCTGAATTTAGTCCATTCCCTCAATTCAGCCTGCAAAAGATCAGAGCTGCCCAAATCCTTCTGCACCCCTTTCAGCTCTGTCCTGGAATATGAGCTGGTACATGTGTCTGTGTGGATAGCACTCATGTACTGAGAGCAAGGAGAATCTTCAGCCAAACTGTAAAACCTTTACAAACCTCCTATAGTCATAACTAAACTGCACTTTTTTAAAAGATTCATAAATGTAAGAAAAAGAGTGATGTATTTTTCATTCACAACAGAAGAGGTGTGCATTAAAATAAAAGTAATAATTCAGTTCAACATAAAGTTCCTGCTCTTTAGAGGAAAAAGTAGGAGCACAAGTATTTTTAAAAAGGACATGACACCTTTTCATAGCTTTATTCTCAGAAACAGCTAAAATAAATTTGATTATAAGTTTTCCAAAACTTAAAACTGAAGAATATATCTAACATGGAAAAATTCAGTCTGTGCTCAGTTACAAACACCTGAAGATAGGGTACCATAGTGAAATTTACAAGTGATAATAGGCAATGCTTTAAAATTACAGACTAGTGAACTACCAACAAAAACTGCACACACATGAAATAATTGTTCCCCCATGAAATTACACTGGAATAAAAACATATTCTGAAAACACAACAGGATACCAGATGGAATAAACAACTTTGGTCTGTGCCAGACTTTTCATGCCTAAACCTGAGATGGGAATCTTCCCACCTCTTTAGACGTCTAAAACATCAGTTGTCCCCTTCAGGGTGTTAAGGTCCAGGCACAAATGAAAACAAAAATTATCTTCATCCCTGAAAGTGTAAGATAGGTTCTTTAGGTTACACTGAGGAGAAGTCCGTGCCTCATCTACAGCATGGCTGGCTTTATAAGGTGGTTTCTAAGGTATTATGGAGTTCAAATTACTGTAACATTCTGGCAGACTAATATATGCGTTATGGAAATAGTAGCAGAATATGGTATTTACCAATCCACTACTTCAGATGCTTAGAGAACATTTTTGTAATCCAGGTATGAACAAGCTGCTCAGAGCTATGAGTTACGATGTTTTCAACCAGAGGACTGGACAGGTTGTGATACTCAGCTATGACAAATTTGAGATCCCAGTACAGTACCTTTTCTTCAAAACTGTAGCTTAAATTATCTACTTATCTGTTAAAATCCTGTTGAATGGGGAACATTTGGCTGGAAATCCTTGAGTAATTACAGAGCCAGCATGATGACAGAGGGCGCATTAACAAAATGAAATGCGGCGGGTTTGGGGGGGGGAGATTGTTGTGGCGTTGTGGTGGTGGTTTTTGTTGTTTTTCTCTTCTTCCTTCTGTGTAAGAGTAATTTCCAGCCCCTACATTTTGCTCTCGCTTTTCAGAACGCGTCGCGCTCGATTGCTCGGAGAGGCTGTCGAGGCGGGGCTGCTCCCGGCCGGCGGCGCTGCGCGCCCGGGAACGCGGGGAGGCGGAGGCGGCGCTGGGAAGGCGATGGCTCCTGCTGGCTGCTGCTGGCTCCTGCCGGCTCCTGCTCCTTCTGCCGGCTCCTGCTCCTTCTACCAGCTAAGCTCCAGCAGCACCGCCTCGCTGCCTCTCCCGCACCGTCAGCCCCCGGGGCTTTTCCAGCAGCGGCAGCTCCGCTGCGCTCGGGGCGATGCGGAGCGGGGGAGCAGCGGCGTTGTGTCACTGTCAGTTTAACAGGTATCTGTCACCACGAAAGTGGCAGACCCTTTGCAGAAAAACGTTTTATTTGTGATTGTAGTTTTTTGTCAGATCCGAGCTTTCATTCTTGGCGCTGAAACCCGTCTCTGTTCAACAGAGCTTTTAGCAGCAAGCCACGGCAGCCTGAAAAGAGCAGATTAGACTCAAAATATGTTTTCAGTTTCCCTGACAAATGGCACATGGGTACTAAGGCATTACATTATTTGGGCACGGAAGGGACAGTCGTTTTAGGACAAGTCCTAAATAGAATAAGAGCCTCAATGCTTAAGAGACAAAATCGTTCAAGAAAGCATGAATAATCTGCCCTCAGCCATGTGAACCCTGAATTTCAATCTCCACTCCAGTCCTGCCATTCTGTAATGGTGATAAGTGAGTTGCCAAACAATTTTAAACTTTTATTTTTCTACAGGCCAAACAGTAGTCTTTTACTTGAGGCTGCTAGATATGCCAGTGTGTTTAATCCATTCATAAACTGTTTAAAAAACTCTGGATGCACACTGCAAAAAAAATAAAAATGTCCGTGTATCCAGGGGTCATCCCAGCTCTTGTTTCAGGTGGGGAGTATTTTTAACTGTTATTGAGAAGTAAGAACTGAAAAACAGGAGAAAGTGCTTGTTTCAGCCCCAAAGAGGATTGAGGGTTGAGAGTGGGAGGAGAAAAATTTGAAGCCAGTTAAAATTCCTGGGAAGTGAAAAGCATCAACCCCCTGAATCTCACTGCTGGTGGGAGTAGTACAAGTAGCTTTCCATCTGCTCAGCTCTAGTATGCAGAGCTAGTCAGAGTCCAACAGAGCATTTTCCTGCTTGAAAACACCGTTTGTCAAAATTAAAGCCTAGTTCAGGTTCACAATGAAAAATTGTCACTGTTTAGAAAAAAACAATGGTGACAGAGTAGATACACTGCTAAAAGCAAAACAGAACATATTACGGTTTTGTTTGCAAATAGTTTTTCATTTCTATTAGTATGAGTTTGAGGAAACTGAATTATCTATAAGCTATAAGACCAGGATCAAGTTACATCATACACCCCAAAATACTGCTAAAAATGACCATTATGTTCCACTGCCATGTTATGTGGATGTACCACAAAGGGTGCATAATAGCTACTTCAGAAATATTTTGGCGACATAAAAAAAAATCCACACATTTATTTACTTTTTTAATGTCATTATCTCTATGGAATAGAGCTTGAGAGCATGAAACCATCCTGAATTCATTAAGTACAGTGATTATTTTATGCCCACAGCCTGGAAAAAAAGAGATTTGCTTAGAAAAGTGCCTATAGCTGGTGCAATATGCCACTGAATTTGGCAGTTTGACACACACAAAAAAAACCCAGTTTTACCATTCTAGGGCTAAATTTTCTCCTTTTTAGGCTCAGTAAAATAAAGCTTAGATATACTTTGCTCTTAAATGTGGAAGAAAAGCTACTAATAGATTATCTGAGGAGACAGAGGCAAGTCAAAATTTAACAGTAACTTTCATAAAAAGGGGGTGCTTGGCCAGAAAATATCTGAGGTCACAAAAGATTAATGAGGACTTCCTGCACTGGCAGAGTGAAAAAAATAAAGTGCTCTCAGAAGTCTTTGTCTTCATAATATTCCTTCTTCCATAGGTAGTCAAGCTTATGAAGACTTTAAAAAAGCTAGTAATTTTTCCAGTTTGCTGTAGGTTTGCAGCATAATGGAAGGTGCAACAAAATTATTCTACTCTTCCTGTGGTTTCATGGGAAGAAAGACCCTCTAACTGCCTGGGGAGCTGAACTGCCTGGATATATTTTATCTCCTCTCCCTGCCCTCAGCACCCAGCCCATGATGGCAGGCAGCTGAGTAGTTTGCTGGATAAATTACAGAAATCCAAAACACATCAAGCTTAATTTTCAGGCTGTATTAATAAGAGTGCCATTTATATCGGTGGAACTCTGTCACTTTATACAGATATACGTGTCATCCATATTATTTAAAATGCAGGCAGATTTGTCTTGATCTTTCCACCAGCTTTTTCTGCCGTCTTGCCTAATTATCAAAGTGATGTCTTGCCTCTAGAGAGAAAGTAATTTGATATGTTTTTCTGGTTGCTGCAGTAGCTGAGTCATAATACATGGTTTGTGAAATTACATCCTTTCTTTGGTGATGGCAATAAGATAGAGGGAGCTGCATGAATTAGTATATACGTAGGAGAGTTTCAGAGAAGAGGAAGATTTTGGCAAGGTAAAGTCTACTTTTAATCCACAGAAGTGTCTCTACTGTAGAAAAGAGGACTAAAAAGCCCACTGGCAAACTAATGGTTTTGGCAGAGCATTTCTCCTGGAAACATGCTTCAGTGTGAATTGTCTCTAAAAAAACCCCTTAGATAATATATTAAAGTAGCTTGCAAGTACTTCTTGTACACTTTTACATCCCTAAGCATGTAATTTCAGAGAATCATGTTTTAAAAACCCAGGACTTTTTTAAGAAGAAGATGGCTAATTAGAACCGACATGTCCAGAAATTACATAACTGCTGTAGTGCACTGAAAAAAAATCTTCACGAGAAATTTTTTTCCTTTTTTTTTAGCAATTAATCTTTTAAATAAATGCCTATACTGATTAAGATAGCTATCTTGGCCAAATAATTAATTAAGAAAGCAATCAAACAGAAGGCATAAGTGAACAGAGTCCTGTGACTGGAGGGCTTTTTAATGCTGCACATGTTCCTACCAGTCAGCATTTCCTTTGAAAGGCTGGAACACCCTTGTTTGCTCTTCAGTGACAGATTAAGCACAGATGGCAATTCAACAGTCTTGTCTGCACATGTTGGCCCAGAGAACGTGACCTGCATCTGTTTTAAGCAAGAGACTAATGTGTTTGCTCAAGACACCAGTAGGCATTGCTGAATAATCCTTGGATTCACATGAGAACTCTTTTCTTGCCTCTGAGACTTCCCCAGTGTGGAAGAGCAGGTGTTCATATGTGCTTGCTCTAGGTTGAAAGATGGCTTTCTGGAACACGGTTGAAATTTCTATTTTGAGAGATTTTTGTGGAGAATGTGAAAATGAGCATATTTTAGAGAAAGGTTAGTGGATGCTATGCCACAAAAATTTTGTTCTTAATATGTAATGGCAGCAGGCCATGATTCAAATGTGCATTTTAAATAAAAATCAAAATATTTGTTGCAAGTCTAAGAATATTTACTCTGTACATGTACAGCATTATTTGCAGACCAGTATTTTTTGTGAAGTAAACACAAATCTACATATAGCAAGTTTGTAATCAAACAAGCAAACAAAAGCCCTATAAAGTTTCGTTATTGGGTAAATTTCTCTGCAACACTGGATTAAATTTAGCACATATTTTATCCTTTGTTCTCAAAACTGGTAAGATATAATTAACATGGAAAATAAGGACTTTGTGTATTTTCTGGAAAGAATTCTAAGGTACTACCCCAGAGATGTCAGAAAATGCTGAGATCCTAATGGCCAATGTTGGTTTCATTTGTTAGCGTTTTTTTGAAACCTAAATGAAATCTTTACCTTGCGCGCAACATTTAAACAATTACTATTAAAAAAAAAAAGTACAGTCACAATTTGAAGAGTTTCTCAAACTTCACGTTAGTAGGAATTTCTGTCTGGTTGTGTTGCAGGGTACTTTTTTCCAAAATAAGTTTTATTTGTCCTTTCTCTACTGTGATAATATTGCATCAGAACAGGATATGATCACAAAATATAAATTTTGGGGTGTTATGGCAGAAAGGCTGAGGACTGCATCACAGCAATAAGGAGAAACTATTCATAATTTAGGGACAATTGGGCAAATTTTAGACATTTTTGTTGTCAGATTATATAGATTGCTCTCAAGGAAAAGAAATTTCCTAGTTTTCAGATGATTCAGTTAGCATGACCTGCAATTCAGCAGTTATTTTTAATACCAATAAATTTACTTTTTAAAATCCATTCATAAAACTCTTTAAACTCACAAACAGAATTAGCTTGAAGTTCAGTCTTAAGAAACTTATAATTTCAGAGGTTTTTGCAATCCTTCCACCTCTTTTTATGATATTTTTTCACTAGTGCTTTACAAGGAGGACAGATATAAATTCTACATTTTTAAGGAACTAAGAACAGGAGATTTTGGAGTTAGACTATTAAATCATTTCTTGATACAAAACTCCTGAAGCACATCCTTGCACTCTAATGAATGTCTCAGTACACAATAATCCTGAAAACAAGCTAAATATTATTTTTTTATCAATTTTCAACACTAAAACCTTGCAATTTCATGAAAAATCAATATTTTTCCCCCAGAGATGGTAGTTGAACCATGTAATATTTTTTCTTCTGAAATCTGACTCGAGCCAAATGGCAAGACCCAATCAATATGACTAAAGGAAATCCCTGTCCAGTGTTTTTACTTTCCTTGGAATGTATTTTGGGGAAAAAATTCATGAGTCTGGCATTCATTTTTTACATGTAACTTGCTCTTCAATAAAAAGTGTCAGAAAATTAAAACTTTGAATTTTAAGATCACATCATTGATTAACTTACTTTAAAAGAAATACAAGTAATGATCACTGAAAGTGCCTGCATTGTCCCTATCTCAATGAATCAAGCAATTTTTACCTAATAAATGCTGTTACTTGGAACAGTTGGAACAGATGGCTAGATTATTTTTTTATTTTAATCTTTTTCATAAAGGCAAAAATAAAGTGTTAGGTCATATGTAAATCTTTTTCCCTTTTAAGTGTTAGATTTTGTGAACTGAAGCCACTGTTTGAGTTAACAAAGCTATTAAGAATTATTTTCCTGATAATTTAAAGCCTGTATTCCATTCCACTCCAAGGAGTTTCATTTACTTTTCCGTTACATTAAAAAGAAAACTGTCTTATACATTATGTGACAAATAACACCTGCTCTAGCAAATTATTTTTGCAAGTGGTGCCATATACATTACCAACGTGTGTATCAGGGGTGTTCTTAGCTAATACAAACTATCATTCCAATCAACTCAGTGTTGCCAGAACCTATTTCATCTGGGTTATTAGCAACCAATGTCACACTGAATACACTGATGAATTTATTAGCATTTTAACAAAGACTGTGATTTCTCTAGCTGCCAGGCCAAGTTCACTGAAACACAAAAAAACAACACACAACATTGACCATAACTACTATAACTGTGATTTTTTTCTTTTTATTTTTTTTTTTTATGAACAAGAATAGAATAAATTCTGGTCAAAACCAGGTTATAGAAACCTGCATGTTGACATCACCAGCCTCAGGGCACAGCAGATGGAAGCACTGAATACTCTCTTTGTCTCACTCTATACTAGCAAGACTGACCTTCAGGAATTCCAGGGGGAAAACTAGAGCTAAAAACTGGACCCTTAGTGGAAGAGGATCAGGCCAAGGAATACTTAAGGAACTGGGATCTTAAGGATCATGGTGGTTGAGAGAAGTGCCTGAAGACTGGAGGAAAGCAAATGTCCCCAGCATCTTCTAGAAGGACAACAGACAGGACCTGAGGAACGACAGGCTGGTCAGCCTTGATCCTGGGAAGGTAATTCCAGAAACTGTTTCCAGGCACATTAAGAATGAAAAGGTTATCAGGAGTGTGCATCTTCACTGAAGTGAAGTCATGGTTGGGTGAGCGGACAGTGAGGTGGATTGAAAATTGGCTGAATTGCTGGCCCCAGAGGCGATGAACAGTGGCATAAAGTTTCAACCAAGGATCAATACTGAAGCCAGTCCTGTTTAATATTCTTTATTAATGACGTGGGTGATGGGGAAGAGTGCAACTTTTCAAGTGCTGAATTGGGAGGAACGGCTGATACGCTGGAGGGTCATGCTGCCGTCTGGAGGGGCCTGGACAGGCTGGTGAAATGGGCTGCCAAGAGCCTCATGGCGTTCAGCAGAGGGAACTGTGAAGTCCTGCATCTAGGGAAGAGCCACCCCGGTTACCCATAGGTGTTGTGAGCCACACAGCAGGAAGGCATCTTGGCAGAAAATGAGCTGGGGGTCCTGGTGGACACCACATGGAATGTGAGCCAGCCATCCTTCCCCTTTGCTCAGTGCTGTGAGGCCATCTCAAAGGTATTGGATCCTCTTCTGGGCTTCTTAGTACATGACAGACATGGACACCCTGGAGAGAGTTCAACAAAGGCTCACAGTGATTAGCGGACTAGAGCATCCCACATATGAGGAAAGGCTGGGAGAGCTGGGACTGTTCAACTTGGAGAAGGGAAGGCTTTGGAGAGATCTTACCAATGGATGTAAAAAACTGAAATGCAAGTACAAAAAGGACATAAGCTCATTCATTTCAGTGGTGCCCAGGGATAGCCCCAGAGGCAATGGTCACAAACCAATCTCAGGGGGTTTCCTCTGAACATCAGGAAACACTTTTTTACTGTGAGGGTGACAGAACATTAGCACAAGTTGCCCAGGAAGATAGTGGGGACTTTTACATTGGAGATATTTAAAAGCCTTTTAGACATGGTTCTGGGCAAATGGCTTTAGATGACCTTCTTAAGAAGGGGTTGTGGACAAGATGACCTCCAGAGATAATTTTCAATTTCAGCCATTCTGTTACCCTGATTTTGTGACAGACTTTCTCTCTGCTTAACATTCAAACCTTGCTCAAATTCCTGCAGAAGTGCAAATATACAGAGGAGGGAAAAAGAAAATCCAGGTAGGGAATGTTGACAGATACCTACTAAACACACAAACTGAAAGTGCAGCAAGTTTTAATTACTATTATTCAAGAGAACAGAAATAGACATTGCTAAGTATGTTATCCTTCCAACTAAGTACAACTTGAAAAATAAAGTATAGAAAAACTTTCAGAAAGATAATCCAAAGCAATCAAACGAGGAGCCATATGAGGATGAAAAAAGGTAATCAATGTGAAAAATTTTATAAATTAAGCTCCTGAAATTACTGGATATTTTAAAAGGAAGATTCAGTTCAAAGTTATGTGCCTATTAGGCATCTCCTATTTCTCATCAGTTTAGGGCCATGGAGAGAAGTGGATCATAGCAGTGCTATCCTGACTTTGCTGAAGTAAATGAACATTGG
The DNA here is from genome assembly GCA_013400915.1 of Pardalotus punctatus. Lineage (NCBI taxonomy): Eukaryota > Metazoa > Chordata > Aves > Passeriformes > Pardalotidae > Pardalotus > Pardalotus punctatus. Next base: position 404,249 of record VZTX01022490.1, on the reverse strand, counting down.
ATATTTCCCAAGATCTTTCCTTCAAAACTCTGTTCTCTCTATAGCTTTGAACCTCATCTGCATTCTTCTACAATATTTAATGTTGTACCTCTAGATACAGTCTCAATCTTGCTCATTTTCTTTAGAGAGATATCTGAAATATCTATTGGTGTCTTTGTCGTATTGCATCCAAATATGTTTTCAGCCACTCACTATTTTATACTTTTCTCTAAATGTGTTGAACGTGTAAGCTGTATCTCTAGTAATAAACCAAAGAGTACAAAGATATATTTCCAGGCCCTGAAGCAATCCATTTAGAGCTTCAAATTGCTGGAATAGGTGCTGTGGTGATTATTTGGCCTGAGTCAGCTATCCCTGCTCCAAACACCTCCTGAGCCCTTGGTTAGGATGGGTTAGCATGGGTTGAGTACTACTCTCATTAGGCAGCTACAAGGCTGGTCTGGTTAGAAGGGAAGAGTTTAATAATATAGATGATGGTCCCCAATACATGCAGCTAATTAGTCTGATGGTTACTAATGTCTATTGTCTTTTGACAGCTGTAGTCTGAAAACCTCATATATAGCCTGAAAACCAGTCAGTACTCAAACCCTTTGTCAATTAGTTTTCTCTTCTCTTGGTTACTGAAAAAACTGAAGTAGGCAAACCTCATGACAGTCAAAAATTGACAAATTCATACTCAGAGGGATCGGCACAAGAATCTCATGCAACCTTTTATTTAGCCCTCCTAAAAGGAGCCAGAGACTTTTTGCATGACTGTCTCAGACAATCACCATTCAGCTTCAAGATTAATAACTTATGCAAAATAACATAGCTAAAATGTAGCTTAAAGATTAAGACACCTAATTTTTATGGTCACATTCTTATCTAAACTATCAATATAATTTAGATCTTAGATTAGGGTGTGAGCATAAAATTTAGGTGTCTTGATCTTTAAGCTGTATTTTAGTTATGTTCTTTCACACAGGTTATTCATCTTGAAGCTGGGCAAATGTCGCAATATAATGTAGATTTCCCAGTGTAATGACAGTTTACACACCTTGCTCGATGTTGGTCTGAAAGTCAACCCAGCATTAGGTGCCATAATCTGCAAACTGAATCTCATTTCTTCCTCTATCACGGCAAATCCAAACTAAATTCTAAAATTACTTTAGGGTTATTTTGCTGGGGTTTATTTTCCCTTTTGATACAATGGAGATACAACCCTTTTTATTTATTGACTAAAATAACTAAATGCCAGCTGGGCAACCACGAAAAAGCCTATCTGTGAATGAAAGCTCAAACTAAAGGAAGCTAAAAGCAAAGGTCTCTAATATGGCAATCAGTAATGACTTCATCATCTTCCCATTTAAAATTCTTGTTACTTTATTGTTTTGTTTTGGTTTCTGTTCAAAGATACTCTGTTAACATTTTGGAGCATCTCAATTGGTCTTGCTGATACAGATCAAGTCTGACAAAGCAATTGATTTTTGGTCTCATCATTGAAATACTTTCCTTCTTTTTCTTGTTACTCTAAAGTATTGACCTGTGACATAGATAGGGCTTTAAACACATGCCTTAGAAACAGTGAATATTAGTAACTCATCAGTTCCCCTATGTCTTCAGAGAGATCTGAAGTGTCTTAACAGATAATTCCTGTGATGTTATGCCATGGACTTTTCTTACTGCATCTCCCTACATTAAAGAATTAAAGATTTCTTTGACAAGATGCTTTCAAATTCTTGCAAAATACCAAATAAAGCATGTGTATGCTAAGAAAGGAAAATGAACAATGAAATGGCTGTAAAAACATCCATCTTAATAGCTCTTTTTCTGCAATAGGATTCATAGGGGTTTATTAAGTTGAAATCCTATAAAGCTGCCATAAAAAAATAAATGCTATAGAAGAGGTATATCACATATACAAATTTGATGGTTTGATAGTCCTGAGATTGAAGAATTAATGTCAATGCAGGAAAAGGCAGCAAGCCGCTTTTATCACCAAAACAAAATAATTACTATTGATGTTTAATGTGATAAATATTATGCATGCTATAAAACCTAACAGTACAATTGACTATTTCAATGTCATTTTTTTTCTTTAGAATCAAATTCATTTGGCTTTGATATGAAGAGTTTTCTAAAAACAAGTTCATTTTCCAAGAATGACAATGAAAGGTTTTAAGATTGTCAGGAGACAGATGAAGAGAAGACAGGCATCAACAGTACTTCACTGTAATTAATTGTAATGTAATTAAACCTTTGATTGTAAATAGTAAAAGCATTTACATGAATCTCTGGTATTCTTAGAGTTCACAGCAATTGATTGAGCTTTTAAGCCTGTCAAGAAAGAGAGGTATTTATCTAAGGTGGTCCAGCAGTCATAACATGAACTCTTGGTCAAGAGCATTGAAAATTTCCATGTACCATTTTCAAAATTATATTACCAGTGTAATCTCTTCCAGCCCTCATTCACAGAGCTGCCTCCTTCACTGTCTCTTTGCACACGTCAGAATCCACTGCTCTAACACATCTGCCAGAGACTCCTATTGTAGTTAGAAGATTAGACTTTTCAGAAGACTGCTAAAAATTAAATCATTTTAAATATTGCACTGCTGGGGTGAAGTAAGACTGTAGCAACTGCAGCCCCAAACCTACAGACACACATTTAATTCTGATTTATTTCATTACAGGTTCCTTCAGAAGATCTGTGAAAAATGGAAACAGCATTGTCCTTAGTCCATGCAAAAGAGGGACACCCTTAGGTGACTGTGTTAGTGGTATTAGTGATTAAAAAGAATGAAGAAGGGAAGATTTCATAATTTTTCACTGGTGCAAAATGTGGCTGTCTGCAATTTAAGACAGATCGTGTGAGATAAAGAGCATCCCTGCACCATCCTTTACAATGTTTCTGTGATATCCTGTGTTGCTTGACTGATAACAATCATGTCTCACTACATTCCCTGACTATATTTAAGAATTGGGTTTAAATGTCACAAATGTCAAGCATTTTTACTCAGAGGATAATGGATTTGGTCCCTGCTATTTTGAGGAATGCTTGTTGTCGTCTTGATATATATCATGATTAGAGAAAAGAAATTAAAGCAGAACTGATAGTTTGCTTAATATATAGACTTATACTTCCCATAAAGCAAACAAGAGGAGACACTTTCAGCTTAGATATAGAGGGAGAAACTGAATAGCTTAAGAACTTTGAAAAACATCTCTTTTATGACCCTCTGTATTTTTAAACAGGCACGTATTTCCAGTGAATAGGCAGATATTCTCCAGCAGCACTGAGAGAGCTCTTTGACAGACTCAAGTTCCAATTCAGACTTCTAATTCAGGGGCATTACCCTGACTTTCTAACCCACACTTTTTTTCCTGATGCACAAGAGGCTTTTAGAATAGTTGATATTTCTGCTTGGTGAAAATGGTTTTTCAAATGTGTAGTCAAACTAAGATGATTTCTCTTAGTATCCAAAGTGTTTGACATTTTTTAAAATGTTTTTTACCCTTTTGCTCACATTTTCAATTGTAAATGAAAAACCTTCAGAAGTGACTCATTCCAAAGATAACAACAACAACAACAAAAAGGCTATGACATTTCCAAATTTTTCCATAGTCCAAGTCTTTTTTTAGCTGATCCTGAAATAAAGTGATGTTCATTGTCTGAGAGGACAGCATTCTGCCTGACATAGACCTTACAGTGTTCTCCCTGTCTGATAGAGAGGATATACCTATTCCTTTTCCAAACCATTCACCAAATTAAATGGAAATATGTAAATAATTAAACTTTAGTGTCTGACAAATTTACTTTTGAATTAAAAAATGTGTTTGTAGAAATATTGCATCCAAGTGAGTTCTTAGCCTTTTAATTTTTTTTAGTAATAAGAGAAATAATATAGGGACCTTTCAGTACACTTAGGTGGCACATAGTTGTTCAGAAGTACTCTGACTTGTCTGACTTTCTACTTTTAGCTATAGGTTTTGGGTTTTTGTTTTTTTTTTGTTCTAGGCTTTTTTGCTGATAACTATGAATACAGTAGCACATCTCCTGTCCAAATTCTGGTCTACTCTCTAGGAGATCCTTCTTTTCAGACACGATAAAATTCAGCTATAGAGCAGATTTTGTAGATCTGGGAGTTAATCTCATATTTCCAAAAAATTGTGTATCTTTAAAACTTCTCTAAAGCTTTTAATTTCTGAATTGCTTTCTTGTAGCATACTAAATTAGTGTACCATGGTAGTTAATAATGGCTTCTAGCTACTAAGATGATTATTTTTATCATCTGTAGTAATTAATTGGAATGGGTCAAGTACCTGAAGGCAATCAAAAAATAAATCAAAATAACTGAGTTAATCAGGTTAGAATTTAAAATGTCTGCAGGAAGATTCTTTCCAATATAGAAGCTAGCTTTGAAGAAAGTACCATAAAGTGGCATAGGTGAACTAAATACAACTTTTCGGAAAATTAAAAAAAAATAGTTTTCCGTCTAAAACCTGAAATACAAAAGGAAAATCTTGTGGCAAAAATATGTTAAGACTTTTATTCATAAGGTTACATTTCCAGTTCAATTCCTTCCTCATTGAAAAGTGTTTTTCCTGATTAGTATATGTGTCTGAAATAAATGAGATCAATATAAGACTTGCCAAATCTTGGATTTCACTCTAAATGCTTTGCATGTAAGAAGATGACCTTTTCAAAATAGCAGTCTTGACTACTAGGTCTGAGGATCCTTAGACTTAAATTTAAATTTCTGCTTGCGTACTAACAGAAAGAAAGTTAGATTCATAGGAAGAAAAGCTATGTAATTAGACCTTCAGTTTCTGTATTCCCACTGCATTTGAGAAACTACAGGAGTCTGACTCAGTATTGTTGTGAAGAGGGTAATGACTTACTTTTTCAAAGACTATTTTTCAGTACAGGAGCAGTTCTAGATGTTATTTTGCAGTAATTTATTTAGTAGAGGTCACTTTTCATAGCTGCTCAAAGCAGAACTGGACAATAGCTTCATAAACACATTTTTTGGTCTGTTTTCTCTTCTGGTTTTAAGGACTCAAGGTGCTCTCTTTCTGTTTCAGCTTGGAGAGCTGTATGTACTCTTGTTACAGCTCCTCCATTAGGGGAGTTCCTTGTGCATCTTCCTTTCCCAATGTGCTAATTTCCTTTCAACCAACACACAAATGCTCCAGGTTATCAGTATTTTAAACTATTCTAGCAGTCATGGAGGTGGAGGGGAAAAGGAGTGCTGCTGTGCTGAAAGATGGCAATTCCATAGCAGGAGAGCTTGTTTTGACACAAAAGACTTGTCCACCAGACAGAGCCAATATCCACACAAGCCACTTCCAACAGAGCAGGCATCCTGCCTGCCATAATCTCTGCTAATTTGTTATAAATCAGGAATTTATAGTACCAATATACATGACAAGCAGATATATATCTCTGAGATTCTTCTCTACAAGGAGACCATGTATTTTCTAAAAGTCTGTAATGTCCTCTACTGCACTTTCTGCTAGCGATTTTATTGTGAAAATCCTGGGTTAAATCTGTAGAAGCTGCGTTCCTGTTTTTTGTTTTTTTTTCTACTTTCATGACTGACAGTCTCTGTTTCCAAAGCTTTCCTCACTGTGTACCACAGAAGTCTCTTCTCAAGAACCAGCAGTTGCTTTTTTTACCTGGGATAGAGTTTTTGAACAGCTATTTCTAATAATCTGCTTGCTCACAGCAGATAATAATTAAACCCTTAATTTATACTTTCTGGGTGGCTGCATAACTCAAGGATGTTTATACTCTATCACATATTCCGTGTGTGTCTTGTGAGTCTCTGTGGTTTCCTAATTTCCAGTTAATAGCCATTCCCACACATGTCTTGTTCATTCCTTAAAACATTGTGTTGTTCAAAAATCACCATGCTTGTCAGAGAAGCTAACATTTGGTGTACAGGACCTTACTGTCTTTTTGGATGTAGATGATTGGATACACCGAGGTTGAAAGGGTAAAGGAAAGCAATCCTAAGGGACAGAACACATGGAATTTTGCACTCGTACACCAATGCTGTTATGTCACATATTCACATCTAGTCTTTCATGTTCTGTTGGTTGTGTACTGAGGTCAGACATGGTTTAGGGTTATTATTGCAAACCAGTTGTGGGGCATTGTTTGTAGTGGTGATCTAAGGGATGGACCATTTGTGGCCATGCTGTCAACTGCCCTGTCTGCACGTGGGCTTACTGAGAGACTGAAAATAGAACTCCACTAATTCATAGCTCTGGTTAATTCAGAAAGAAGGACTGACATTAATTAGTCTTTTGATACTTTTTTTCCCATTGGAGAAAGAGCTCAGATTGTCTTTCTATAGTCACACCAGTGGAATAGTTTCTAATTGATCCTCTGAGGCACTGACAGCACTTTCATCCAGTCAGGGAAATGGAAAGAAGAGTGTTGATTTTCTATAGAAAGACAAGATTCAGCTTTCAAATGCATCACAGAACAGTATCAAAAGATGTTTGCAGACAGGCAGGGAGAGCACAAAGTTTGTACCAGCTGCAATTAAAAACTCACAGAAGGTTTGCTGGAGCTAATACCTGAATACTGAGCAGACGTGAATCAGAGCTGCAAGGTGCTTGACATTTTGATAGTGTGTTTCACAGACCTTTAATGAATATATAAAGCTACAAAGCAAATGCTGGCCTAATGAATACACAAAGCAACAAACCAAATAACAGAATAAAGAAGAATGAAGAATAAAGCTACAAAGCTAACAGCCACCCCCATGGGGATGGGGAGGGGGAAAGGAGGGGCAGAGAGTGAACAGTGTGTGGTTTGGGGTTTCAGTGGGAGAGCTACATTGGGGGAGTAGCATTCCTAAACCACGACAAAAGCACACTAATAATGACATATTTAAAGATGGTACTTTCCTACAGAGAGGCATCAAATGCCTAATTTTTAAAAAAACAGGAAAAAAAAAGGGTTTACACTTTTTAAATTCAGCCAGGAAGCTGTTGCTTTGGGAACAAATTCACGTTTCCCCACCAGATTGTCCTTTGGGAATACACACAAAAGGATACCACTCCACATTCATGGCTGGTGAAGGAAATCAGAGAAGAAATTGAAAGGAAGAGTCAGGGAGAATATTGCAGTCAGTTGTCATTATCAATTATTAACATAGCTTATAGGTAGTACAATGATCTAAACAGATCAATAATGACAGATTTCCTACAGCTGTTGGAAGCAGCAGATTGGATAACACTGTCTGTCCATGGCTCAGAGCTAAAGTGGAGGCCATGCAGGCACTCACAGCTCGTGTGCCATGCCATCACCAGCAGTTTCCAGAGCTTCAGCTGAGGTTGAAGGCAAGAGAGGCTAGCAAAGGGAAGGTTACTGCAAGTGCTGAGTTCTGAGATTTCAAGATCTTTCTCTCTGCCAACATTTGTTCATCTCAAAAAAAAGATTGGGGAAAAAAAGGACTGAATGTGGTGGTAAGGCTTTCTTTCAAATGCACCCTTCTCCACCACCCTCTGCCTGCCACCGCCTCCCCCCAAAGATCACAAATTTTACAGAATCACAGTGGAAGTGGAACTTTGATATCCCAAAATATGCAAAGCTACTGAATGTTAAAACCATGTGACTGTCCTTTGCTGGTTCTTTAGAGACTGAGGAGAGTCAGAGAATTATAGTTGACTGTTGGGGCATGGACCTTAGAAACATTATAGTCTGTTCCCATGAGAATCAGTAGAAGGAGAACTATGGTTAGTAAAAATGACAGATTATGTAGGAACAAAGAAGAAGTGTTAAAAAGAATGCAGAATAAGTGGGATTAGGGAAGAAGTTGTAACAGCCAAAGGATAACAGGAGTGCTGATTGGGAATAGGAGAGAAGTTGCAACAAGCAAGGATGCTGAATTTATGAGAATAAGGAAGAAATCACAACATCCCAAAGACAAGCAAGACAAAGACATCAAAACTTCTGACCAATCAGAACATCAGAACGAGTGCATAGACACAAGCACGCAGCCAATGAGAAGTGTCTAATCAGTCGCATGATCGTGTGTGCAGTAATAATTTTCATATAAAGAAATGCTAATTTCAGCAATAAACTGGCTATCTGAGCATCATATTGGTGTGCAGTAGTCCGTTTCTCACATCGGATCCAACCGGTTGACCTTGCACTGATGCAATTTCATTAGTGACACCCTCCTGTGGCAGCTTTCATTCCAGGGAGAGACTGGAGTGTCATTCATCTAGAAGTAACATCTACATTCTGGGTGAAATTCACCTCTTTACCAAGAAATGTTAGTGTTATTTATAGAGAAATCTCATATACCTGGCCCGATCAACTTTTTGAAAAGGGCCAGTGCGAGTTCTAGGCTTGCATGAAAAACATCTGCTATCCCGACCTTCACATTGGAATAAATAAAACTTGCGGTAATGTGCCCTGGTACATGTCATACTGTGTAGCCAGTGAGGCCCTGAAGGCAGAGTATTTTTTCCTTTGTTGTGCTCTGAAAGGTTTCCATGTTAACAGAACAATCAGCTTTCTTTTTAATCATAAATTGGCATTTCTAAGCTGTTCAGTGTGGGTGAGCACTGTCACTGCTGCAGTTTTTTGCCGCAGGAGACTGTAGAATGAATAAATAAATGCTTATTTCTAACATTCCCCCTACTCCTTGAATGTAGTATCTGTCACAGAATGAATCAGGAGAGTCAAGAACCGTTGTCTTCCTTTGACACATCTATAGCTCACATACTCTCAGTCATCAGCTGAATTCATTAGATATTCTTGTAGAGATTTTTTGATGACTGAATTTCATTCCTGTAGCAGAAGCTTATTTTAATAGTAATAATAAAAACAGTAATGGCAAACGTATGACCAGCATCAACTCCACAAGCAAAAAGAATTGAGAAATAAAAATGCTAACTGATGATCGATCATGAGTGTTTCAAGAGTAGAGAGTTAAAGACACATCTAACTAGTATTAACAGGCATATGCCATAAGTGGGTTAGAAATGGAGCAAAGACTTTTCAGCATCATCAAAATATAATTCAGTGAGTGTGTTTTCAGTGTTCAGGTTTGCTATAAAATCAAGTCAATAATTCTGAGACATCAGTCATGTGAGTTAGTGCAAATCTTTTTTGGACAGCATGAGAAGAAAAACAGATTTTATATCCTATTAAACATTGCAGATATGGAAGTATCAGGTAGAAGCACTGACTGGTAGTAAGTCGGAAGGGATGCACAGAGGATCAGGACACAAGGAGTAACAAGGAGCAGAGATGGTGTTACTTGGAGAGATGAGAGATCTGGTGGTGAGGACCCTATGGGGTGGGGACTGTAGGTCTTGGGATGTTGAAAGTCCATCAGAAAACAGAAAGGTATAATCACTCTGAATAAAGCATTTTTTAAAAAAGCCTAAGCGTGGAGGAGAAGGGGTGGGTGTAGAGGGTGCAGAACAGCAGCTCTTGGCTCAGTACAGGAAAGGGAAGATTTTCACAGTGGTCATGCAGGCCATGATCAGGCATCTTTGGTCCCGGTCTCTCCTGCCCTTACCCTTTCACTGCCCTGAGCCATGGCAACTACTCAGAAAACCACTTTCTTCCCTGCCTCCTTCCCTTCCCCTTGACCCGTGTCATCTCCTAGCAAAGCAGAAAACAAGCAATCCCATGTAACTGAAACCTGCAAGGATACAGTGTCAGGGAAGACATAATTTCAGCAGCATGGATTGAGGACCATGAATTGTATGTCACTAGGAAGTGAGTGGGTGAAACAGGAAAGCATTATAGGATTCAGGAAGGTATGAGGACACCACAGATCCTTTGGGAGAAGAAAGTTAGATAGATGATACCAAGATATATTAGTAATATTACCACTGGATTTTCAACAGTTCAAAAATACTTTCTGTGTTATCACATCCCCATTCCACTGTGAGCATCCCTGGATGCTCAGCTTGTTCCCAGCCTTCACCAGTGAAGAAGAAGGCAATGTCTGACACACAAGTCCTGCTCTGGATGCCTCATCCACTAGCAAAGGGTGCAGAGGGCTGTGCATGTATACACCAAAGACACTGGTTCTCATGGTCTGGATAGAAAGGTGGACCTGGGTGGAAAGGTTATCAGAGCGCAAGGTTGCACAATGAGCAGCAAAGAGCTATGTTTTGGGGGATTTGGGAATGCTGGTATCCTGTCTGGCACACCATGCTTCCTGCCTTGCTGTTTGAGGTCAGAGCTTCAGACTTGCCATAGCCTGTGTTTTTACAAATGGGATTAGTTTTCATCTATCTGTGGGGTCTAGGTTAAACCATTTTGGGACAATATGTCCAAATGGGACATTTAGCAGAGGAGATTCTCACCAGAAGTGTTAGGGGAGGGATACCTTTAATAAAACATCCTGACTTCATTCCTGCAAGTTTAGGATTTGGTCAGTGTTCATAGGATAGGAAGCATTTCCTTCCTTAAACTGTTCGATTGCTTGCTCTCTTTGTTCTCCATATTAAGAAAATAAATGTTTAAAAACAGTTTCTGTCACTCTTCTCTCCTAGGTTAATGAAGAAAATTCCCAGCTCCATCCCTTCCTTTTTCTAGCAGTGGTTAGAACCAATAGATTTCCCACTGGAAATCACTAAAATTCAGTGTTTCTTCTAGTAGAAAATATTTTGTCATGGAAGGGACAAGATACTCAATCGACTTTGGCCCAGTGTCTCAAATGTTCTAGTCCACAAAAGATAGGTTTCATAATTTTGCTAAAATATATTTCCAGTGAGTTCCACAGGATATTCTAAACAGTCTGTGGTATTTTTGGTTGGTTGATTGTTTTGGATTTGTTTCACAGACTGCTCTGTGGCACACATCCTTGTCATGGCAGAAGATACAGTCATAACCACTCATTGAATAGTTATTTCTGCGCTTTCTAAAATAAAATCAACCTTTTTTATCAAAGTTATTTTAACTTTTTTCTTCTCAGAAACAAGTGTCCTGGTCTCAGCTAGGGTAGAGTTAATTTATTCTCAGCAGCTGTTACAGTGCTGTGTTTTGCATTCAGAATGCAAGTGGTGTTGGTAACACACTGATGTTTTAGTTTTTTGGTAATTCATGTTTATCTGAAGTCAAGGACTTTTTTCTTTTTCTCATGCTCTGCCAATGAGGTACACAAAAGAAACTGAGGGGGAGCATAGCTGGGCAGAGGGATATGCCACACCATAGAACATCATGCCCAGTGTGTCAACTGGGAGGAATTAGCTGGAAGCATGGCTGGGTTTGGGAACGGGGGCCTGGCACCAGCCAGCCATTGCATTGTGCATCATTTGTTTGTTTCCTTTTTATAATAATTATTGTGGTTTTACCATTATTGTTGTATTTTGCTGTATTTTCAGTTATTAAACTGCTTTTATCTCAACATTCATGTTTTACTTTGATCCTTCTCATCCCACTGGGGTGGGGGCGATCTGAGGGGACAGTTCAGTGAGTGCTTGGTGCCTAATTTCCATCTGTGCTAAACCACAACAACAAGACAATATGAAACCTCTACAGGTTATTTTTTTAAAATCTGGCTTTGTCTTCTAAAATAATTGTTCTTCGTGAAATCATCTGCTTATCAGATAGTGTCAGTCATCCTTTATAATACCCAAAAAAAAAAAATCCTCCTTAGTTCCTCTGCCTTATTTTCACCACATTTAGGCTCTCTGCATATATTTTTGCTTTTCTTTCTTCAGCTATCTCAGAATCTACTCTTTTTATATTAGCCATTACAATTCCATTCCACTCTCCTGTGCTCTTTATCATCTCTTTTTTCCTTCATTCCATATGCAGTTCAAATACCTCATTCTCAGCTTGTAAGTGAATTCATGATGCTATCCTTATCTAAATCTCTGCTTCCAGTTAACACGGTCTATTTTTGTAGTTATTTTTTACAACTTTGTGCCTTCATCCATTGTTAAGCACTTTCCTCCATTCTCCTCTTGGTATCTGAAACATCTTTTTTGCTTCTTAAGTGATAATCTCTTCTGTCTGTCTAGTGCAAACTGTGTGAGATGCCCCAGCATGCATAAACTTATGTTTTATTTTGAATTTTCAGTAATGTAGATGAAGCATTTTTTTAACCCCTGCATATATGCGTTACAGTAGCACCTTGGCACAATCACATGTAGCCTGATTTTCTCAAATATTGAACAAATTGCACTTGCAACTTTTCCTCCACTCTTGTTAATTGCAAAAAAATGTAGCCATTTCACTCAATTGCAAATCAGAAGTTAATTTTAATTTCCTCTCATAGTGAAAAAAAAAAAATCAGGGTTCAATTTCCTGGTACCTCTAGGTAATTTGAAAATCAAATTTTTTGATTTTAACAAAAATTTTAAACTTTTCACATCTCTCTTAGAAAGTCTATAACAAAGAAGTTTTATTCAAGAAACATGTGTTAGTCTAAATAGATTCCCTTTCTGGTTAAACAAATTGGGATTTTTTTTTTTTTTTCTCTCCCTTTTCTCAGGCTAAAAACCATGACCATTGTTCATGATCATTGTTCAAACCATGACCTCAGCTTCACTGAAATGTTCTACAAATCTCTGCAGGAGAAAAGTACAGCTTTAGATCAAATTGCTTTAAATACTACTTCTACTTAGTGGCACTTCAGGGGCTAAGTCAAGTAATAGAGAAAATAACTTCATGTGAATTGTCTGTTTCCTTAGAATATGGCTACTGAGCATAGACCTAGAACAACTCCGTATGTGCTATTTTCAGTAATGTTTGCTACTACCAAATTAACTCTTCTTTCATGTGCTTTAGAATATTTCTGAAAGAATTATTTCATAGCTGATATATAGTTCCATTGACTGATGAAAGAATATACAGGTCTTTGGCAAGATCTTGTTTGGGCAAGTCCTGACCACAGTTTTAACCCTCCCTGCTTCTGGTTGCATTTCTGGAATGGACACAGGTTTTTTCAGACCAATCCCCGCATTTCAAATCTTCACAGTGACCAATCTACTGTCTTACAGTTAGTTAGGCAGCTTCTTTTCATGCTGGGTTGACCTGAATCCCCACAACAATTCTGTCTTCCACTTATTCTCCTATTGGGAATGACCTTTAATTCTTTTCCATAAGCTAATCAGTTATGTTGAGGAGAAAAAAAATGAAAAATACAATGCCTAAGAATTTTGAGCCATTTTGTAATGTGTTTAAGGTAGCATCTCAGATATGCACAAGTTGCTGAAGACACATCCAAGGACAATACCAACAACTCACTAATGCACCATTCAGTGACATTATTATATGAGGTATTTTCCTGATCAAGGAAAGAAAAAAAATACATATAAATAAATATATATATATGTATTTTAATACACAAGTCAGAAAAGTTTGCATCAGCTGAGAGTGTGTTTTAGGATGTTTCACAGTATTCTATTGGGTTCTCATTTAGTAAACATTCTTGCTGTATACTCTCACCTTTGGGGAATTGTAACTTGTATTTGACACCTGTTCTGAAATACTTCAGAAACCTATATTGAAGATAACATAACTCTGAGACTTTTACCCCTAAGCTACAATGTCTAAGGCTGCTTTGAAAGAGAAAAATTAATTCCTTGTCCAACTAGAGGGTTAGGATAGGCTTATGGGATTGACATCTGCTTGACAGATATGATAACAATGCATCAGCTGTAAAACTCATTCTTTTCTGAAGCTGGTGCCTTGAAAATACATTAGCCTAGCTTAAACCATGTGTAAAAATAAGAGACTAGAGTACCAATGAGATTTAAACAATAATTTGTTGCTGTGTTTAAAATTCATTGCATTTATTGGATGCTGGGTCATAGAATTATAGAACCATAATATAGTTTGTATTGAAAGGTATCGATTAAATTCATTAGCCCAACCCCCCTGCAATGGGCTGGGACATCTTCAGCTAGATCAGATGGCTCAAAATATTTCCAGGGATGGAACACCTACCACCTCTCTGGTTAACTTGTTTCAGTGTTTCATGACCCTCATTGTAAAAAATGTATTGCTTAAATCTAATTTGAATTGACCCTCTTTTAGTTTAAAGCTGTTACCCCTTGTTCTATTGCTAAAAATCTGTCTCTGTCTTTCTCACAAGTCCTCTTAGGCATTGACAAAGTGCAAGAAGTCTCCCCCAGAGCCTTCTCTTCTCCAGGCTGTGCAACCCCAACTCTCTTAGGCTTTCTTCATAGGAGGGGTGCTCCATCCCTCTGATCATTTTTGTGGCTCTTCTCTGGCCCTGCTCCAACAGGTCCTTGTTTTTCCTGTGTGCTCAGGACCCAGAGGTTGATGCAGAATAATTGATGTCATTCCATGTTACACCTTCACATAAACATTGTCAAATCTTTGGCAAGGATAAAAGAGCCTAGGAGAGACAGAGATCCCACATCTTGATACACAGGAAAATACTTTATGAAAGGAGAAATGCTCACCACTGGTAAAGTCATTAAATAAAATCTCGGGTTTTTGCAAGACAAAACCCATGGTAATACATACAAGCAGGCATTTTTCCAAGTCACTCATCTGCTTCACAGTGAAGGGCAACACTCATCAAATTAGTGTTAAGCTTGACTGATTTTGAGTTTCTGCTTCATTTTAACAAGATGGATCTAGTGCATTTTCAAAACTGTAGTGAAATTAGCTACAAGGAAGTAGGGGAGGGGAGTTTAGAAGAAAATTCTGCTCCAGCAGAAATGGAAATGTCATGGCAATGTGTGTTTTATGAAATGTGGACTAAATCATTCTGTCTCATACAAATACAGAAGAAAAAAAGCTGAATTCCAGCTTTTCTCAAATAAAATCCTTCCTAACTCTACATAGCATTTGAGACAGATTTGGAAGACTTAAGTGGTGCCAGTCCCCCTGAGGAGTGAACAGCACTTGTAAATATTGAACAAAGGCACATTTCAAGGCTCTGAAGCAATGAATACCTACTTGTGTGCTTACTCAGCTCACATGGACAGTCAAAGCACTCCCACATGTCAGTAGGTAAGCAGGCACACGGATCTCTGCAGCTCTGGGTTTAGCTACATTCAGCTAATTGCGGCTGCCTTCCCCCCACTCCCCCCTTCCTTTTCCCTCCAATAGAATGCCATTCTTGTTTGAGCGTCACATCTCATTGTTAGTAAATTAACACCTTTTCACCTGTATTTCTTATCTAATTGTGTGAGTAACTGCTGTAAGAGGAAACAGAAAAATCTTGAAAAAAACAAATTTGTTGAAGCGGAGAAAAGCAACAAAAATAAAGGCATTATGATAGCCTTCTTCCATTAATCTACTGAAAAAAAAAATCAATCTACTGGTAGTGATGTTTTCATGCCTTCAGTAGATTCAGATGTTCACAGCATCTCATTTCACACAGATGCATTGTTAGTTTTTTTGTTAGTGAGGGCTAAACTATAGCTCATCCTCTTATTGCTTATTTACTAAGAAATTCTTGTTAGTTTAGATCAGGTTTTTCCTAGTTAATAGCTTATGTCAGTGCAAATCTACCTCCATATGTATGAAATACCTACAAAAATACTGTTTCCAGTGTATTTAAGAAAATGCCATAAATAAAAATGTGATTTGTGTAGATTTACCATGTGCACAAAAGTCCCTTTGAGGTCAAAGGATTTCTCTGCAAAAGTATGACGATACAATTGTAAAGGCGAAACTATGACCAAAGCAATGCCAAATTTGATGTCTGCATGTTTTGCCTAGGCCTAAAATTTAGTAATCTACTTCTAGGTGATCATCTAGTTTTCTTCAACTCTCATTGCACAGGAACATGTAGAATATGTCATCTCATCTGAGACACTTATGTATGGATGGACTGAAGTTTTTCATCCCTCTCCACTCATAGAGGGATGATTTAGGTTCAGTGAATCACCAGCAATACATATCAAACATAACCCTTTTTCTTCTGTGCTTTTACCAAAAGAGAGTAAAAGTATCTTTTACTGACTTCAAGAGTAAACAAGTGCACAAGATAAAAGTCTTTCCACACAAAGATAGAAAAAGTTATAGTAATAGTATACAGGCATGGTTCTCCTTCAGTCACTGCTAAAAGATGCACTGTGCATCTTGCCTTCCCAGACTTTGTAAATTCTGTGGTATTTCTTCTTCTAACTGGTGACAAGCTTAAAAACCTATTAATATGGGAGTTACTGGTCAGCTGATGTACCTTGCTTACTTAGAATAAAACCCTTCTTTATTATCTTGCTTTCTAACGAATGCACGGAGGCAATGGAATGACCATGACCTGCTGTTTCCACACCACGGACTCAGGACTGTTGGGAAACACTACTCATTAATATGCTAGTTAAAGGACTCACTCAATTTATTGCAAATTTATTTGCAAGATTAACATAGAGACCTGCGTTAAATTTGGAAAAGTGCTATGAATACCCCCTTCCTCAGAAAGAGCTGAGTTACTGTTGCTATGGCACCCTTCACTTGCTGCATTCCCAGTACTGCAGAAGATTCCACAAAATACCCTTATGCATACAAGCAGGTGCTCTGACTTTGGAATTGCTCACATGCTTTAAATTGGACATCTTCTGAAAGGTCTTGTTGAACAAGACCTGTTGTCTTGTTTCACTTATCCTTTCAGTTTGTGAGAAGAACTATATAATAAATGGGTTTTGTACAATTGGTTTGCAAGCTCTAGTTTCTGGTTTATGGGCTGGATATTGTTGTTACTAACCAATGCCATTTTTAGGGTGACTAGCTCTATGTGAACATTGTGCTAGGACAATGTGCTGGGTCAGAACGCATTGTAGAAATTCAGAGTGTCAATACTCCTATGAAATGATTATTGAAAATCACAGAAAAATAAGGTGAGGATTTTGAAAGACAAAGTATTCAATAACAGTAGCAGCCTAAAGTGCATCTAATTTTAAAAAAAAAATATTATTTTTTAAGTTGTATTTTTATTTCAATGTTTTTTGTGTTTATTCAGAGTATGATCACACAAACACTTGTGCAGACAGAGCCAGGGCTAAGAAATGGGAAGGAGAGAGGAAGGGCAGAGGCAAAGAAGCAGAACAGAAAGGCATTGAGGTAATATTGCTGCTGGTAATTTTGTGAAATCACAAACTAAGGCTACAGAAAACCTAGAATGTTACTGAGTCTGTTCCTTTGTTCAACACAGGATCATGTTGACAGATGTTGGTCTAGCTTCTTTTAAAAAACTTGAAATGGTAGAGATTCAAGATTGAACTAAGCAATCTGCTCCTATGGTTGGCTTTCTTGTCATGTAAATATAAAGAAAAGTTAATATCCATCAAATGCTAGTATTGCTATTACTACTATTGTTAATAACAATCATCATTCCCTTTACTTTGATTGTGAGAGTCCTTATCTTTAAAATAAGCATGAGCATTGGAACAGGGAACATTGCTAATTTTTGATACACAATTAGTTATCTATAAAGTATAGTGATCCACTTCAACTATATGAATAAATGCAATGTTTATCCTATGAAACACATATATAGTAATTAGTGAGTATGCATTAATAACCTGTATGTTTTCTAGATATTTTTCTTTTATCTGTTATAAAATTCAGAAATTCTATAATTACCGTAAAGCCCTATAAAAAGTGTTGTGGGCTTTGAAATAATGTCATGTAACTCAAGACTAGCCATTTGCATCTCACCTATGAAATATATATATATTCTTATTGCACTGGAGACTGATTCTTTCCAGCTCCAGCCTGTGTTCCCTATTACGATTCTGCAGTAGGAAGTGTTATTCTTAATCTTCTCACTGGCACTAGCCACAGCTACTGGGGCATTAATGTGAGCTTTCATCCTTCTTTATCACTTTCTTTGTGTGAAGAGAAGCTGCATCTCTGGAGGAGGAGTCCAACCAATAAATCATGGCTTCATGTGACAAGTTACAAAACCAGGTGAGAAACTACAACATGACTCATTGCTAAGGATGGCAGTGAGGCTTATGCCAAGAAAACATCTACCTCACAATGTTACTGTTGCATTTTGTCTACAAATTTGTCTTTTAAAGAATCACTAAGATCTCTGAAGATCCCGGAAACAGGGCAGAATTCAGTATGTCAGTGTGTTTTACTAGTTGCCAATTGCTTCGGATAACTGGCTACGTGTTACCTTGTTGTTCAGACAATCATTAACAGGACTGTTCCATAGCTCAGAACAGTCTTCAGGGATAGGTGACATTCTACAGAATGAAGGTAAAATCAAGGATGGTTTTCTAAAGAAACACTTTAGATCTACTGCTGCTTGGTGCTGGCCAATTTGAAGAACTGGCTATGACAGAAGTCACTTTTGTGTAAATAAGAATATGTGAAATATGGAAAATATTTAGTTTTCTGAGCTCAGATCCAGATAGGTTATAAGAGAACGTCTGGAATATGTAGTTCAAAAATAAAGGTTTAGCTCAATTTTGAAGATATTTTTAGCATTATCATTGTGATCCAGTTCGGATGTATAGGATTAAAAAAAGACTGTTTAGAGGAGCGTAATTTATATGACTTTTACTGTTACTTTTGTGACACAACTAGGAAACGAATCGATAAAGAGAAATGTATCAAAATAAGTGCTCTTGTTGCACATAGATTTAATTTACAATTTTCATTGAATTGTGATCCATTTTCAATATCCCAGCTGTAGTTCCATAAATTCTCTTCTTTCTAATATAATTCAGTTTGCGCCATGCTTGACACAGGCTAAAAGGCAAAGTCTCTTTTGCTATAGGTGGCAGCACTGGCTTATTATAAAGGTTGATGGACTTCCCTCTCTTGAAGAAAACCGTTATAAGGATCTCTAGGCAGCATATACATTCTATGCAAAATAATTGTGTAAAATTTAGAGATCCAAAGTACAACCTAGAAAAAGTACAAAGTACAATCTAGATTTTGTTAGAGAAGAAGATAATTTTCTTATTAGCGTCATGAGCATTTTGTAATGCCTTATTAGGGATTAATAGATTGAAAGCATATTTTTATTTTAAAAGACTTCATAAAAATCCACTGAAAATTGGAACACACTTGTAAACTTGTAGAGCTAATTGCTCTTCTAATGAGGAACTCTCCTAAACTCAACTTCCAGAGCATCAGTTTCTAGAATACTGAAAATCTGCAACACTGTTACTTTAAGGATTTGCTGGTTTTCTTCTGGTATTTAGTTTTATGCTATCTCAGTTCTTCAGGACAATATCCTAATTCCACTGAAGAACAATATTCCACTATTTGAATTCTCCTGAAGACATACAATCTCTAGTCCCTTTTATTTTTTCACTCTAAGTTTTTTTACAACTTAGCCTTTCATCTCAGTGTCCTCATCCAGTCACTTATGAATGGGTCTTCTATATTTCGCCCACATTCTTACATTCCTCCTTAGGCATTTTAGGTAAGAAGTATTATGGAATCTTTAACTTTTAATAAATATAGGACGGCCTGGAATATAAACTGTACAAGAGCAATGGTTACTGTTTTATGAGCATTCAATGGAAAATAATGCCTCCTATGCTTTTGGTCATATTTTACAAGACTGGAGAGCTAAAAGTATGAACATCAAAGCCAACCAGGAAACTTGTAAAGAGCAATCCTTTCCTAAGTCCCTGCTTGATAAGGAAGGTAAAAAAAAATGTTATTGAGTTGCCAGACATTGGCTTCTGTCATAAAATATGATTTATAGGCCTGTTAATTCCATTACTTTTTTGCATCAAACTATGGTTTTCTGAAAACCAAATGCATTCATAAATTAGTGCTCTCCACTATTATTTTATATCTAGCTGTGCCTGAAATAGATGACATGTTATCAAACCAATGCCAAAATCATAGTAAGACGTCAAAGATTTTCCTATTAAAAAGCATAACCAAAATTTTTGAAGTTAAAAGCCAGTTGTTAGATTTCTCTGTTTTTCTCTAGTATTTCAGAATGTTGAATGCCAGCAACTCCAATTAACCTCAACTAAAGTCACCCTTAAGCTCTATTTTTCCCTGAAGGAACACGACCTCTTCCAGGCTGCTCTTTGTCATTTCAGTTATTTCTCACACTGTTTTTATGACTGGCATAGCTCAGTTATTCATATGTTATAGCTAAACATGATGATAAAAGCTGAACCAAAGCAGCAGATGAAAGTTCTCTTTTTTCTCTCAGATTTTTCAATGTATTGTTTCAGACACTAATGATTAAGAAGAAAAAAAAAAAAGTAAAAAAAGTAGAAACTTTAGAATTTCATTTGGAAATTGACCCAAAGATCTACAACTTTTTATGCAAAGTAGGGGCCAATTTTGATTTCAAAAAGCTTTTTTTTTTTTTGTGTATGTGTGTGGTGCATAAAAATTTTGCTATTAAAATCTGAGGTAAACATACCAAATGTCTCATATTTTTCCCTTATAGAACTGTGTATCCCAGTTGTCCTTCATAGCAATTGCTAAGGCTGGAAAATTGCCCTGTGTAACTACTCTTGCTTACATGTCAAAGAAGGAGGAATATTTTTACCTCTCTTGCAAACTGAGAGGCGTCTGAGACTCACTGGGTGCCCTGTATAATGTTGCCCTGTATAATGTTATTTTCTCCATTTTCCAAAATATTAATTATTGTCCCACTAAATTTCTGAAATTTTGATGAGAAGCCCCTATTTGCAGCAGAGATACTAGTAAAATTCTTATTTTCTTCTGTGGAGCCAGGAGATATAAAAAAAAAACAAACAAACCCAAACCAAAACCCCAAAACATAACCAGAAAAGCAATGGTTTGTTCAGTAGGGAGAAATGAAGTTTCCTAAACTGATGATCACTGAGTGGGTAACTTAATCCTTAAAAGACCTGGGTTTGAATGTAGGTGCACTGGAGGATTCCAGTCAGGATCAGGAATTAATTCAAGTGTGATAGCAGCCGGAATTAGCATGCTTTTCTCTTAATCCTTTCCAAATTCTTTCTTCTCATGTTTGTTAACTTTCCTTATGGTTTGTTAAATATTTGTCATTTTAACAAGTTTCAGCACACGTTTCATTAATCATCATCATCAAGCAGAAATCTTTACCACTGCAGAAATTTTTTTTGCTCACTTCTGCAATGCATAGAGAGAAAGGGAAGTTTTTGTGTTTTTCTAATGCAAAGTGTGATACTTTTAATTAACCTTTCAGCATAACATTGACATCTATTTTTCTAACCTTGATCTGTTTTCTATCTGTCCTCAAAAGTGTAATTACTTTCCCAGGATGCTCCACCTGGAAGTTGGGTACAGGATAGCATGTTTATTTCATGTGGATAAATCAGAATCAGATGGGTGAACTGCTGAGATCCCTTCATGCATTTTTCAATAGGTCTGCAGAGGCTATGCAGTCAATGTGGAAAAGAAGGAGTCAGTGAAGATCAAGCAATTATACATTTTGATCAGCTGTTGGGATTGATCAAACTCATCTAAAAAACTGACATGAAAGAGATTTCATGAGCCATTTCAGAGAGACTAGAAGGTCACTAATAAGAAGGGCAAACGAGGGGAGAGGAAGACAAAGCTAAGGATCTTATACATCTTGGAAGACCTTTTCACAAAGCCCCTTACATTTCTGATAGTGAAGAATATAAAGAAGGGGAAGGTGTGTAGTTTTTCTGCTCTGTATTTTTGTTCTGTCTATAATTGTGGAAACAGTAGTAGAATTGTTGAGACCCTTGGCTTTCATGGGCTTCAATTACTCTGTATCCTTGGAGAGTTTATTGTAAATCATAGTAATCACAGGCCTGGACTTCTGGAAAATGAGTGTCCTGAGGGTATATATCTGGAAGAGGGGCATTAGTCCCAGGACCTTGGCAGTCAGATTAGACATGCCTAGTTCTCAAAACTGATGTTAAACAGAGGTCCTTCAAGACATCATATTTTAAAGTCCAAAGACAGACTCAGTAGTTGGACTTTATTGAGACTCAAAAAGATTAAAAATTCACATGTTCGGTGGGAGAGGGGGCCAAACAGCAGCCTCCTGGGTGACAGTAAAGGCTGCTCAATGAGGGCTGGACAAAACAATCTTAAATGCAAAGCACAACAAAAGAAACATTATTTTAGAATGAAAAGCAGAAGCATAGCCCAAGAGAAAATAGCAAAGCCCTTAAGCTTTGGGCAGACACCAAAGACCCTTGTTTCCATTTTTGGGTTGCTTTCATTTTCTTTACAGTAAAACCAGCCTGTCTTCTTGTTACTCGATTTCAGCCACAGCTATTTTAGAAATAATTGCATCACATAAATCTCTTCCTGGTATCTGTTTTTGCTGCCCTCTTTGTCTGCAGAACCATAGTATTTTGATCAATTAAAATATAAAATGAGGAAACAAACCAACATATTTATTTATCAGGTCATCAGTTAGTAAAAACTTATATTTTCATTATCCAGTAAAAGCTTTTATGACGTACACTTTTTCCTTCTGTCTAGCTGCCATTTGAGGGCCAATTTTGGTGATACTATAAAGTGACGGAGAGCGGTCAAGCTGAAAGATCATCAATAAGTGTAAATGGTAAAAAAGAGTGTTTACAGTAAGGCACTGGTTTCATGACCTTTATAATTCCATTTCTCCTCTGTGCCAGTGTGACTGTCTCTGATGGTAATGTGCAGGGACTGCAAGGCCTGGGTGGGATCAATCATGTCTGGTCATGGCCTCAGGGCCCAGAAGGCGAGCCAGATCTGACTACAGATTGAGCTAAAATTGAAACTGACCACAGAAAGAAAAAAAAAGAATAGTCAAAAAAAAGCAGTATTTTTTAAAGTGATTACGTTCTCATAATCTTGGTTTTTGTTTATACAACTTCAAAATTTGTCTTCTGAATTACTGCCTTGCTACAGAACATACTCATACATTCAGCAAACAAACACATGGTTGAAACAGATCTCTGAGCATTTAGAGCCTGCATGGAACATGTACTTTTGTGTCTTGAAGAGAATAAATAGAGTAAGCAAATTTATCATATGTCCGTGATAAATTTCAAAAGCTCGAGAGTCTATGAAGTACCTAATTGTCCGATTTTTTAATGCTAAAAAAAAGAAAAGTATACATTAAAAATTACTTCGCCAAGCAGATTCTCCTGCATGTCTTACAGAAAGACTTTTTCCTGTGTTTCTATTTTTCCTGAATTAATAAGCTCGGCAAATTCAGTGACAGAACCATTTCCTCTGTATGTCTGAATATGGCTCTTTCCTAAAAGTGTAAAGCACTGCAATGTACACTAATGACAAATTTTAAAAAAACCCTCAAAACATAAACAAGTTTCCCTAACTTCTGGAAAGGTTTGGGATTACTTTTCTGCTTTTTCTAGCCCAAGTGATAATTCTTTCAAAAGCTTTTAATGTAAAATAAAGAATCAGCAGGCCAATTTCATTTAGCATGAGGAATTTTCAAGGCAAATAACAGAGTTATTTGTACAAGCTAAGCAAATATTAGAATGCATAAGAAGAAACAAACCCAAGGGATGCAAAGTTAATGTCACGAACCATTACAAATCTGGAGGGACTAATGAGGGAGAATCTACAAAAGCTATTTTAAGATAAAAATCTTTTGAATGTATTTTATTGGACCTTAATCTTTCAGAAACACTCAGGAAAGTGTCCTCAAATTATTGCAAAGAACAAAAAGTTTAAAATGTCATTAGAATTATTTTAAAAAAAGAAAAGTGCTAGTTTAAATTCTAAGTTATTAATAGAGCACCCATGACCCAGACTTCACCAAAATCTCCATTTTTACTAAGCCACTAAGAGCTGCACTTCAGAGTTGTGTTCATCTTGAAAGAAGAGGTGTCTGTGGCAGATATATAAATAAGAAAGGAACTGTGAGTATTTAGAGCTTTTATGCCGTCATTGTCATTGTCCTTCTGGAATAATTATACGTTACATTCCCCTTGACATTTGCAGTCTGGGTTTTGGATAATCTGTGAAAGGGCTCTTAACCACAGAACCCTTTTGTGACTTGACCATGCCTATTTTAAGACTTCAGAGGCGGTCATCAGCATCCTCTTCAAAAGGATAATTGGAGGGACCAAAGACTGCACTTTAGAGAGCACCGTATTTTATGTTGTAGGTGTATATTCAGGATTTTGCAAATGCTGCGTAGGTGCCTGTATTTGCATCCACACGTGACAAAAACAGAACAGTGCACAGCAGGCACACTCAATGCAGACTGCACTGTGAGTAGAGCTCATGGACGCAGTAGACATCTCATTGCTTGCTCTCAGCACTGAAAGGTTATTTTATTTGAACTGAAATACTGGATTTGATCCCTTGCTCCAGCAGCTTGAGGTAAGAAAGCTTAGGATTTAAGCTGCCCTCAAAGGTATTGGGCTGAGACCCGAAAAATGGCTGCAGCCCTCACAAAAGTTTATTTCAAACAGGGGCCTCAGAGCATGCCTAGACTGCCCAGAGGGAAGGCATCAACACAACCCATCCTGGAGAAGAATTCTTGCTTTGTATCATTCTTACAGAGTTTGGATTGAGTTGATTAGGACAGAGTAGAATCAGCATGTACCTCTCTCCTTTCCTGGATTTAACTTCCTTTGCAGGACAACTCAGATTCTGATCTTATAGGCATCCTTTCCTTCTGTGTTCTGGTGAGTGAATTGACATATTTTCTTTATCATGGCCCAGTATCAATAAAGGAAAAGATATCTTAAGTTGATATTAAGGGTGGACTTAATTTAAATGTGGCCAGCTCAGAGGAAGGGTGTGGGTTATGGCTGGGCAAACTGTGCATGGCAAATAGCCGTAGGTATTCGGGGTCATGGAAAACCAAGATTTTATGGCAACTGAGGAAGCAGTTGGCACACATACCCTGGCAGCAGCTCTGGGTGAGGTGAGAGAAACTCCTTCCGAGAGCAAAGCCATTACCTTCACTTCTCCACCCCCAAATCTGCACACTCTGATTGCTAAGATGTTTCCTTCCTCCATTTTCTTCTGTCTCCTGGGTACAGAGAGCTTGCCATTCCCCAGATGGCATCACTTACCTGTTGAGAAGCCTCAGTCTACCTCTGATTTTTTTTTTGTTTGTTTGTTTTTTGTTTGGTTGGTTTTTGGGTTTTTTGCCATGTATGTGATTGACCTAAGACATTAACTTGGCTCACTTTGAGTAGAGCTGAAATAAGCTGCTCCTGAGTTTCTGCATGGATCCCAACTCTGAGGGATATTCTGTGGGCTGTTCTTTCCCAGGGTCATAGTATTAAATGGTAATTTAGGTTGAAAAGGACCTGCAGAAGTAATCTAGCTGGATCTCCAGCTCAAAACAGCATTGGCTTTCAAGTTATGTCTAGTTGTTGTAGGCCTTCTCTGGCAGAATGTGGATTATCTCCAATATGGTGTCTAAGCCAAGGGGAAGCGAAGTGCTCTTTTTCTGTCTTGGGTTTAGTGGGATGCTGGTCAGCTGCCCCAGACTGTATGCTAACTTCCAAATAGCTGAAAGGAAATAAAAAACAAATCCATTTAAATCAATTGCTTTGTACCCCTGTTTCTGGTTGAAACAACCCTGAAGAATAAAGAATGAAAATGTGAGGTGGGAAAGCAAAGCTTGGGATCCCCATCAGGAGTTAGCATTTTGCTTTAGTTCCATCAGGATCTAGCATTTTTCTTTAGTTCTGCTCAATGGTGAAAGGCAAGATTTCAGCCACAGCTGGCATTGCCCAGTGCTTTACTTTCAGAGGCTTCCATCTCGGTGTACGAGATTTGTGGATCACCATTTTCCAGAATCAACCTCTTCTGATTCTCTTCATATAAAATGTCCTGGACACTTAATTCAGGGATCAGGATTCTGCTCTGAGGCATTGCCACACTAATATGCAGAGATACTGATATGTTAGTATATCTAGCCCTTGACTATGAAAGATTATAATCTTCAATTCTTAGCTATCTATTTGAAGTTATACCTAAATTTCATCTGGACCTCAAACAGTTTTACATTGTTTTACTATTCCAGTCATTTCAAAAAGAACTTTTAATGCTATGATGATGTATGTCACTCCCTATTGATGGATAGTTTGCGTGTCTACCGAAGCTCAAGCAAACTAGTAAGCATTAGAATGATTATTTTACACTAATCTATTCTTTTAAAGTAATTAGCTGAGTTGGACAGCAAAACAACTCTTTCCTACAAGAGTCAGTAAATGGACTCTCTGTAAGTGCGAAAGCTGATTACTTTGATATAAAGAGAGACATTATTTTTTGCACCTCTGGAAAGTTGCCTAACTTGAAAGCCTCATAATCTGATTTTCATAAATCCTATTTAACACATTATTATTTTCTTTTTAACAGGCAGCACCTAAAGTGATATCAATTTTCTCTGATGTTACCCCTTCTTTTTATAACAGAATCCCACATCCCTACTTATGCATAATTTGTGTAATAGTCACCAAAATGCTATATTAAAACTAATCTTTTTACATTCATTTTCTTTTAAGAACAATTGGAATAAAATGGCATGCAGTTTACATTTCTACAACCATACTGACTCATATTTGTGTCAGATTTTAAGGGCCTTGCTGCATAGAGAAACCAATTATTTTCTTACAACAACTCAGGTCTCAATAAGATTTCAGTAAGTTTAACCTTTGACCTGAAGGGATGCATGCCAAAAAGGAGAGAGAGAGAAACTGATGATCAGTTCATTTTGGCAAGGTCTAGAGAATTGTATTGTAATCAAGACATAAAGGACAGACAAGGAAAAAAAAACCCACGTGTTAAAAATAGAGATTGATATGAAATTCAAAGGAGCAACTTTTTCCAACTGGAGAAATTTCATTTGATCAGAAATCCATCTCGAAAAATGGATTACTCCAATGTATCCAATATATTTGTATACTCTGATATATTGAGCTGTATTTTTAATGTAATAAGCAAATGCATTTCCACAGTTTAAATTTGGTACTATTATACAGTCTATGAAAATTCATTATAGCAAGTCCCCCATTATATTCCATATCAAAGTCCTTTGTTAAGAGTTCTGTATGGGACCCACAGCATCTTTCCCGGTTTGCCATTGTCAGAGGCTTCATGTAATCCCATGCATAAATACACCTTGAAAAGAGGGGATACTTTGGAGAAGGGATACTTCTCTGAAGGTTATTGGAAAACTTGTCTCATCATTAGCTTCTTTCCAAATCTGCTTATTGGTATTTGTTGTGCCAATATTGTTCCTGAGGCACATTAATTTTCTCTCCCGTGTGTTTAACTTGCTGCAGGGTTTTTGTCAGAGCAAGCAGGCATTGCTTTTCCAGGCAGGTGGCTGTGAATTTCCTCCTTTTGGCTAATTAAGCAGGCACCCATGTGGCACTTTGCACTAATGGGACCTACTGGGGACTTATTGGCAGCAGGCTGTCCTAGCTTGGGCACTCTGTTAGACACATCCACTGCAGAGGGAGAGACAGACAGACAGATAGACAGGCACAGAGGGATAGACTCCACTTGCCCAGCTTGGAGAGTGAGCACAAGACCTCTGGTCATTACCTCTCCTCACATGACCAAAGGTACCTCTTCCTGCACATTCTCCTCCCAGTTTTTATCCTTATTTCAGAATATATTTTCAAATTGAGCCCTTTTTTATTTTTATGGCCACTTGTGAACAAATTTGTGCCTCTGTCCAAGAAAAGAGAAAGTAATTTTTCCTAGAAGAAAAGAATCAAATAGATATGCAGTGATGTTCTGAAACAAGTTCTGAGTTTGCACAAAAAAATTGAGTCTTAAAAGTAAGACTTTAGTATTGATTGTGTTTGCTACTGTTTCCAGCCTTCATGTGATTTTAAAAGAATTTAATCACCTTGTAGAACTTTCTGTTGCACAGTCTGAAAATTCAGTGAGAATATTACATGTATTGGAGAGGACTTCTGATGACATGAAAAGCAGAGTATCTGGGAACATATTCATTAAAAAATGGGATTTTAGAGAGGTTCCTGAGAAAATAAAAACAAAATAAAATAAAATAAAATACTAACATAGAAATCCTCCTCTATCTTTTATGACTTCTGAGATATGCTGAGTAATACTGTGGCTGACACAGAGGATCTGAGCTTTCATTCAGTCACAATGCCTTTTTGCTCCTCTTCTTCCACTCCATAGCCAAGCATTTTCTGTTCTATGAGTACTTACCAAGTATGTTACTATCCTTTATTGTGGCCTAAATATTGACTAAAAAGTGAATATAACCATTATTAAATTATAGTGCTCTTTTTAACTTTACATTTAAAACTTCAAGTTTCTTTGATTGCTTGTTTTGTTTTTTAAATTATTTTTAATCCTCTTCCCTGCTCATGCTAGGGACAAAGGTAGACTTTTTGTTAACACTAATGCAAAGTGGGCTGGGAAATTATTGATTTCATCATAGATATTTCACAATTTGTCTTCCTTATGCCAAATGGAAAAGTAGAAGATTAAACTCCTGTGTTGTGAAAGTAAGAAAATGTCTAAAAGGTAAAGAGTATGAGAAAACACACATTTTTTGAATCAGAAAACATAATGATTTGAACAAGTTTGAACAAGGAATTCCCATGGCTGTATTCAGTAGAATCATATTCTTTAATCAGCAGAGTAAAAGAATGGCTACTCCTTTTGACAGCCTAATTCCCATAGCAGCTCTTTACTTGAGGAGTCTCAGCATTCCTTGTTCACATCAATCACCTGTTAGAAAAAATACAATTGTTCACATATGAAAATAATATATGAAGATAATTTTGTGAGTTAATTGAGAAAAATAAGTGGAAAACTAACCAAAGTAATATTTAAAATGAAAAAACCCTTACGTCTCCAACTCCAAGACTTTTACCTTTTGGAAAGAGAGGTGGATAATCTTTCTTCATCTTGAAGAGGTATGTAGGTTGTATAGAAGCCGGGCCTGTAGCCAGGTTCTTCAGTGAGCTGATTTCAGAACAAAAAGCAAGAATTCTCTTCCTCCCACTACATTTTTGCTACCTACGGGTATTTAGTGCCGCCTCCATTTGCTGTCTATTGAGTGACATTAATCTAGGCACTCCAGTTCTTTAATATTAATATCTTTTTAATTGAATCAGCCCATATGCCAATTATTTATCAATTCTTTATATTTTCTTCTGAGCTTCTTTTAACTTTTGATTTTTTCAATTACAGGGATTTTTGTAGGAGGCTTAAAGTAATTATACTTCTATTCACCAGCTATATTCCTAATTAACAATGATTCCTTTTCTAAGGTCTGTGGATGACATGCTGCTGAGTGCAACATCTTTCACATTTAATAAGAAAGAGGAGTCACTGAAGTTTAACTTCTTTTTTTGTCATTTTTTTTATATCATGTTATTGGAGCAGAATTTATTTTCATTTTCCATCCAGGTCTAGTAACTGTAACATCTGAACTTGCATATCAAAAAGTAATAATTTTGCTTCTGTGACTTAAGCTACTATGTGCACCTATTTTTACCATGGAAAACTTATATATATATATATATACACTACTAAATTTTGTGATCAAGATTTGAAAAAAACATGGATTGCAATTTTATGTACGTGTTTTTATGTATGATTTTATGTATATGTTCTGGGGTTTGTCTTTTTTTAGTCCTCAAAATATTGTTTTACTTTGATGTTTAAATTTGGGTTATAAAAGACATAATCAGTTATTTAGAATAAAACTGATTAAAGAGGAAGGATTGTGAAAATCACCTGAAATATTTACCTTTTCTCCAATCTCAACTTGTCTAGCTTCAGCTTCCTGCTACTGAACTGGTCTTTAATTCCTAGATTTTCTTTTTCCTCTGTACATATCTTTAAACTTGGAGATCAGTGTTCTCTAAGCAGTTCCAGATGTCTCTACCTTCAGATAAGGCATTTCAATGCAATTTTCACTCTTGTTGTCAAGATCTGTACACCCAGTAGTTTTTTCACTACTTTTCTTGAATTTAGAATGCAGTGTAGAGCTGAACACAGATTTCTACATGACTCCAAAAGCAAAATAGCTTTTCCATGTTTCCATAGTAACTACCTATAAATTCAAAGTTTAACTGAGCCCTTGTGCTCCTGCCTTGCATTGGGAGCTCGTATTCAGGTGACTATGAACTGTCCCAAGATTTTTTCCTGGACAAAGTCTGTAATGGTCCTTGTATAGCCTATGCCTGAAAAATTTATACCGACATAGGGATATCAGTGCTAACAAGGGAGTATCAGCATGTGTGAATTAAATACACAAAACTGTCTGATGGGGCATTTGCCTAAAACAGGTCACACTGTAGAGCAAGATAATCACTAAACAGAATAAAAAGGAACTAGGGAATTACCAAGAGGCTTTGGAAAGAAAAAAGTCAGCCTGAAAAGGGGCTATAAAGGAAGCCTGGAATTTTTTTAACAGTGGAGAGAGACCTTGCAGTGGCCACAGCAATAGTCAAACCTTGGTGCTGCCCCACCACCATTTCAACCTATCCAGGCCAGACACGGCTTCCTCCCTGCCAGACACCATGAGCATCATTCCAGCCAGCTGACCAACAGTGCAGGTGAGAAAATGAGGGACCCACACCCCCGAGGTGCCCATGTGAATGCTTGGTGTGCTGTCTGGCATTAGTGCATAGTAGGGAGTGTCTCCACTCAGAAAAAGAAAGAACATCCACATATCCAAGAAGAAGTGTTGGTTTTAATTTTTCAAAAGGTCTGGTTGCTTACCCCTTTTATTATTAATTTTCCTTGCAGTATGTCAGCTGTCAAACATTTGAAGACAAAAGTTTGTTTACATTCCAGGAGAACAAAATCTACTGTAGGAAATACGATGATTTAGATTTTTTTTCTTCTAAAATGTTCTGAAATATACTCCCACTTTTCAAGAAATCTGTGATGAATAGCTCATCTAAAGTCACTGAGTGTCACTGTAGCTGCAGGTCTAATCACACTATATGAACTTCTCCTCTATGTGAACTCTGTTTCCTCTGCTTTTAATGATTGCTTTTGTCCTTCCTTGGGTGCCTGGACAGCATTCTCCCAGTCACTTTTCATCCCTTTCTCAGAAAACAGCTGTAAATGCAGATGTTCTGCAAAGCCTCCCATCTGAACCCGTCTTGGGGAAGATTCTTAACTCCTGTAAATTGTTGAGTACCACTTAAGTGTGTAAGACTTGGCTGATTCACACCATCTGGCCCTTTGAGCCTCTCTGTGTTTATTTGCATAATTGAACATACTGTTTCAGGCTCATGCTGTTTAACTGTAAGATTTCCTGGCCAGGGGCTGTCATAACAGCATACTGTACAGTCCCAAGGAAATTTAAAGAGCTATATAAATAGT
Source organism: Pardalotus punctatus (assembly GCA_013400915.1). Classification (NCBI taxonomy): domain Eukaryota; kingdom Metazoa; phylum Chordata; class Aves; order Passeriformes; family Pardalotidae; genus Pardalotus; species Pardalotus punctatus. The sequence continues at coordinate 373,069 of VZTX01022490.1, read as the reverse complement.
GATAAAATAGATCCATTTGCTTTTGCACTTCCTAAGCCTACCCCCAAAGAGCAGAGCTTTCTCTACAAGAGTTAGGTAAGGCTCCTGGAGTCTGAGTTGGACAAGTTCCTGTCCAAGCTAATAGCACAGCCTTTCTCAGAGTTAACACCTTAGACTCTGCACACAAGAGTTAATTCTGTTGGACCAACATTGAGGTTATTGACTTGTTTTGTTATACTACAGGATTTGCTGTTATTTTTTCTATTCAGCTTGGTTAGATCATGGTTTTACTGGATTATGTCGTCATTTACCTTTTGTCTTTACTTTTTCTAAAGGGCTTCAGAAGGATCCTACTACCCAGTACAAAATCAAAAGAATGTAGCGCATTAGCATTAGTTGATAGAGTGAAGAGCCCCCACCTGAGATCTAGATAAGATTAGCATCCTATTCCTTATGCAATTTCATACTAGATGAACAAAAGAAAAAGTACCAGCAATTTAATTCTAGGTTCTTGCTTGATTTGTAGTTTCTTTGACTTCTTAAACAGGGATGAAGCAACACTGTTAGCCTATTCAATGAGAAAAAATTCAAAATGTGGGAGATCTCTTTTCTTTTAGCTGGAGAAAATTCCTGTGTTGTTTATGCCTTATTTGTTCTAGGAGAAATGAAAGTACTGAATGAATATGCCACTGTCTTAGTCTCTTTTACATGGTAACAAAAAATGCCCCACTTTCTCCCTCCATCATAGCAGTCTGATAGGAGGAGGAAATATGGCTGGAGGATACCTCATGCTCCTTATACTCACTTCATACTGCATGCCCATGTGCATTCCTGGGAGGCTGTCCATGTGCAGCATTAAATCCCAGAGTTCCCTCAGTCCCTTAATCATTGGAGCAAAGAACAAATATTTTGTTTGCCTTTTAAGTTGTGCATAGAGCTCCAACTCCGATGTCACTATGCATACTCCACTCAGAACAGTGCTTCACTCTTTCAGTGTCTTCATAGACTTCTTGTTTGTGCTTTCCTAAAAGAAATATTTCCTTTACCTGTATATAACTTGTGTTAACACTCTGGGATGTTTTTTAATTTCCTTTCTTTTCTTTTTTTTTTTAAATTTTAGTTCCATTGATTTTTTTTTTGTGTGTGTGTGTGGCTTGCTGTGAGGCATCCTGAATCCTGAATTCCTGCATTCTTTTTTCTGCAATGTCTGTGACAACAGAAGTCGTCATAATAAAAGTAATTTCACATTGCACAGTGTCATTCAGACTGATCAGACAGTGAGGAGAATCAGCAAATTTTTCCTCAAACTATTTTCCTAGACGTTTTTAAAGTACCTTGCATGTCTAAGGCATAGTAGAAATATAGAACATCTAGACATGAATATGATATCATATGAAGAGAAATAAGATCTATGTACATTAAGAATGCCACTACTTGCCACTTAAATTTTGCAGAAATCAATTTTATTCTGTTAATATTTTCTATTGTAGTAATATTTATAATACTGCAGTATTCCATATCTATAATATTGTGGTACTTAAAACTTAAGTTGTGATTTTCCAGTAATATGTATTTATGTGTACATATCTATTTCAAATATTTAATTTCAGGTAATGGCAAGATAAGAAAAATCAGAACAATAAAAAATTATTTCAAAATGCATTTAAAACAAAACAGAAATAAGTTTCAAAATAAAGTTGTCCTGATTTTCTTATAATTATGAAAATAATTTCATACTTTTTTTTTTTAAAGCCTTACAAATCACCAAAGATGATGATCTGGGGCAGCGAGTGTATTTGGGTTTTTTGTTTAATTCATTTTGATGTGTTTTGGTTTGGTTTGGTTTAGTTGGGTTTTCTTGTTTTTCTGGTGTTGTTGGAAGTTTTGTTTTAGTTTTTTTTTTAGGGTAGCAATTTACTTTAATCAAACATGTTTATCAAATATAGGAGATGTTAATTAAATATTTGGCTTGATTTGGTTGCATTTTTTTTTGCAACAGTTGTTTTGACCAGAATTTCATAACTGCCAATGTAACTCCTTCCAGATACAGTCTAAAGGCCAAATTTGATGCTTCTTTTCCTATGGAAAGGAGAAATTAGAATGCAGGTCCTGTAGAGCTCAGAAATACCCGTACAGTCTCACAGCTTGGTGCTCAAAATCCAGGAGCTGTCTTTCTTGTAGCTGGTGGAGAGGAGACAGGGAGTTCCCAACATATTCCAAGGTCAGGCACTAGATATGGTGCCTGACTGGCACAACAAATAAAAAGGAAATGTCCTCTTCAGCATTTTTACTAGGATCTGGAGCACACTAAAGCAAATATCCTGGCTGTTCCCATCTGCTGGGCTTCGGTTCTTATTGCATGGATGACTCAGGGCAGACAAACCGAATTTCGTTTGGGTAAGAGAAGCCAGAAGGTACATTCCCAAATTATATCTAAAGCGCTCCAGCTGTTGGGAACACTCAGTGCATGGGACCAGGCTGGAGGGAGTTCAAAGCAAAGCATCCTGAAACAAATACAGCATGGACACAAGGGCCCCAACAAGATCTGGTGATTTCTGCAGATATGTTCCTAATTCTTCTTGATGAAGACAGAAACAATGAGAGATCATCTGGACCTCCCCTGTAGTTTGATAGAAAGACTTGGTTTACTTTACCCTCTGATTTACTTTCTTATTCAGCAATATGCAATACAGCTGAGGAAATATTGCNTTTAATTTGTCCCAAACATTCCAATATTCTGTGAGTCTGAGGTCTGGATAGTTTTTTTTTTTTTTTTTTTTTTTTTTTTTTTTTTTTTTTGACACTATGAAAACCCTGACTGCAAGGCAAGATGTCCAGATTATATTTATAAGTCTGTAAAACTTTTGGGGTAGGGAGTTATTTTGTTTGACAGCAACAAAGTTTTTCATCTGTAAAACAGATTATAATACTTGTCTACCTTATGAGGATTCTGGGAATATGAATAAATAAATGTTGAAATTACTTCAATGAGAGATATTGTAAACCCACACAACATCAAAATTTGAATATTATATTTATCTTTCCTCGTGTATTTAGGCAAACTTGAATAGTGAAAGCTCTACCTGCAAAGATGTTAGAAGAAATCAGATACTTAAGATGATAAGAATTTTAAAGAGAAAAACTACTCCTGTTAGATTATTTTGTAGGAAGAATAGCTAGAAGAGTTGTGTGTTAATATTTCACAAGTTTTGGAAGGTTTCAACATTAAGACCTTAGGAAATTTCTTCTGGGTGGGTTTTTTTGTTTGTTTCTGAATGAGTTGAACTGATTTTTTACTGTGATACCTTTGAGCAACACAATCATAAATAAGGTTACTGTCGACTTCTTTTTTCTCCTTTGGTGACTTTGGGGTTTTTTTGTAAGCAGTGAATATTGAAACATGCTGGAGGCTATGTTATGATATAAAATTTATGTAAATCAGCATACACATGGAAATATTCAATACCAGGTCCAGATCTGGGGAAATCTGGATATACAAGATAGGATCTTTTGGAAACTAATTACAGTTTTAAAGTCCTGTCATTAAGAAGTCCTTACTAATGCTGAACAGAAATTAAAAACCTTTACTATTTTGGGGGCAAGAGGCTCTCATTTTGTAACTCTGAGGACTGAGTTTCATCAGTATTTGAGGGATAAAAAAGTCAGTGATACACTGCTATCCCTGCCCCCCACACACAGAGTTTTCCAAAAGTGGCAAAAGGAGAGATATTGCTGATATCTAAGATTGCCTGAACACGCAACTAGGCTGGACATGCAGCATCCTAAAAAGTGTTTCCTGAAAAAGTCTCCTGCTTTGATTTTACTGAGGTTCATACAAACATAACCATCATTTTTATCCTGATGGATCTTGAAAATTCCACCCCGAGATTATCCAAATCAGCATATAATGACTTTTAGTAAAACAGAATCATAGATTTTAACTGATATAAACAAAAAATATCAGTCTGTACTGATAGCTAATTTTTAATTTGTGTCACAAGGCTATGTCTTGATTGCAAGTTCTGCTTTACAATAGTTGTAGTGTCCTGACTTGCTGGTATCTGACACACTCTGGAAATCAACTGCTTTTGCTGAATATGACATGCAATTACAACATCATCATAAGCTGAACAGAAAGACTGCTGAAAGACTGTATTATTTTATTCTGATAACTATACTATATTTTAAGTGGTAGTCTTCAAGAACCGCAACTAAAACATGCCTTTGATTTAAAAAGTTGGAAAATTTACTTTCCTCATAACATGAATTAATAAAGTTGTGCTGTACTCTGTTGTGACTTGTTAGACAACTTTATTGCCTTGAAAAAAGAGATATATCTTTGCAATAAAATCCATCCATCTTTGAGTGCTAAAAATCAGTAGATATGGAAACTTCAGGTCACCATTCTGGCCTGTGTATAGATTTTGGCTGCCTCATTTTCTTTGAAGAGCAAATAGGTAAAATAAACTGAATTACATTAAAAATATTTCAATGCCAACACTTTTTGATGATGTTAGAGTAACAGACAGCAAAGGAACGTTATGTTCAATTAAACCTTAAAGCACTTCTAGACTCAGAGTATAAAGTCTGTTAAAATGGAGGAGGAACTGCAGTGACTTTCCAGTCAGCCTTATTGAGGAATAGCTTCTAAACTGCCCAAACTAGGATGGACAGAAATATCCCCTTCATTCTCTTCCATGGTTAGAATATGTTGATTATAGTTCCATGAAAATAAAGATAACTTCAATGTTTAGTAAGACCCAAGGGGTTAGTTTTTTAATTGTTGAATAAGATGAAAATAATGTGAAATAGAAAAGAATTTGGGTCTTGCACTGTTTTTATATCATGATATTATTGAAAAGGAATGAATAGTCTATATTTTCTTGGAGAAGCCTTGTATTTTATTAGACCCTTTTACTAGATGCATTATGAAAATTACAAAATTAGACACACCAGTCACACTTAATATAATTCTTTAATATTTAATCTTGTTATATAATACTGTTAAACAATTTAAAGCTGAAATTTCATCAGATCTTTAACAGGATTATCCAAGTATTTGTTGAGACATTGTTAAGAATTCCATCTGCAGCATTTTCATCCCCAGAAAAAATGTTGGAAGTGTTAATGGTTCACTAGGTGTCACTCTTCTCTCTATGAAACTGCTGATGGAAGATGATTCCAGCATGGCAGGAGACACCATTCCCTTCTGGAAATGCCATTTTAGCTGGAATATAAAGCCATAGCCCTGGTTACTTGTAGTCATTAAGAAGTCCACACACTTTTTCAAATGAACAGGACCATTGCTAACCACAGCAAATTGCAAATTGTCATAATAGTATTCTTGCTTGTTTAAATATTTTTTTAATTTAAAATCAAATATGATTCACATTTCTTTCTAAAATCAGTATTGGCTGATACACTCAGCTGCATTAGTCTTTACTTAAAGGCACCATTTTAGTGGTTAAAAATTTATATCAAGAATGACTGTATCTCATTTAATAAAGTATTAAAATATGTAACCCTTTGAAAATGAGAAATGGTAGGTAATGAATATTGCATAGGAGAATACAAGCACAAGATATATGCCCCAGAATCTGGCTGTGGTTGGAATTGTGAGATTATGGTGAGGTACTTTTTACCTCTGAGAATTCCCATAGTAGGAGGTGCTCTTTTTTTAATCAATAGGGCCATTCCAGGGGACCTCATTCACCGCCAAGGAGACCCAGCTCCACCTTCCACCTTTCAAAACAAAAGTTTATTTGGTCTCACCGTGTCCTGACAGAGCTGTTCCTCTTTGCATGGACCCACAGAGAATATTTCCCTACCTTATTTTTCAGAACCATTTTAAGGCAGGTAAAGAAATGTGTGCTCCAGTCTCTAATATCCCTCTAAATGTTAAGCAAGACCCATCCAGAAATGTGTTCATCTGTTGGTAAAGAAATTCTGGGCTTGGGCTCCAGTGTCCACATGTGAGGTTAACATTTCATGGCTGCAAATATCATTAAGGACTGATCAACTCTGCTCCTATTCTGGGAATTCAACCTCTTGGTTATTTGGCCAATATTAGAAGGACTACAAAATGAAATATTTTTCACTGTAATTTTCAAGAAAATAAAACTCCAAAGAAAACATTATTTGTGGTCCATTTGTCTCACTGTGCATATTTTTTAAAATTGAGATAAAGTCAGGTTAGGCTTGACATTGAGGTTGTTTAATCTATTGTTCATGGGGTTTCAGACAGAGTATCCAGGTTTATATTTGTCCCTTTTTGAATTGTGACCTGCACAGGATGATTTTTGGACTGACAAAAGAGATTTCTATTAGATTTTTACAGTTTAAACTTATTACATTTTCTAATCATGTATCATGTTCCATTCATGTGATAGGAAACAGATTTGTGGAAGAAAGTAGTCTACATAATAATCAAGGTAAGACAGTATTGCAGAAAAACAGATTTTATTTATAGATATCTACAAATAACATGTCTGCATTATTGATTCTTTTGAGATAGTATTCACAGAACCATGAAAATATTTATGTTTCTGTTTCCTGTTTGTTGCAAATGCTTAGAAAGATGTAAATATTCTCTTCAAATGCTTTAAATCTAAAACAGCTTAAGTAGAGTAAGGGACAAATAGGTCTCAGAATAATGAAAGTTACATGCCAATTTAATTCTGGCTTCTCTTATTTATTCTTTTAGTACAGGCCCACATGTCAACAAATAAAAATGTAAACACCAAGTAATTTTGCTGCTCAAATAAATATGAACATTATCATGGGGATATCTCTTCATCTGCTTTCTTTCATATTGCTTACTGTCACTCCACTGTTCTGTTATCACAAAAAGATACTTCCAGATGTCCAAAATTGTCTCTAGAATTCTCACCAATGAGCCAGAAAACAATTGCAGCTGATTTATCTATCCTTTGTTAGAATGGATATAGAAAAAGGCTTTTATATTTTAGGTTTGTAGTAACTGATTAAAGAGATAGGAAGAGAGGCTCAATCCCAGTAGATGTGGAAGAAGAAGGAGGTAAGAAAACTTTGATGCTATGGTACTCCAGAAACTCAAAATCTTTGATTTGGGAATATACAAAGAGGTCAGTGATGTATATGCTAAGGAATGAGGTGGTGCTGGAGGATCTTCAATTAAAAATGGGGTGATGTGGGGCAGCTGATGATCCCATCCCCATCTGAGGTGAATCACATCAGTCTGATCCCCTCTAGAGATCCACTTCCATAGCAAAGTTGAGAATGTCCTGATGGAGGTTTTGTTCAGCTGCAACTGTTAATATATTTGTTTATTTAAAGACGTCACCAATAATTTCTAAGCTAAATATCTCCATAAAGTCATCATTTTACATTCCCTTGGTACTCATTTCTGAAAGATGGAATGTGAAGAAATCCAAATTTGTTTAAATAAGCTCGAGTTTTTTAAAGACTATTGCAAACCTCACATAAAAGAACTTTTTAAATAACCCAGTTAGTTTGATATTTTTCTGTAAAATTCTTCCTTCTTCATACTGAACATTTTCAGCTTTACAAGGGGATTCTGCATAATTACTTCAGTTATTATTTTTATCCTGGCAAGAAAATTATGTACTAACACCATCCAGGAGTTCAAAGTTGTATTTTGCAACAAATATTTAAAAATTTATAACCTGCATTAAGGAGTTGCAACATATCATTTAATTTCAGGGCATATTTTTGTCCTCCTTAGAAAGAATAATTTCAAAAAATTATTGAGGAGCTAATTTGAAACACCTCAAAATAATCATCAGAAAACGGAACACTTAAATTCATAAATGTAGGCCATTTTTGAGTGATCTGTAATCAGTAACTTTGAAATCTGGCCTGAGACCTTTTATTGAGAGAACTTTATCCTCTGGTCAATATTTCTGTACATATCCTTTTCTAAATTTGGAAAGAATAATTGAATAACTTTGAAATAAACACAATACACACATTTTTCTTTCTCCAGCAAAACTTTTCTATTTCACCAATCTATTTTGACTTTTGTGTATTTAAATTATGCATAAATTTTAGGAATTTGTACTGACATCTAGTTCAGTGTCTCCTTATAGTAAAACCATTGAATAGACATGTCTTGATGCCATGACAGAGTATCATTTACAAAACAGGTATGTCCATTTTGCTATGCAACTCGTTAAAATTTCCGAAATCATAGAGGAGTTTGGGTTGGAAGGGACCTTAAAAATCATCTAGTTCCCAGGCTGCTTAGAAAATGTCTACAGTGTAGTTTTCCTCCAACACTTGAAAAACTGTGCAATGTCTTAGCTCAATATTCATATGTGCTAAATACTTTTGTTCACTTAGGAATAACTGTTGTGATTTGAACTTCACTTTCATTATCTGTTTGTGACAGAAAGCTTGGTGACAGAAAAAAACACCCCAGTGAAATATAACCAGAGTATTCATTTAAAATGTCATTTCAATACTGCCAGAAATGTTTTCACTGTTTGCCTATCTTAATTGAAGATTCAATAATATTTGTTCTTATGAAAAATACGCAGGTTTCTATGTGCTCTTTGACTACTTGAACATTTTGTTGTGCAGTTTCTGTTCTGACAAAACCCTTGTGCTGTGACTCACCAGTGTCTCAACCAACTCAAGCATTTTCCTCTGATATACAGATTCTTTATTTCTATCACAGAGAGGGCAGTGCACTATATAGCTTTTCATGGCAGTAAACCTTTATACTTGAAGCTGTCTTTTTATCTTTCTTGATTTACAATGCAGAGCACAGTTTGAATTTAACAGAAGAAAAGCTGTTGGGTTTTTGTTCTCAGAATCACTAGCTCTGCCAAGAATAGATTGATGCCATTTTAAGACATTGAGTGTTTTCATTCTTTCTGCCTTGCATAGAATGCACCTCTGGTTTCTTATTAACAGAGTGAAGAAGAAAGTATGTCACTGAGATACACAGTTGTTACAAATTTAGAATATTGTTCATTTATATTTTCATGCAAAAGTTGATTAAAATATAAATCCTGATGCAAGTCCTTAACTTCCATTTTGCAAGTAAAGTAAGCATTAGGTTAAGAGGAATTTCCTCCAGCATGGTCTGGAACTCACTAGTTTAAATAGGTTGGTTAACAATAAACTACATTCCTGCCACCTTTGCTCCTACTTCTGGTGTGGCCAACATTTTATTTTTTTTTCCTCAAATATAACTGGTTAGTTAAAAGTTTCTGCTTTACCTTGTTTTATGCTCAAAAACCTTACAGTGAAAAAAATCATACACAAACAATGTGTAATTGCAGCTGTAAGTACTGCATGGCAATAAGACTAGTTCATAGTGATCTGAAAAGTATTATAATGTGGGCAAGGAGGTAGAGCTACTTTTTCAAGAGACAAGCTAACACTAGAAATGTTTGTATCATTAGAATAATCTTTTGTAAATAAATTTCACTGGCTATTGAAAGCCCTATTATTGCTTAAATGGGTGATTTCAAATTTTCTGTTTTGTTCCTGCTTTACTGTTTTATGAGATTAGTTAGTCACTGTGTGTAACTGAAAACTTGGCCAAGGACTAAAAGTGCAGACCAGATTTATGAGATTGGGCCTGGAGCAGAAGGCTGAATTTGTGTGTGAACATTTGTCTGTATCAGAATTGCATAGAAAAACCTTAAGATTTACTTCAATCTAGACTTTGATGGGTGGTATGACTCTTTTATTTGTTAGCTAAAATCCCATATCGTGAATATACAAATATTTAAAGTACAGAAACTGACAGCAGAGCAGAAGTTGGTCCATTTGCCTCATCTGAATGAGGAAGAAAACATGAAACAAGCCTGGCAGGAGGAGAAAGACAAAAAGAGCAGAGACTTAAATCTTTAGAGGAAAGAAGGAAGTATTGTAAAGGATCCAAAATGAACTGTGTACAGTTTGATTTGGATGAAAACTGCTGGAAGGTCAATGGCTTGGAAAACAAGACTGGAGGAAAGCAGGACTGGTGGAAACAGTTTCAGTTTTTTAGAGCACTCAGTTTAAAAACAAAATTTGAAGTTTCAACTCAGAGCTTTGGCTGACTTGAAGTCCCATCATGAAAGCTCCTGACAATACTGATACAGCACTTGAATGATTCAGCACAAGCTTTATTCTGGTTATTGGCTCAGAAAGCATAGAGAAATGTGAGAATAATGGTTTCAAGGCTCCATTACATTGGAGTAATAATTTATAAAGTGTTATAAAATATTAAATTTGGCAGAAATAAGAGCATAATCATAAGGTTTATTTACTCTATTATACATTATATCATATTTCAAATAAGGAAAGCTGAAATCTACTCATTCCTTTTTCATTGTATAATGCTGTAAGATTATGCATTTGCATTGAGATGGAATGTTTATGCCCTGAAGTGATAATTTTTGTGCATGAGACAGGTATTTGCTAAGTCACTGCTTAGGGAATGGATATTTTAAACAGGACTGGTACAGACAGACAGACATGCAGCAGGTTTAGCAGAGAATTGAAAAAATTCCTCACACAGGGGGAAGATCCCACAGAGCAGCAGAATGGCAACATCTGGTAAACCCCTGTAAACACAAGTGCATATTCACTCTTATTTCAAAGAGAAAATTACAGTGTGATATCCCAATTTTAAAGGCCCTAAGATGGGTGATAATGCACAGGCAAACATCCATGGAATGAAGTAAAACAGGAAAAACAAAACAGAAGAAAGAAAAGGTTACCCTTATTTTAAGTTCTAAAAATTAAAAATACAAAACAAAACAAAACCATAAACAAACAAAGAAACAAACCTTGCCAACCTTAAACTATGGCTATTTTATCTTTTCTTCCTACCTATTTTATTAGGCATAAATAACAGTTGACTCACCTGTCTTCAGATACTACCTTTCATTACAACTGTATTTCTTTATTATCTATTATTTATTGCTTTCACATTCAAAATTCTAACTTTTGTTTTTCCAAATAAATAAATAAATTAATAAATATTAATAATTGCAGTGGTGAAGTATTCTAAATTCTAAATGCTCTGTGTTTAAACAACTCATAGCTTGTGAATAGGTGACTGAAGTATGAACAAATTCAACACCTTGATTTCATATTCCAAAGGAGTGTTATCATTTAGCTGTGGTACCTTTATCTGTTTAGCTATGTTATCATGTACTGCCATCACAGAAGAGTCTAATTTTTGGTAGGATTTAGCGAAATTTATTATTCCTGTTATGAATGAAATGTTATTGTTTGTTTTTATTCAAAGTTAAAAAAAAATAAAAGCTGAAATAGTAATTCTTTTAGAAGATTTTGAAAAATCATGATGACGTTTGCATTGGTATTCTTGACAAAAAATACTTTGATTTCCATATTGCTGTTTTTCAGTTTGTTGAACAGATAACAAAAATATTTGGCTTAGGTCAACTTAACACTAAATTTCCTTTTTTGTGCTCTGACTTATTGCCCAAGAGCAACTTTATACAGTTGGGAAACATTATAATGCTGACCTGGCCTCAAATGATATATAAATATCTATTTTCTATTGCAGTTTTATGGCATTGTCTACTTCAGTGTCTGTTTAAGTAAATGAAATGCTCTCACTGCATTTAATAGGGTCTTGACCAGGGCTGACCTTAAATAAAAAGGAATTGCTGACACAAACATGTTCAACTAAGTTTCAGTATTCCAAGAAACCTGTGCTTTTGGATTTTTTCAATTGAACTTGAAGAGGGAAAAATAATACCCACACCAAAAACCTTTGGGAAAAAAAACTGATTTTGACTAGTATGTAATATCCTTTAGCAAAGCAAAGTAATTTAAAGCTAAATATAAACACTTTGTGAAGTTGTGTATTTATCAATGTAATGACTGTCTAGAATGATATAAGGTCTTTATGCTTCTTAATACCTTCTCTGAGAACAGGCCTTAGAGAAGAGTGTCTTCTTGATGAAAAGATGTGGTTTTTAGCAAGTAAATTATTTTTGATATTTTTATTTTTGGAAGTCTGACATTACCCCTTGCTGCATTTCTGTAGGATTGCTAAGTTTATGCTAAGAATCTCTGCAAAAAGCTCTTTTCTTTCTTTTCATTACAGTGGTTCTGACCAGGTAGATATAAAAGTTCAGATATTATTTTGTTCACACCAAATTTTTCAATTTATCTATTTTAAATTTCCTCCAAATAGACCCTCATTCCAGAGACATACGTATGCGCATCACCTTGTGTGGGTAATTTCACTGAAGTCAGTTGGACTACTTATATATTTTGATTAAATGAAAGTATGTATAAGATCGGGTACTAGAGATTACTTTCACTGGTGTAATTCTCAGGCAGAAGTTTTGATAGACTAATCAATGATTTCTGAAGACTAAGGAAATAATGGTCCATCTACAAAATATAGCAATGGTCATCCATTAAAATTTAATGGTAAACCATTAAAAATAATGATATCTACAAAAACAGCTGAAGTAAAGAAAAACTCTTACTCCTACTGAGAAAATCTTGATGGTTTCAGTAAAGGTTTTGCTCGAAGCACATGATGTGAGCAGAGGAGACAAAGTTATTAATGACAAAGCCAGACGCAACACCTCAGTGCTTACTTTTGCTGAGAAACTTTTCTGGAAATTTCCCTTCAGCATTATGATTTAAATATTTTGGCATAACCAAGTGAGACCTACAAGTAAATAGATTTGGTTTCTTTCCCTGTAGCCCCAAATCAGTTTTCATTTTCCAAAAATACTTTAACAATCTTAGTATTGCATGTTAACATACAGTCTCTATCAACACATTCATAGATGGCAAGAGGCAATTGGGATTATTTTAAATTTAGTTTTTAGAATCTGTTGCCATTGCACAGGATGCTTGACTTATGAAAATAGTGACAGTACACTCCAGTATAAAGCCAGGCATGAGTACTCAAACTATGCAGCTGCACACTCCCCTCTACAGCATGAAATGGCAAAGACAAGTATTAAAACTTCTAGAAAGCAGAAAAAGTAATAATCTAATGTAATCCTAGAAGCACAGGAATTTCTGATTCCCCAGGAGGATATATAGTATGTTTTCCTTCTTTTTATTGTTGATGTGTTTTATTTTTCTTTCGTTTTTCCTATCTCTTCTGGTTCTGATTTCTCTCACCACATTTGGTATGCACATCTGAGCTTCTAGGCTTGGACACCAGTCAGTGATCAGCGGGTGACAGCCTGTCCCAAACAGTGCTGTGATCTACAGCCACGATTTGTTATTACTTACTTTTCCCATTTTGGGCCTCTCTTGAGCAAATCTGGGTGTGAGGTCCTGAGATCTAGTTAATAGTGGGATTTATGGGGTTCAATTAGGATGACATTGTAATTTTTAAGAAAAAATAAATAAAAGCCAAAACAAAAACAGAACCAAAAAAAGAGCACAAAACCCCACCACAGATGACAATGAGCCCGAGAAGCAAACCCAAAAAATAATATCATTGAATTTGTGCCAAACAAAATATTTCAAAGCTCCCATCAATAGAAGAGAGAAACAATTGGTGCTTTTCTTCCCTTTTCTCTCCCACCTTTTTGTTTGACAAGCAGTTCATAGACGCCTGTGAGCATTTATTCCTGTTTTCTCCGTTATACCACTGTGATGTGCAATATTCTCCTGAGCCTCAATGCTTTAGAGTTAGGACTGGCAGGGAATGATTTCATCACGTAATTTCACCATCTTATTTTGCTGTTCCTTCTGTCTCTCTGAGCTGCCTGTATAGCTGGTATGGATAAAAAAGCCCCTTGAGAGGATGCTTCAGTGCAGATACCCAGCAGAATGTCTTGAATTTCTCTTTGGAGAAGTCTGTCTATGCATTGGCTGGTTTTGGAGCATAAAAAAACTAGATTACTTCTCATATTGTGTTATCTTAATTACATTATATGAATAATACTGTCTATATACAGTATAGATATTAAAATACATATTATTATAGATTTTAATTATTCTATAAGAAAATCACTCCCCAGTTCATGAGATCCCTCATTTGAAGACTTAGAACACAAGCCTCAGAGCTTCGTTCTTACCTGGGATAAGTAAGCAAAACTTCATAGCATTTGAAGACCTAGAGTCCAGTACTGCTATAAAGACTGCTTCTTTCTAGGTGCAAACTAGCTGTTAATTTAACAAATAGCTGTGGAAGTCTTTCACCATGACTGCTCTTTCCAAAAAATATTTCAGGGTTCTGAAGTGATTCACAAGATTTAGACCATTCTATGCTTACATTTGGTATATACCATGTAGTGTTTTTTACATATATCTCCTATTTGGATGGCTACTAAGAGGTCTAGAACTTGATGCCATATGACAATGGGTAAAAGGAGCTGCATAGAGCGGGACATAACATAAGATCACAAAATATTTGCATTTTGAAAACCATTCTACCACACGGCATTAAAAAATTTGACATGAAAATAACATCATTTTTGTGGAAAACCTCCCCATATCTGTTCAACTGACTTTCAGGTTTGGCAATTAATTTCTTTAAAGAGAACACAGACATATTTCACAAAATCTTTTAGAAAATATTAAAGTCTATGATGTTTGAAGCACAGGTGATCTAGAGGCCAACATCTCCCAGTGCTGACAAGTCAAATGTGGCTTTTATTTCATAAGATCAATGCCCACAAATGCATGAGAAACTTCATTGCAGACGGGAAGCAGTTCCATCAAGTCTCTTTTCTTGTGTGTGTGTTATCTTAGGCTATTTTATAAACTCTGCCCTGGTAAAACCTGGCAAAGCCAATGGAAGCTGGATTTCCACAGATTGCTGAATCTTTTCACTTTGCAGGGTCTGTGCATTTTTACCCATCAGAGAAGTGTAGTGTGAGTCTGCAACAGCAACAAAATAACAAAGAATTCACCAGGGTCACACAAAACTGGTTTGATAGCTGAGGAGCATAAAGAAGAAGCCAGGAAAATTACAGATGATGAGGAAAGTTAAAAAAGGCTCTTGGACAGGGGCCTGTGATTGTTCAGCATGGAATGTGCACGTCTTTGTAATTGTGTTTAATTACCGTATTCTTACGAGTGTTCATTTTAGCCCAGAGAGCAGAACTGAATTTGAAAGGCATTTGGATATGGAAATGAACGCAACTAAAAGCCAGAGCACAGGTTGCAAACCTACAGGACTAGGGCCTTTTATAAATAGTTTTCACTTTACCTGACCCTAAAGAGAAATCAAAATGAAGTCAATTAAACTGTCAAAGTACAAATACTCTATTTGAATTGTGGGCATGGGGTTTATTTTCTTTAAATCTGCTTGTGATTTTCAGTTTAAAGAGACTTTATTAGGTGCATGCTACATCATTTCAGCTTATCACCTGTGAAAGCTTTCAGACACAGCACTTAAAACTAAAGCAATAAATCTTTTTCTTTGCCCAGTGGATAGTAACTTCACTGGAACAGAGATGTTTTTTTTACATCACTAATAGCTTTGGAGGAAAAGGGGAGGAAAGAATGGAAAAAGAGAAGGAATGATGGTAGAAGGCATAGCTCTGTGTGGGTTCACATCAACATCAACATCCTGAAAGTAAGGAAAGAGTACATTGGGGCTACCCCACAGACAGCATTCTTCAAAACAACTATGAAGAAGCTTTCTCACTTATGATAGAACAAACTTAAAGCAAAACCTGGTATTAGAAGCAGGTCTGTTCCTGCAAACAACTTTGCCAGCACACATGGCTTTATCAGGAGTAGGTGGTCCTGTGTACTCTGGAGCTCCTTCAGCAAAAGCCTTAGTCATGTGCTTCATTTTTATGCACGTCTTGACAAAAAAATCAATTACCCAAACTGCAAATATGTGCTTCAGTGTTTTACTGGGTGAGAGCCAGACTATTCTGTGTATTTCAGAACTGAGCCCTGGGTACCCCCAGCTTTGAGTTCCTCCTGTGCTCTGAACTGCTGTGTTACTGAATAAGCCACAGGTAGTAATGAGCAATACATGCTGTTTGCATGGTAAGCTGTTAAACTGTCAAAAAAACCAAAACAAAGTGTTTGTAACTCAACACCAAAAATTAATATTAAAATGAGCTGAAAAAAAATCATAGATTGAAACATCAAATGTATCCTTATTATAAAATATGTCATACTGGGACTGACCAGTTGGTTGCAGGTAGATGATGCTTTGCAATATGATATATAAGATTGCAGCTGAGAACATTATAGGCATTCATGGAAGAGCTAGGGGTTAAACTAGGACAGCAATAGACAGAAATTTTTGCTTAAAGTGTTGGGGACTGAGTCAATACCGCATTTTTCTCTCTGCCATATTCCCATATCACCTTGTTTGTCATAGCTTTTAAAAACTACACCACCAGGGGTATGCATGAGTTTATTTTCCATTTCCCTTAAGATGCAGATTGTTTGGAATGACTAATTTACTTCTGTTCCCTCTTTTTAAGTAATCCCTTGGCTGCTTTTTGTTAATACTTAATTTGGCAGAGTCTTCTTGATGTTTGTTAGGTTCAGACCTCAAACATCAATATTTCACCAGTTTTTGAACTCTACAGATACAAAATTGTTCAGTAGTACATTTAGCATTTCTTTAAAATATCCAGTGTCTCTAACTGGAAATAATTCACATGAGAATTACATTACTTCCCACTGCTCTCATTGGTTTGTCATTTTTGTCTTTCTAACCATAGCACATTCTTTCTTAGTATGATTTTTATGCAAATCACAAGTACGTTTATTCTATTTTTGGTTGCTCTTCTGTGTGTCACTGAAAATTGAGAAGTAATTTGCTACTTGAACTTAAATCTAAAGTTATATATTAAAACATGCAGGGTTTCTTGTTAAATGATGGAATTCTCATTATTATTTCAAATCAGCATACTGCTCATGCATATGCGTGACTTTAAGTTCCTGTTGATTCCAATTTAAAGACAGCAGAGAAGAGTTTTGTCCTCGAGCAACAGATGCTCCCATCTTAGTAGAGTGACCTTATATATCTGTTTTGTTTATGAATTGCTTTGAAAGTAAAAATAAGGGAAACAGCACAATTAAGGCAGTGTCTCAAACACTTGCTAAGTTTGGGACACTTCCTTCAGGGTCTGTTTTTAAACTACTACTAACTTAATTATGGATCTGTCTGATATCAGATTAGTACCATGTCCCACTCAGCTACAAATTAAGCATAGTTTTGTTTTTGCAATTAAAACTGTTCGGAATAGATACTGAAAGGTGTCACTGCCTTGGAGGAGCAGGTTGGGGAAGCAATAGGCTCTTTACAAACATTTTCCTTACTATTAAAACTTGCCCATGTACAAGTGTAGGATAAATGACCCATTTCAGGTTATGACCCTTGCAAAAACACATACATGAATTTCAGAGACCAAAATAATTAAGGAAAAAATTTTCTACACTGTTGTTTGTCATCACTGTGATATCTATACATTCTGGACACACACTGTATGTATGAAATTTCCATTGTTTGTTTGATATCCTTCCAATGTCACTGATGATAATAATAAAGTTCTACTTTCTTTTAAATCTATGTGAGTCAGCTCACATAAACTTAAAAGAATAATCTCAGAAGATAGCCCATGACCCAATATCTACTTTTCTACTTTGCCAAAAGTTACAGGTTTCTGGTTTTTGTGTTTTTTCCCCAAGATGTTTATAAAGTGAACTTTGCACAGTGTGTATTATGGGGGCACCAGTTTATGGAAAATTCCACTGTGTTTGCACTCTTGCAAATTTGCCAGGTTGTGGTGAGCTTCTACCAGAAACATGACTCAGACACAGGGGACTTTTCCAACCCCAGAAAGTCAAGCATTTGTCCTCACATCAAGCATTTATCCTTTATTTATCAGAAAAAAAAGCCTTTTAGACATTTCACTTAAAACAGAATATATAAAGATTTTGTTTTAACTTTATTAGGATCAGTTATTTGTGTCTGAAGAGAGAATTCAGGTGACATATTAGAAGCAATATGATGTAGAAATCTGATTATTCAGTCTCTCATTGTTGCAGCTACTAAAACTCCTGATAATTTAGGTACTTCCACAAGGTGATTTATGTACTGTGTTGCTTAGCATTACACTTCCTAATTCAGAAGCATACCCTCTGAGACTGGAATCTGCAGTCTGGGGTAAATCTCAGCTCTCTTCCTAAGCTGGGGAAGCACATGGGAATTCTCAGAGGATCACAGCACTGTGTCAGATTGAAATCTACTAAACTTGGCCAAGAGGGAATGCTGAATATAAAGGTGAATTTTAAATCTTGCCATTACTGGATGTCTATTTGTAAGTTTTTTTACGGTGAGAATAATGAAACATTGGCATAAGTTGCCCTGAGAAGTGATGATACCCCTTCCCTGGAAACAACCTGATGTAGTTGAAGACGTCCCTCTTCCTTGGAGGGTCATCATACCTTTAAAGCTCCCTTACAACCCAAACCACCCCATTATGCTGTGATTCTGTGAATAGTGAAAGGATGTAATTAATAAATGGCTCTGGGCAGGAGAAGGTAGGAGTTTCTTTTAAAATTCTTTTCAGGTAAAGGATTTGCAAAGTGGAAATACATCTGTCAAGGTCAAAAAAAGTATATACACAATGATATCTATGATTATCTTGCTGATGGCAGTTCTGGCTATGTGAAAGTTCTACCTGCTTCAGTCAATTAAGTGTTGGAGTGAGGGCATACTGTTGAAAATAAGCCCAAAATGTCTACTGAATCTTCTTTTCAAAGTCAATATAGCAAATGTCCAATTAGAAGCACAATGTCTGAAACTGAAACATGTATTTCACTTTTTCATCTTTAATTTTTCTACAGACTAAGAGGAGATGTTGCCTTCTGCTATCGGAAATGCTCCTTTATATTGTAGAAGTCATACAACAATTCTTAAGTGCAACTTTATTCAGCAGGAAATCTAGTGGCTGTTTTACAGATCCTGCTGCTTACTTACTGTCTGGCTTATTCTCTATCATCCATTCTCTGTGGCCATTTCACATCAGCTTGAACATTTTTCCCTTTCAGATTTTGCCAGATTTTCTTATTACTTCATATCAATTACCTCTACCCAGTCCATTAAAAAACTGAGTTCATTAACTTCTAGATAATCATTTCTCTTTTCAGTTAGGTTCTAAAGCTCTCTTTCCCAATTTATATCTTGATACTTTAAAATGCCAGTGGTTAATTATAAGGAAAACCATTGTTAATGCTTTTATGCTTTTATTTCAAGCAAATAATTTTAAAAATCCTGTATCTAGTTTTTATACAAATTTTATACCTTAGCACAGTGTATATGAAGAAAACTTAGTAATTTTAGATCAGGCAGCACATAAATTATGGGTAAAGAGTGGTTAACTTTTCTAATTTACTCTGCACTCAGAGATCTGTCAGGCAAGATTTCATATGCAAATGAGAAGTGAAGTGGAATAAGTACCTGCATATAGCAATCTTTTGACAGAATTGCTCTGAATTTTAAAAGCCTTCTTCTTCTTTTTATGTTTAGTACACAGAGACAAATTAGAGGCTCCCTTTTACATCCCTGTCTATTTGATATCAATACGAGTGATATAAAACAAAGAAAGAGAAGCCAGCTTGCTTCCCGTGCATACGAAATCATTTTTTAACTAGCTGCCACAAAACCTTGAAGCTTACAGTGCCCTCAAACATCAATTATGCATTAAAACAAAGATGTGATTCTTTAAACTGAAAACTGTAAATTAGAGCATAGACTATGGACATGTGGATACAACTGGGAGTGAATATTGAAAAATTATCACGCCCTTTACAACAGGCATACGGAAATTTTACACCTGCGGAACATTTCAGATAGAATTTAATAGGAGCTGCAAAAGAATAAATTGGCAAAAAAATTAGTGTAAGCTAGGGGCCCAGAAGAAGGATGGTCTGGAAAATATGTGCTGTAGCATTTAGCAGGGCAGAAATAGCCGGGGAGTCTGATCTCTCCGCTCAGCCCAGATTGCTCCGTCTTACAGCCACACACAGAAAATTGCACAAACGCTTTGAAAGCAGTGGAAAAAGACTACATAATTCTTGATAAATCAGCCCTGATCAGGGTCCCAGGTTGCAAGCTCAGCCTATTTTAAGATGTTTCTGAGATGAAAACTGCAATGAGTTCAGTCTCCAAACCTATAAGAATTTAGAGCAGAATATTTGGGTTCCACATACTCAAAGGAAGATGATGTGTAGGTCCTGAATTCAAAGTTCAGAACTAAGGTTTATATTCAGGCCTACTTATTGGAGATTTGTAAAGTTATGTCTCTAAAATGGCATTTGGGTGATAGTTCTTTAGTCAACTGGGTGCTATTTCTCTAAATGATAGGGCTTTATTCTTGTTTTACATGTTTACTTCTGAAAATGCTGATTGAGAGAGAGCAAACTTTCACGGCTACAAGAAAGACTAGTGGCATGTAATATAATGTAATTTTATGTAAAATTAGTTTTTAATGACAGGAATATTATACCAAGTCTGGAAAACAGATAGCCTTTTGTTGTCAATTAAATAATTTAGACATTTAAAATGAAGTCTAGAATACTATTTTTCTTTTAAATTCTTTTTACTCTTCATTCAGAACTTTCCATTTTGCAAACCTTGCAATTAAATACTGCAGCCATATTCAGAACAGATTATGCTGCATATATAAAACTCTTACTTCCTAGCAACATGACTAATTCTTAATTTTACTACCCATCCTACTGCTTACTCAGGAGGAAAAAGTCAAAACATTAATGACGTTGTCCATGCAGGAGCTTAATGTACACTGCTGAATGCTTTTATTAAGGCATTTAAAAATTATCTAATTACAAAAATTTGCACCAAATTATCACTGCCAGCAGGAAACAGCCCCATGTTTTAGGATGTATTACAAAGGTGTAGTCAGCACACAACTTTTATAATCCGTGTTCTGTTAATATACATCTTTCCTTGCCTCAATAAGAGGGCAGCAATAGCAAGCACAAGGCACATTTTTGCTGTCCCCTCTCCTTTGTGAGTTCATAAACACACAAGGCTTTGCAGGTAGATAATCAGCCATGGAAACTCCTCTGCACGCCTCCCAGCAGGATGCCTTTTGAAGAGGGTACATTTCCAGGGGTGGGAGAAGGGAACAGGATGAATTTCAGACTGCCAGCTCTTTTCTACTGGCCTCAGTATGGTGGGTGTGCCTTTTGGGTCAATAAGCACATAAGGCTCCAGCATAATGTTTTTTTGCCAATGTGGGATTCAAAAAGGTCAGGTAATGCTTGGAAACGTTTTTCTCTCACTTAGTAAACTAGGCTGTCCACAGGTGAAAAACACTTCTGAAATATGAGACTTTCTTCTTGCTGAGCAAAATAATTAGAATTTCCTTTCAATGCTTATTAAATGTATATATTTTACAACTTTTGTGTACCAGCAGCCTAATATTATGCAATCCATTTCATTAAACTTAAAATTACTTAATAACTTTTTTGCTTATTTATTTCATCTATTGCAATATGATACAAAAAAGAAGCTAATGAACTGTGGAGGGGTTCCCTCTTCAGGAGAAAAATCTCAGACTTCCACAGAGAGCCAATTTTATGGTATTGATATAATGTTCTAAATAAAGTTTAAATACACTGTGTGGTAGCCCATTTCTGATGGAAGCCTAAGGGTTTGAAATATTGGCAGCACTATTTCCCCTGTGCTTAATGGTAAAAAATCCCCATACAAAATAGGTTAAATATAGGTAATAAAAGACTGGGGGATATTTTAATTTCCCTTGAGACACAACTGACTGTTCCTTGAGGCTGTTTGTAGTTTTCCCTGTGATTTCGAAGGAGTTCCATTGTGTAATGGCAGTAACTCATGTCAAGATGTGGCTTTGAAAAAATACATATTCAGGCGTGTACTCCACAGCAGACAAATAAAGAGCTGAAGAAAATTGGCTGTAGATCAAAAATGCATGGTAAATTCATAGCTGAAAATGCTTACCAACCAGCTAGAAAGGTTGCCATGAACATGTTTCCAAGGCAGTTTCTCCACCTGCACGTTTTCTAAGGTATGCTTTACCACTGTAAGGTTTCTTTGACCATCGGTATGGGATTTACAGAGTCCAGGCTGCTCAGAATGCATAATGGCAGTGGTCCTAATAGGCCCATTAGGGGCTGGAGACACCTGGGAATCACAGACCATCCCAACTCCCCTGTGTGGAAGGTGAAGTGATGGACATGCTTGTATTGCAAACTGGGCTGGATGTACTTGGGCACCATGTCTGATTTAGTCAGAGATCAAACGAGCTCAACATCATGAGTGCTAGAACAGAGATTCAGACATGACAGACCCCACACACTTTGGACTCACAAACCCAAACTGGCTGCATCTTTGTCGGTTTCATGTATTACACACAATTTTTTAACCAGTCAAAAATATGGAAATTCTGTCTTTTTAGGTGTCAGGTGTTGACATGCAACTGCTAAGGTGAACAGGCTAAGCCCAGGCTTATAGCAAGGAAGATTGAACGAACTTTATATTTCACAGGCTGAAATCTTTACCTCACTGGCATGGTTAAACATAAATGGTAAAGGGCTGGCAGGCTGAAGAAGCTACAACAGGGAGAAGAAAAAGAATAGAAACAAAAATAAGTCCTTTGAGTGCTGGGGCTCAACGCTCCATCTCCACACCATGTTCTGCTTGGCAAAGTGGAAACAATCTATATCTCCATTATTGTATTCTTTTATATGGTTCAATGCAAAAAGGTGTTACTTCCCATCCCACAGAGACAACAGTAGAAGCATAATGCAAAAAACAAACCAAAAAAAAAAACAAACCCAAAAAACCATAAAAAACAACCACCAACAAAACTAATGCCAAAACCAACAACAAAACATGAAGAAACAGAAAAAATACACTTTTCAGTTTTGGAAAAAAATAGAGAGCATTTTTAATCTGCCTTACTTAACATTACAGAAAAAGTAAACAGAATATAAGAAAAGAAAATATTGTTTGTTCTTGCAGTGACATCTGGTTTAAAAACACCTTTAAATATCATCTCTGACAGCTGCTCCGCGTCTTTAGCTGAAAGGCAATAATTTTCCTTACTGTGCAATCCAATAATGGCACTGTTAGCTAGGAAGCAGAGATTTGTAATGTGGAATATGCAGAGAATTTCTCTGTAAGACATCTATGATGAAAGGGACCCAATGGTCTAGGCTTTGGATTGTCTTTCAGGTTGAACTGTCATTTTTATGCTTTGGAGTTTATCTTCACAATACAGTTTCAAAGTTTTAAGTTTCCAGATGACTGTATGTCCTAAGTGGCTACAATAAACTATTGAATGATACGGTCTTATGGACACAAAGAAAAAGGAAAAACAGTATATTTATCTACAGAATAAATGAAAATGTGAAGTGGTTCCTGAGGGGTTCAAGTTTTCTGAAATTAAATACCTGGGAAAAGTTAGAAAGACTAATTTTAAATGCTTCTGAAGACTAAGATGCTAAAAATAATTTTATTTATTTAATACTTTTCCTGTGTGTCTCATTAAATTCTGTGCTAGCTTTAAATAAATCCTAATGACCATCTGCAACATTTATTTACATTTAATAACCTTGAAGAAAATGTTTCCTTTTTGGCCTTACTTTCAAACTTCCCCAGATTGTTGGGCTACATTTTTAAGTTTCTTTTTATTGGTCATCCTAAATTAAGACTTGGAGGTAGATCTCTCTAATTATGTAGTCTCAAGTCAGATCATGGAGGCTTTTCTTATGACTGTACAAGAATTTGTTTATCAGACTTGTCATAAACTGGTAATTGCCATCATTGTCAGTAACAGCCTGTAAATACCTGATCAGATTTCCCAGGAAAAAGATTGTTTTGAAATCCTTTTCTCAGGTGATGTACTAAATCCTGCTAGATTAAGCTTCCTTACTGTAGTAAAAGTCTAAATCAAAACAAAGAATGTGTCACTCTTCTTGTGCCCTGGAAAGTGAATTATTTATTAGTTAATGATGGGAGAGTGAAATAACATAGGCTTGTATCAAAATTGTTAAAACATGTCAGTGTCTTACTGAGAAAGAGAGATTATTCAAAGTGTCATAGAAGAGTTTACTTCTGCACCATTTCCTTGGAGTGAAAAAATGTTAACAAAAACATTACTAACTTCCTTCTACTTTTATTACATCATCTTCTCCTTTGGAAGGAGACAATTCTAAACAGGCATAGATTTAGGCAAATACTGAAATCAAATATGTAATTTTACATTAGGTTTAACACATAAATATGAAATGCATAAAGATATATTTAATTTTAAAAGGAAGTTTATCAAGTAAAACCTGAAATATGACACCTACCCTGTTGTTCTATGTCTGCTGTCACCTGCCACGCTGGGGTGCACAGGGAAATGCTCCTGGTTGTCATCTTTGGCAGGGCTAAGATGAGCAATGTCACCTAAAGTAGTGAAATCTCTTTGAATCACTTTCTCCTGAGATATCCCTAATATGGGATATTAAAATTTTGCACTTCCAGAAATTAGAAATCACATAGGCTATAATTATTTTACACAGATGCTTTAGAACTTCAACAGTCAGTAAAAATATGTACTGTAAATTGCATTAAATACCACTGAATGAGAATGAGAATTAACCTCTCCCTAAGATGGAAAGGTGGATCATCTAAAATACACCTCAGTAATAAGCTAGAATCCTGTTTTGTGTCAGACCACAACTTTGTGCTATAGTGGATGAGGAGTTTCTCAGGGATTGATACACCACATGTAGTGGGGAATAAAGCTGTTCACTGAAAAGAAAGTTTCAGTTGGCTCAATTTTGAAAGAAACTTATATAGGAAATGCATAAAGATTTTTTTTACCAAGTATACAATCTGAACCATCTCTTGGGAAACAAAACTAATTTGCTGTCACAGTCAAGTGGTAAATATAAAACTCAATGAAGCTGTTTACAATTGTTGGCTATTTCTGGACTTTTTTTAACAACAGAAATATTTGAAGAAAAACTCACTGATAGAATTCCAGTTATAAATATTTTTGTAACATGCTAAAGGCTAGGATGCCCCAGTTGTAGTCATTGCCTCTGGAGCAGTCTTCACAGACTGGGATTGTTTGTCCTGTGCAAACCCAGGAGTTGGACTTTATGATCCTGGCTGGTCTCTTCCAGCTCAGTATATTCTATGATTCTGTGACTAGGAAACACAAGTACAAGAGTATGATTGCTACAGACTCCAAACTTCCTACTTTCCAGTCCATATGAGCTCCTTGTAATTAGCATTTATCCCACAATAAACATGTAGGATAAGATCATCCCTACATTCTAAAATACTGAGTATCTTTGCTGTCTATTTGCATTATTTAGGCAAATTAGAGGTAATTTGGAAGTATATCTAAAGCATCACTAGTGCTTAATTTGTTGCTGAAGGCAATTAGACTTTTCTTTATAAAGTCTGTAGGAAAAAATAGACATTATAATTCTACACGTGCTTCAGAGCTGTATGCTGGAGTGGGACAATCATCAGTAATGGTATCTCAGAGCCAGTTGCTCCAAAGACAGATAAGGGAACATTCCCAAGAGTTTACTCCATCATTCTCAGTTTGCCTGAACTCTGGCCCAGTTTTTCAGCCTTCAAGTGGTGGTCAGCGTGAGGGACTGATGACTCCTTCCTCAAATCAGAATTGAGGAGTTTGTTCCTTTTTCAGACTTCAAAGCTTGTTTCAGTGTCTCTTGTAGGGCTCTGAAATCTTCTGATGAGAAACTGGAAGTGCATTCAGTGAAGACTTGTACGTGTTTTTCCACAATGGGCTGTGGAGCCTAGATGAGAAATTCTAGAAGCTGGTCATGGCTGTCCCTGGCTCTAAGCATAAACTGCTTTAAAACATATTTTGAAGCCTTTCCAAGTAGAAAGAAATCACTGAACTTTAGCAGGAAAACCAGGAGAAGTCATGTCTAGTAATATTTAAGTTGTATGTAGCTACAAGTTGAAGTTCAATCTTTCTTTTTCCTTTAGGGATATCAATTCCTCGTCTGGGTTATTCCATCAAAGACAGAGGCCTAAGGGGATATCCCATTTCAGCAAGCAGAATATGAAACAGAAAGCTATAACTTGTAACTTTTCTTTCCAGCAGAACACTTAGTGCACTCTTAAGATGGAGCAAAAAGACAATCTTGCAATTTGTTTTGTGGAAAGAGTATGGTTTCTTCAAGGTGAACTTTATGTTGAAAGCAAAATTCTCTCAACAATTACATTGATTGGTGCTCATCCAGAAAGTATTGATAGAATGACTGAGTCAGTCATCCCCTCAGTAATATGACAAATAATTGGACTAAAAGATGTATAGTCACTTAAATGTTCTTTTCTGGCTCACAGCCTTACATCAGAAAACACAGACTCTCTTGCCAGTTTCTGATTTTGGTTGGAGCAGACCAGGAAGATCCTGAGTGAAAGAGGGAACATTTCCTTGTGTGTTTCTGGTATTATCTGTTAGCTAGAGCAGGAACATTACCTTCAAAGGCTTCTTTTGATAACACACTGATGTTTTAGTTATTGCTAAGCAGTGCTTGGCCCAAATTCAAGAATTTATCTTGGCAGATATTAATTAAAGACAGTTTAATGGTTCTCGTGAAAAAGAGACTTTGACCAATTTCTTTAAGTCCAGTTGAAATTGCAAATGAAGAATACTGGTGTGTATTTGTGGGGAGGACTGGGAGAATCATATGAGCAATATTAGTCACAGATGAGGCTGACTGTAATATAATAAAAAACATACAAAATTATTTCAGAAAATTCACTCTATCATTTTTTTATTTCACTTGTGATTCTAAAAGAAAACATTTAAATTATTAACTAGAAGGATATCTCCTCGTTCTACTAAAATATATAGTCCGGCTTTGAGTAGGTAAACATGAAAACATGATTAATTGAACACAAGGTGAGGAGGGGAATAAGGCATTGCTGGGTCCAGAGAAAGGACATCATAGACTTGGAGGAGAAAGAATCAGACAAAAGAAGAGTGAGATGTTTTACAGAAGATTAAATAAAACATATCACAGTCATGAAAATCCAGAAAGCTCTCTGAGACAGAGAGAGTTTTAAATGTCAGCAGAAGGATGACATCACTGCTGAGAAAGTTAGGATAGAAAGGTTCATGTGGGAGAGATTAAGAGAGATTTTAGCCAAGTAGAGCTTCAGCTGACAGCAAATTTATACAAAATACTTCCAGAAGGCAGCCAAGATGGTTTTGGACACAATTCAGCTACTAGTTGATCTCATAGTTTCACTTGGAGATATTTAACTGAAATGATGTAAGACAAGAATTGGTTCAAGGACAGTGGCCCAAGAAACAGCTGCAGAAAATACTGGGAAAGTAAATAAGATCTTAAAAATATCCCCTGAAATAAAAAGGAGAAAAACTGAAAGAAAAGGGATGACCAGAGTTCAGAAAACTCTCTGTATTAGTAGCACACAAGAGATATGACACACAAGGGTGTAATGTCGAATGGCAGAGATCTCCAGATAGCACATGCTAAAAATGAAGGAAAGCAAAAGGATGGTACCATGAGATGCAAACATGGTAAACCTTAATGAAGAGTCCAAAATCTTTTAAATTAAATCCCTTCCTATGTAACATAATTGCAAATTCACAAAATGTTGTACAGCTTGAGTTCAATGTACTAAGGGCACCCAAAATACCAGGTTGTGAAATCTCCAGTAGATATTCCACATTTTCATCTCTTATTTGAAGTATCAGTCTAAACATGAAATACATAAAAATTATATAAGTAAATATCAATCTCTCTTTCACGGTAGGCCAGTTGTGCCAAAATAAATACTCTAAGGAAAAATACACAAATACGTTTAGTCACATTTGCTTCCTAATGTTGATAATCTCATCCTCTGAACTAGGCGGCTTTTCTCTGTAGTTTAAAACTACCACAGACTTAATGTGTTCATTCACCACATTGTCAAAGCAGTTTGGAAAGAAAGTAAACTTTTGACAATGGCGAGAGAGTTAATAAAAATCATTTTAATGCAAGTTATGTGATATCATAATGAAGTAATAAAGTGAAGAATCTGATGATGATGATGATGATGGAGGAGGGAAAGAGGAATGCTGTACGTATTCCTAAATGTATATAGGAATAAGATTTTATATTATGACTCAATTTGTGTTTGTTTCTTTAGCCAAACACTTGAAGTCAAACTATGTGACGATACATGGGAAATAAATGAATGCTGTTGGGCTGCTAAAATGGTACTTTGTTTCTCTTTTTAGACTGCTATTTTGTTCTGTCAATTTTTCTTCCTGTTGCATATATAATGGATTTGCGGAAACAGTTGACAAATAACTGCAGGATTTGATGGGAGCAGGAGGTGCCTATTTTTCTGGTCCACATAAACCTTATTCTCAGGAAAACTTCACACTTCAAGAAATAATTAACACTGCATGTCAAGTAGAACATAAAAACTGAAAGGAAATTATCACAGAATTAACAATGGCCTTTACCTGAATACATCTGAACGCTCAATCAATTTACAGTTCTCTTTGGTTGTAGCAAGAACGGGCAGCTAGACTGCTGTCTTCCCTTGTGGCCAGGTTACTTCTGCAGAAATAATTTTCCATTTTCTGTTTCTCCTACCAGGCTTGCTTTTATATGAAATCTGCTCAAATCTCTAGCAAGAAATTTTTTTTCCAAACCTTACCTCCCTTGGCTGTTGCTGAGTGCCAATCTGTCTTACTCCTTTCATTATTTGGAACAGCTGAGTACAATAGAGAAACAGCCAGGGACCTCATGAAACATTACCATTACGTCTGAACGAAGAGTTATTTGGAATCTCTTGTAGATGGATGTGCTTTGGAACAACCCATGATAGTAAACAAAGTAGTTTAGATGAGAACTGAAGTTACATTTTCAAATTCACTCTTTAGACTTCCAAAAAAAAAAAAAGAATAATGTTTTAAAGACTGACCTGCTCTCAGAAATGTATATGTATGTGCATGCGTGCAAGGGAATGTATCTTTGTACACATGGTGCAGATACATATGTACATGGACATAAGGAATGAAGTAATCCCTTGTTACGTATTTGTTCAATTGACTTAATGCAAAAGAAAATATATACACTACAGTTAAGAGGGACCAAGATCACCTCATACAGAGACTAAAATTTCGATTAACTGAATTTCCTGCATAAAATACAGATTTGTGGTTAGCACATAACTCATGTTAATCTTTAGAGTCCAACATGATACTCTTCTCAATACTCTTACATGGCTTCCTCTAACATATGAATGCATCAGTTTCATTATACCTTACATGTCGGTTTCTCTTTAGGTTACAGCAATTGATGTTAGCAAAACTATCTGAAACTTCAGTTATACTCAAGAGACATACAACTGTCATGAGCTCTGATTTGTTTTACTAGATGCTATACTCCTCTTATTCCTGAATGGAGCAAAGCTTGTTGATAGTTCCCTTCTATGCCAGAATGCAAGGGTTGAGTAAGTAAAATTTATTTTCTTATCATGTTGTCTAAGAAGCTCTCAGCCAAATAAACATAATCAAATGTAAAACTGTGGCACAGATCAGGATAAACTAAAAGTGTTAAAGTATTCCCCTTACAAGACAGTATAATTTTCTAATATTGACTTACCTGTGATTCTCTAAATTCCTGGACGACTTCCTCAATCACTTTCCCTGTCCTGTATTGTTCCCATTGTCTTGTCATGGGATATTTATATGTGCATGAACAGAAAAGATCTGATATTTGTCTGTGGTCATCAAGCAATCACAGGGCAAAATTCACATACCCAAGTTCCATCTCCTCCTCTTTAAAAAAATAAAGTGTAGCACAAAGGAGAAAGGTTGGCAGTTTGATTGTGTGATGTGTTCTGCTTCACACTATGAATCACCCATCATCTGTCATCCATCGTGGGGAACTTAATGCTATGTCCTTTACTTTTGTATACATCCATGGGTTGCAAACTAGAAACTAGACCTAACCTCATAATAGTAAAGTGCCCTTCTAAAGAGGTGCTTATCAAAAACAGAAACAAAAACAAAGACGCCCCCACCAAAATTAAAAAATAATCCTGGAATTTTGGAAGCACGTGATAACATGCCAATTCAGAATATGTCTTATAGCCTAACATTAAATTCAAAGCTGAAAATATATATTTTAATTATAATTTAAAGACATGGGGATTATCACATATGGTATCAAAGGGAAAACCTGTGATATGAGAAAATAGAACAGATGCTTATTGAAAAAAAGTATGTTTTTATTAGTGTGAACCTGACAGGGAGGCAAAAAGGACATAAAGGAAATAAACTTCCATTACTAGGACACAACAGTCTGGAAACATTACCTTATCTGACGTACCAGGAGATCTCAGGGCAACCTGACAGGAGCAAACCAGGAAAGTGTGCATGTCCATATGTGTGTGAGAGAGAGATCACAACCATCTTAACTTTTATAAAGTTCCTCCAAGTACAAGCTTCTGGCACCCAGCAACCAACTAAGGTTTGATGGTTTCTCACAAATAAAACAGCCTAACAAAACCTCTTTTACTTCCCTACTCTAATTGCCTAGGTTCCAGAATAGAACATCCAGAATAGGGACATTAAAATTAAAAACAAATTAAGAAATAAGGAGAAGAATGCCTGATGCATCCTTTAAATATTTTGTCTGAAAAAGTTTGTCATCTCTTATAAATAAAATTGGAGTATTGATAAGTAATGTATTGAGAGAAATACACCTTGTACGGGGAGGTTGTGATATTGCTCCTTTAAATTTGAGAAAATAATATCCCTATTCAGCAAAAAGTTTTTTAAAACTTGCAGAAATACAAAGCACAGAATAAGTATCTTATTCTGATATGTGTATCTTCCAGGAAGCACATGCAAGGCAAGATGGCCTTGTGATAGATTTTTTTGAGGTTATTCTGCCGAGAGAGAGGAGGCAGAAACTTAATGAAGCAATGGTCCTAGAGAGGGTTAGCAGAACAGAAGCAAGACACTGTCGTGGGAATGAAAACCAATTAGTGCAAAGCTCTTATGAATCACACTATATTTACAAGCAGAGTCATGGTCTTAGGACAGCTGAAGGGAGTGACTGGGGAAAACATCAAATCTCCTCTTTCCATTCATTAAAGACTTGCATTAGTAATAATTCAACAGAGTGAATAAGCAGCTGGTGCATAGAGATTGCTAGTAGTCACATGGCTGACTATGAACAGAGGTTTTTTTGAATAAATTATATATTTGGGTACATTTTCATACATTAGCAATATGTATCTGTGACTTGAAGGGTTCCACATTTCTATCTTTCAAATTTTGTGGGTACTTTAGTGCATAATGACATTTCCTGTTCGAGGGTACATATTGTCTGACAATTGTTTCCTGTTTTCTGTTTCATTTCTAATGTTTCCTGTTCTAGAGGAAACCTTCTAACAAAATTGAACTTGTTTCCATTTGCTGTCTTGGAAAATTTCAGCCTGAAAGCTTAAAATTTAAAATTTGTTGGAAAATAATAGTGTTTTATATAAAATATAGAAAATATTTATAATTTTTATATTTTGCTTTTTTAAAAGAAACTAGAAATATAATTTTATGTCATGAGGCATCACATTTTAACTGTTAGCAAGAGCCTAGTTTTAGATGTGCTGTCATTGCACACACTATTACATGTGTACATAAATATATAAGATCATGCTTAATTATTAAGATTACAAGAACAAACAGTGCATTAAGAAGTTAAATAAAGTGACACTAATTTAAACTGCTTCACAGTAGATGCCTTAGAAGACTGTTTCTGCAAACAATTAACACAAATCTGCACATTTATCACAGTTTGTTACTACATGGTCCCTTGTTTGTATGGCAGTGGTTACGGCTTCAAGCCAGGCTCAAAGAATGAGAAAAAAAAATTAGTGGCCATCTTGGGACTGTTTGTCATGCCACCAACATGTTGTTGTAGGCTTAAGTGTTTTAATTCAGTAATTATAATAATTTTAATATTAATTCCATTGATTTCTGACATAAAAACTAATTTTTTTTTTTTTTTTTTTTTTTTTTTTTTTTAATTTAGCCAGAGTATATTATTCACATGATTAAATTGCTGCATTTTTCTCTGTCATAGTTTCAAACTAACTGGTCCTCCTCCCTCTGTCTTTGTATTTAAACCTTGTAGTGAAGGGTTACTTCAACATTAATTCAGAGAACTTTTCTTAAATAAAAAGAAATAATTTTGAAATTAGTTAAATAAAGAAACTGCTTGATATACTAATTTGATGCTAAGAAAAATCATCTTACTGGTATTGCCATTTCTCCAGTTTACCCACATAATTTGAATTGAAATGGGATCCTTCATTGATTTATAAACCTTTTACAGCTGAATATTTTACAGAGGTTTTATAAGCATGGGCCCTATTTTATCATCCAAACATCCCACCAGATCTGTCCTTCTGATTTGACAACAAACCATTGATAACTGCACTGAGAATGTTGGTTTCCAACTATTTCTGCATGGAATTATTTCTTCAGTAGGATGTTAAGATATTATAGCTACCTCATGACCTGAAAATAAAAAAGACAATCATAGAAAATTAATTAATACAGAAAACAGGGTAGGTGTGAAAAAAAATCTTAAAGGCTAACATGCAGAAAACATTTCAGCTGATAACATAAAAGTTATTTTAAATGTTTTAATAAATATATCTTTTTAAAAGAAATAATGTTTATTTAACTAAGCCTGAAAATATAATGAGTGGTACAAAGAATTTCACTGCTGCTTTTTTTTTTCTACTTTAACACTTCAGAAAGAAACATTCAATTTTGACCTGATATTGTTATTTTTAATACCAGTACATCAGGTACCTCTGGTACAGGGTACATTTGCACATCTCTGATGGAGAGATAAGACATATGCTCAGGTCAGATAAAACTTACTGTGATGGAGGGAACAAGAGTGATGGATTTACAGAACAGTTCACTTGACTTCAGTCCTCGAAACTATGCAGAAACATGGCTATTCACCTAAGAGGTAACAACAACCCACCCATATGAATTTGTCAAGAGCAAATAATGCCAGATCAATGTAATCCTTTGGTGAGATTACTGGTCTGTGAATTCCTGAGGGATGATTACAGCATCTTGAACCCTACAGCCCTCTGGACATAATTCTACCCAGTGTTGCAGTGGGCAAGTCAGGAAAAACAGAAAAGAAGAATCTGCTAATAATTCCATGCACAAATACTTGGAAACCAACATTCTTGGTGTAGCTGTCAATGGTTTGTTGTCAAATCAGAATGATAGCTCTGGTGGGATGTTTGGATGATTAAATAGGGCCCATGCTAATAAAATCTCTGTATAATATTTAGCTGTAAAAGGTTTTAAAATCAATGAAGGATCAGATTTGAATTCAAATGATGTGGGTAAACTGGAGAAATAGTGATACCAGTAAGATGATTTTTCTTAGTATCAAATGGAGATATCATATCCAGGAAAGAAAATCAAATGCATAACCACAAATTAACTAGCTGAAAAGAATGTTGCAGACGCTTAAAGTGGGGAACTGCAAAGTTTGGAAATATCTTTCCAACTTAGTTGCTTTTTCCATTAAAGCCAGATGTCATTGGGTTACTGTTAAACAGTAATTATTCTATTCCAAGTTCTTTCTGGTATAGAAGAGCAGTTTCAAACATTTTTCAATCACTTAATGGACACTCAGGGAAAATCAGTAAGAAAGGAAATTTGGAAATTATCTGAATTGAGGAATGAGATTGTTAAGGTTGCAGAGGGGTAACAGTAGCAGAAAGGAAATCTAAGCAAGGACCACAAAAAAATTCAAATATGTGAAATGTTAACAAAGAAAACAGTAATGAGTAACATTCCGTGGTTGTAGAGCACAGGACTAGGAGAGAACAAAAACAAAAGCAAAACCAGTTTAAATTTGCTTCAGTAGTTAATAAGATAAAATATTAGAAAACATTTCTAACTGTAAGAATTGTCAAATGGGATCAAGCTAGTTTGGAAAGCTGTTGGAACCCTGTGTTGAGTGTTTTTGTGATTAACATAGGAGACAAACATCTGTCAGGGGCTGCTCAGTTATACTTGACCTTGACTCAAAGCAGGGAAGTAGAGTAGCTTAATCTATAATCCTGAAATATTAACATCCCTGGGACAGGAGACATGCAGATTTCCAAAAGCTGGGGGGGAAAAAGCCTCTTTTAATTTTATCTGTGCAGTTCACAGAGGAGCCATTTACAAGTCTTAATGAAAAAGAACCTCTTTAAAAATACATGAAGGGCAAATGTGTTTTCTTTATCAGCTCCAGCAATTTGGTGCACATTATAATTTCTTTCTGCTGTAACTTCCAGGGTCCCATTGATCTTGTGACGTGGGAGGACTCCTAGGTGGGAGTCTGTTACCCTGAGCAACATGACAGTGTTAAATCAGTTGTGTTCTGGGAAAATGAAAGTAGGCTACACGCATATTTGCATCTCTGCCAATAAACACATTAGTGCTGCAAGTGCAGGAATTGTTACCATATTAATCTGTTTGTTTCCCCGTTAGTATTTTTTTTAAGTGATACCTGTCTTCCATCTGCTTGGATAAGAAGAGAAAGGGATCTGTTTGGTATAGGCCTCATACCGAACTCTGCTCAGTAGGTCTGTGTTATTGCATACACTTATTTTAGAGTTCATAAATGAGAAATCCAGTAATACGCAACTAGAGAATCCAGTTGGTTTTCATGGCTTTTTAGCTAAATAATTACTTTTTTCTTGCTAAAACACAGAACTCTTTCTTATTTTAAGCATAATTTTAGGATTTATGGAGCAAAGCTTGATTCATACCTACAGCTAAAATATTTTTTCCTCTCTCTCTGTTAAATCTAGGAGAAATTTCTAGATATGCCTCAGTGCAGTCAAGTTTGGATTCATCTTTCCTAAATTTGCTGTGTAAGAATGAGGCTTCTAGATGGAGCTGGATCATCCAAATCTCTACTCTAGTCAGTGGGTAGAGAAGCACCTTGAACTGGTCAGTTATCTCTCCTGCAGAACTTTAAAGTAAAATGAAACCCAGGAGTGTGGGATTCCTGGGTAGCATTGCATGTCTTGGAGGAATGAAGAGCTAAGGCTTTGAGGGGTGATAACACAAACCAACTCAACCTAGGCACTGCTGCAGTCTTTTTTAGGTACACCTATAACATACTTTCCTTGATGTAATTTGGGAAAAAAGCTAGCCTGTTAGAAAATTTCCTCCTTGAACATAAATTTTAGGGTTGGGAATTTTTCCCTTGCTTTCAGGTGTGAGGGGTTTTTGTGCTGAAATGATCCCACATGAGGTCAGCCGGGTTTGATGGCGCACCTTTGATTACAACTCCTAAAAGAAGCACATCTTCTTCCCACACAAAGGTTAGAAGATATTCCTCTGCAACTCAGCAGCTGGAGAGGGTGTTGCTTCAGGCTGGCTTGCAGGAAATGTCAGATGGCATCTAAATAGCACAGGTTTAACACAGAAACCACGGCGAGCTTCTCCACCCATTTGTTCAGAACTCTAAACCCTTTCCTGAGGGCAGGCACGGCACACCAGAGCTGGAGGCAGATTTTTCTGTAGTAGGTGCTCGTGGTGAGGCTTGCCTAGAAATAAAGACTTCACAGTTGAATCCAAAATGAGCCTCAGGAATCTTGAGTCCACGGTTCCCATTCTTCAAGAAAAGGGACTAAACCTCCAACTCTGTTTAAATGGGATCAGCTTCTAGTGCCATTTATGCCCTTTTACCAGCGATTTTTTTAGCAGGTGCTTACTAAGAATTTAGTGTTATTTTACAGTATTTTATAAATTGCTTCTCAATTTCTTTAACTAATGATCTAATTTGAAAAGTATACACAGTATGAATTTTGGATAAAATGGATTATAGATCAAAATAAGCAACTTGAAGCTCTTCTGACTTTCTCCAATAAGCTGACAAGAGGAACCAGGAAACTTGCTCAAGTGTGAGTGATGTACTAATGGGAGTAATATAATGTTGAGAAAGGAAATTTAAGACATCATAATCTTAATTTAAAAATTATCAATCTTATTTTCCACATCTTCACTCCTGAGAGCCTGTTCTTCAGCTGTGAAACTTAAAACACTATATGGGAATAATCAGTAGCCTTGTAAACATGTTGGCTATGTTTCCTACTAAGATGATTATACATCAGTTATATGCTCAGTTTCATATCTGGGTTTGATAATATTTCAAATTATAGAAGTTATTTAACACTGATGAAATTTCACTTTTATACAGAGATCAAGTTCTATGCCCATGCTATGATGTTAATGCAGAGTTTTGCAGGTAATCAGACCCTTCCACGAGCCCAAGCCAGTTCTGCACTGGAAGTGATACAGCAGTGGTTAGGGTAATCAACTAACCAGCCATGATGGGAGGCAAGATACATCAGGTTGTACTCTCAACTTGATAATATCTGTGGACTGGTTTGGAGTGCAGATGGTTAAGAACACTTCTGTCTGAATAAGAAGTGGTGCCATACCTTTCAGTCTGCCCAAATGAATTTTGAAAGCTTACCAGGATTTCAAAATCTATGTGGCATTTACTGTCCTCTTTCCCTACACCTCTTCCTTAAGATGAAGGAAGCAGCAGTAGGGGAAGCAAATATGTTAATAAGAAATGGTTTTTTATTCCAAATTTTTCCTCGGGGCTTCCAAATGGAAAACAATTTCTTTCTCAGTTCATCCAAATTAACATCGTCTTGCCTATCAGCTGTTAAACATACTTTTCATATTTATTTTCATTTCAATAAACCCAGAACTATTTTTTCTGAAGTTTTTTTTGCTCTTGAAGCATCCTATTAGCTTCAAATTCATTTTGGACTGTCCATTGAATTCAGAATAAAGAGTCAAGTATGACAGGACCTATTGCTGCAATGAGCAGAGATAACCTCTACAAAGAGCTGATAGAAGTGGCTCCAGTGTTGGTACCTAGACAGAAACTGATTAAAACAGACACCACTACATGGAAATATTGCACATTTTAATAATGCCAGGCAGTCTCAGGAGTGTGATTGGTAATGGATTCCATCTGGTTTGGTTGTCTCTGTTCTGTCTCAGAATGACTTTTTAATTAGCTTTGAATGTATTATGCCCTGTAATTTCAATTCTGAAATAAGCTAGGTGGCATCATTAAAGTTTAAAAGCAATATACAGGCTTAGATTTTCATTTTAGGAGATTCATATAGGAGGTCAAGGATTGACTTCAGTTAATCATGCATTCTGATACTTGATTTAAAACATCAAGTAGATGAACTGGATATAACTGAGGATAGTGGATTAAATTAAAATATGTAAAATGGTCATTTAGATAAAGTAAATCTTAATGGACTTTTTACCACTGAAAAAAATCCTACATTTTACTTACTTTAAACTGCTAATACAGAAACTTTACTATCAATTCAAAAAGGAGATGTGAGAAGCAAAATTTCTTTATGCCTCTGAAAAGTAAAATAAAGATTGAGAAACTCATTATACCTTTACTGATGATGTTATTAATGAATTGGACTCATTATGCAGTATATTTACATCTATTACGCAGAGACTTCTGAAATTATTTACTCTACAAATTTAACCTTTCCAGAAATCAAATCCCTATGGACACCTAAAAGACACTAAATTTTATCATCTTCATTGTGAAAAATCATCTAAATTAATTTGAAGTTGTATATTGTTCTTCAATTATACAGTTTATATACATAATTTTGCCTTGTTACCAATTAAATGGATGATTACTTTTAAGCAAAGTCTTTTCTAATTATGGAACAAAATATCAGTCAACTGAGCATTGACTAAATGCTAATTCTAAAGCAATAGAAAATGGAAAAGCTGAATTGTAATCATTAAAAAGATTTTGAGGTGAAAAATAATACTTTCCATCCATCTTGTATAGTCAGTAAAACTGGGCAGTATTTAATTAATAATTAACTAAAATTTATAAGCTGAACACTTCTGACAGTAATAACTGATTAAACATAACATCACAGAAAGTACCTTGAGCTGACTGAGTTTGATACCTGAGAGAAATTCTTCATCTTATCTGATGTGCATCTCAAAAAAAAAAAAAAAACCACACATACATATACTTTACTTAAAACTGTGCTGACGTTAAGTTTCTATGAATTCTGTGGTTACCTTTTCAGAGGTCAGTGATGATCAGTCAATTGCACTGATCCAAACTGTTGGCAATGATAAGTGATGTAGACTGGCACCAGCAAGAATGAACTAAAATGGGTTTAAAATAAATTTTATGTAAGACTGCAAAAAGATTCCTTATCATTGCCAATAATTATGTTGCAATTCTGCACTTATGATGAAAATTAAATGGCTTCTGAATCAGATTTCTTAGCAAATAGGTTTGCATAGGCATAGATCAGCAGCAGCCCTTACTGGTCTTTGAAAATTTCTAGTGCTCAGGAAAAGAGGAAATATAAGAAAAAGCATAAATTATGACACTGCTTCGGTCCTAGTGTGAAAGACCAGTGATATTCACAATAGAAGTTTTAATGCTATCTAAAAGATGCAACTGGAAGACATTTAATAATGTCCTGTTATTTTTGAAAAAGTGAGTAAGCAAACCTTACTTTTAGCTCTTTCTTTTAAAAAATTTTTGACAAAAACCTCATATTGAAAATTCCTTGTAACACACTATTAGTGCAGTTGTGCCTTTTGATTTACTGATAATTGCTGATGGAACATTTCAAAAGGTCAATTTCAAACAGCAGATGTGCAGGATTTTCTCAAATCATAAAACACATGTATTTAAGCTAGTACCTCCAACGTTCCACAGCTGACCTTCATTCATCTACACCATCTTGGCCTTTTTCTAACTTTCTGTGTGCTCATATTTCTGACAGTCTCATAACCAATATTATTATTACCCACATAAGATAGAACCATCCAGTCCATTTTTCTCTCATTCAAATAATGCTAAACTTTGACTGAGACTGATTTTAATATACAGTGTCAAAATGAATGGGAGGACTATGCAGAAAGGCATTAAAAGGTATGGAAAACTGAAGTATTTTATTCTCTAATGCTATCTGAAGATGCCTTATGACACCTTCAAAGAGAGCTTTGATTTGATTTAAATTAGTTATCGATAGAATCTTAAAATATTGGGCCTAAAAATAATTATAAATTAATCTGGAAGATCACCGATGAGCAGAAGGCAGGGAAGAAAATATTCCTATATTTCAGTGTGTGGTCACAAAATGTGTTGGTCCAGCCAAGTAATACAATTCCATGCATTGCTAGTGAATAATATTAAAAGCAAAACAATAAAGTGAAAATAAATAAAACCATAATACATTGACCTCCTCTCAATCCTGTAACACAAATGTTGGGTTTTTTATTTCTTTGATCTGGCTGTAAGCAGCCTTGATTAGTAACAATGAAGTGTAAAGTTCTTTCACACACATAAATTTAATTGTATGTACATACACATACACCATCTAAATTAAAAAGTCTTATGAAAGCCCAACATGCATTTAGCTACATCTACTTATATAAAAATTAACCCCATTTTACTGGTGTCAAAGAATAAAAAATGACAAAAATAAATACTAAATATGTGTATAATTGCACTCTTCCGGTGATTGTCATTTGTATTCCTTTAATCTCTTAAAGAATTTTCTCTTAGAGGTTGGTTTTAAAAATTGTCTGAAACATCCCTTTGGCTGAGATGACAGAGGTTAGGATAAAAATTTACCTTAAATGAAATAGCAGAACTCGCTCTTGCACAATTTCATTATCAGGATGCTTGTAACCAGCTAGTGTAAAGTAAGAGAGAGTTCTGAATTTTAATGAAAAGGGTGTAAGATTGCAAGTAGATGAATTATTATGCATAAAATTTTACTGAGCCAGGAAAACTACTAAAATGACAGACCTCTTTGAACACACACTTAATAATCCATAATTCTGTGGTTTAAATACATTATCTCTAAAAAGATTATTTTAGATAAGACAATGCAAAGGGTATGCTAAAAAAGCAAAATATTCTGAAGGGTCTACAGGTAGGAAAGATGAGGCTCTCAAATATGCACAAGGAGCTGAATTTCTTCTATTCAAACATTTTGTCTAATACCTGCAAAATTTCGCCAGGTTATTAGATCGAGTTTATGGCTTCACACACAATAACCGTTGGTACTTTGAAGGAGAACATCTTTTGGTTTTTAGATTTCTATTATTGAACACTCTACCTTATTCACAGCGACCTTTTACTCTTAGTGCAGGTGCACTATTTTTCAAGTTTGAGTTTGTTCAGCTTCATTTTTCATGCCTAGAACAATTTTATAATTTTTTTTTCTACGTTTTTCCCTTGTAAGTGCTTAAAGGTCATGAACTTGTCACTTCTTCACCTCATCTTGGAAAAGGTATTGATTCTCACCGAAAGCAAAATTTGGATTATTACAGCCCTTTTCTGACCATTTCCAACTTTTATAATTTTTCACCTGCATGAACACAGTAGTAACTTTCACGGTTAATTTAAAAATAAAATTAACCCAAAAACCAAAAACAAACAAAAAAAAACCACCAAAAAAACCACTTCTAAAACCACATATCACCCCAAATATGCATCTGAACCTCATGTTAATCTTCTCCTACAGCTTTGACATTGCATTTCTAATGGCTGTGGTAAAATGAATTTACTCCGCCATGTCACCCTGATTATGGTGACAGCAACTAATAATTGAAATATTAACCTGTTTCTATTATAATGTAACTACTCTGCAACTTTTTTTTACATTCCAAATATTATCATCTATAAAGTTTGCTTGATGGAAAGCATGATGAATTTGAGTCAGGAATCCCCCTTTGAAGCAATTTATGCAAAACACGTGTTATGTTGTATTAGCAAGAGCACAAAGAGCTGACCAGGAGAAGTGATTCTTTCCCACTCTTCTCTCCTGAGGCTTCACATCCGGTGTCATGGGCTGGTGTGGACTCCTGGACCAGCAGTGGTGCAGTTACAAACTCACATGATTTTGCAATTTATGGAAACCCAAAAATAGGTTCAGGAGATGAAAACACATGATGTAAAACCAAGAAAACCCATTCATGCTTAGGTAAGCCTCAGCAGGAACAGACATTGAAAAATGAATGATGACAAAGTCTCAACCTCACTTGGTGCTGAAATGGACCAATATGTTAAATCCTAGTTTAAAAAGGTAGTAGGTAATGAAATGGTTATTAATCTAAACCCCTGGAACATTTTTGAAACTACTTAAATGACTTTCCTATAATAAATCTTAATATAGCTTTAGTGGGCTAAGGTTTTAAAGTTTTTATCCTGCATGGAACATTGAAAATAATGGTCCCTTGTCATCTGGGAATGGAGGCTATCAAGTTTTCATGGTGGCCATTAAGACAAGCGCAATATTAATGTCTTCTCCTGCTATTCTCATTTAACTATTACAAGTTGTGTCTCTGATTTATTCCTGGAGAAATCAATTGGGGTTTAAAGATAACCACTTCCCCAGTACCCTGAATGTATAATTCTTGAGGTTCTATTCATGTCTCCTAACACTTTCAGTACATTTAGATCCTTTCCCTCCTTTTCAGTCTTCCTCAATGCCATTCTCCACATCTGAATTAGGCAAAATCTTTCTAGCAGGGTAATCTGTGGTGGATTTTATTGTTCTTTAGATGGGTCCTTCCCAAAAATGGGAAAGTTGTGAAGTTGCATCAAAAAACCCAAAACTAAAGCAAAAATAAAAACAAACAAAAAACCAAAACAAAAACACAAACAAAAACCAACCAAACAACAACAACAAAAACCAAAAGCAAAACCCAAATAGGTGGGGAGACACATAGTCCTAGATACTCACATTTCTTTTATTGCAATCACCAGGAGTACCTTTCACACCTTAAACTGCTCCATCAATAACATTTATTCTTCATTGAACAATATCAACATAGGGAAAATATCAAGTTAGAGGAGGACCATTTTGCTATCTTTAACAGCAGTGCCTAGAGCCAAATCTGACCTCCAGTTCCCCCCATATACTCTAGAGTATTGTTGCTTCAATTAATTATCATCAATCCTGTCAACTGGATAAAAGGTAACGGACACAATTACTAGCTGTGGGTTAGGGCTGAGCTCTTTAACTAGTCAAAGCACACATTTTGAAGACTAGGCATGTTTTGCCAGGTAGAATAAGTACATACTGCATAAAATACAAGGAAGATTTATATAATTTCATTAAATTAATTATAAAAAACTAATAAATCTTACAGTATGCAAAAATATAAATCACTTGAAAAACATTTTTGAAATTCAGTATGCAATAATGATCCCAAGATGTTAGAAATTTCTAATGAATCATAATAATAACAAACAAAAATGCTACTACATACGCCTACATGATTAATGTCTTGTGAATATTATATTATCAACCAGAAAACATCATCTGTGAATGGCAACAGTAACCTTCTAGGATACAGGACATACACAGTAGCTTACTGTTAATAATACCTACATTCTTATTAGTATTTTTGGCTGTATTAATCCAGAATAGTCACTTTAATCTGATGATTTTTTAAAAAATACTTTTACATTAGAAATAATTTTTTTTAATTCTTATTTTTTATGGAGTAAATAACTGTTTCTTTGCAAACCAAAATATTACCAATTCTTTTGGCCAATATAAAATATAATTATATTAAGACTCTTGGATGTCTTTAAAAGGTAAACTTGTTTTGCCATTGGTCTTAACAGGCAGAAGAAACAATTTTCTCTGAAGCTTCATAGCAGTGCACTCGATCTCAGATCAGC
The DNA here is from genome assembly GCA_013400915.1 of Pardalotus punctatus. NCBI lineage: Eukaryota > Metazoa > Chordata > Aves > Passeriformes > Pardalotidae > Pardalotus > Pardalotus punctatus. The sequence continues at coordinate 330,313 of VZTX01022490.1, read as the reverse complement.
TCTTTGAAGGCAGGAACCTTTACCTCCACATAACACAGAGAAAGTGTAGATTCAAAGAATCTTCTGTAAGTACTAAAAATATTTTAGGCAATGAAAGAATCCACTGTGATCCTGAAAAGCCCTTTATAAGGCTACCAGATGCTTGTGCACTTCTGCCATCAGCACTTTGGATCATGATATTTTCTAGATACAAAAATATAGTAGTCTAAATGTAAACAAACTATCCATTCTGAGAGGCTGTTAACCCATTTCCCACCTAGATTATATTGCTGAACAATTACATGGAGATTTGCAGGGGAAAAAATTGCTAAATTGACAGCAGCCCCTGATTTGGTGGATGGACTAAAATACATCTCACCCACCTCATTTCTGCACAGAAATGGACAATCTCAGTCTCTTTCATTCAAAGACCTGACTTCAAGGAGGGGGTGGATATTAGCATATTATAGTAGTATAATATTGTCATATCTGGGTAGATCAGTCACTTAGAAGGTGCTAAACCTGAAATATTGAAATATTTATCTAGACAGGTTTTTGTCCTATGAATCTAATTTCTATGAAGTTAAGAATGAATATTTTGCTTGACTGAAGCCATGTGAGAAGCAATAATGCACTTCTGGAAGTATGAGATCAAGTATATTTAACCTCAACATGTGCCTCTCAAGATATCCTCTTGTGTACTATAGAGACTATTCGACTCACCCAGAGCTTTGAAAGAGATCTGCAATTCAGAGAAGTTGCATAACCTGCAATTCACTAAAATACAGGCAACATATACTCTAGTTGAAGTGAAAATAAGATCTAGACCTAATCAGACATTTCTAATAGAATTTAGGGCTGTGTAAGACTTGAACAATGAACACCATAGAAATCTCTTTTAAATAAATAATTAGTGGAAATTGAGATAAAATCAGTTTCCAGGATGGCTGAAGATCATACTGCATCTGCTAGATAATACCACACAATACTGAAATAATTGAATGTATGACATTTAGAGAATCTGTTTCTCACAGATTATTCATCTTGCAGGAGTGCCAACCTATTCTCAGAACTGCAGGAGACAGGGGACAAAATCAAATCATGTATGCCTTTTGAAGAGCAAAGAAAAATACAGATACTGAGTTAGTTCAGGAGCTGTAAACATTCTTCACCTGCTAGAATGGAGTGCAATGTGTCTTGCATTATTGTACCTAGAAAAAGACCGGTACCTGGGGAATTCCATTTGACTGACAGGACAATCTACACAGACAAGACAGGAGATGAAACAAAAATTACAGAATGACAAAGCGAAGTGGCTAAGTTTATCTATCTAGACATCATTATATGATATAAGACCAACATCTCCATTTGATTTCCCAAAACTTACCCTGTTTCCTTGTTTTTTAATGAGCTATGAAGGGAGGTGGCAGGCTATAATATAAACTCTTGGAAAGATTGTGTGGGATTTTCTTCTTCCTTTGGAAATTCTTTTCTCTGACCATGTCCTTTACCTTGATATATTGAGAATGGTAGAAGAAAACTTATGTTGTTTATGGAGATATTTGTATCATATATACACACATATCCAGAAGCACATAACTAGAGGCTTCAAGTACACTTTCATCAAGGATTTTAATTCAGGATCCATAATGTCATATTGCAAGTAAATTTAACTAATATGGAAAATTGAGTTGTCTTCATGAAGGTCTTGAAGACTGTGATATTCATATGGGCAGGAGAATGACATACAAGTACTTTTCTTCTTCTCACAAGCTGAAAGTAAATGTCAAGGCAATTTTATTGTGACCTGGAGTAGAAATTATGCAGTCATAAAGATCACTAATTCTCTGCAATGGAAAGCCTAATACATTTTTATGCATTATCCATAAAACTACTTTAATGAAGGGAGCCCTGAAAGGCTTCATGTAAGCTCTTATTGCACTAACGTTGGCTGAACAGGTGCCTTGAAAATTCATTGTCCTTCTCCTTGTAATGCAAGTTTAAACTATCATAGCTAACCTTAGTTATGTGTTCCCAGCTATTGATTCAGAACCAAAATATTCACCATGCTGCAGGACAGAATACAGATTGGGCAAACAACAGGAGGTAACTTCATCACTAATTGTTCACCCAGAATAAAAAATATATGCCTTACTAAAGTGTTAGTCAAAACAAACAGCTTGACATTCCTATCCATTAATTAGCAACTGATGACCAATTCCAAGCAACATATATTTACAAGGATTAGTACTGATAGTGAAAGTTTATTGTGTTCTAATGGAGTGGTTGATACATTTGACATCACCAAAATAATGTTATACTAGATGTCCCACTAGTGTGGGCCTTATTCAGCAGGGACCTATATACTTAGAGCATTTTCTTTCGAAAACAGATCAGGTTTATTATATTAGAAGCAGACATGGCAAAAAATTTTGGAAAGTAATTTTTTTCAGTAAGAGCTGTCTTTTAAGTAAACCACTTTTACCTATGTTAATGATATTTGGATTATGAAATGACTAACTATTTGAGGGTCTTTGCTATCTCTCTTACATTAATGTGATAACTGGAATTATCATGTGCAGTTTCTTCATGGTTGGCAATCTGTGTGCCATTAGAATGAGTGATCCTTGGGTTTTGTGTGTTTCTGCTTTGTTTAATGTATCAGTAACAGAAACCCCCAGAGTTTCTCCTGTATTCTAAAACAATTATTCTCAGAAAGGAATCATGATGGCAGTGGCTAATATTTTCTCTCATGAGTAAGGTATCATGGGTGTTTGTAAGAGGGATTCTGTTGTTCTGATTTCTCATTTTACTCATAAATTGAGTTTGGTTCTTGTGCAATTACTGGCTATATCTTCACAAAGAAATTTACTGGAGTCACACTGAAACACTACCCTATGATGAAATTCAGCATTTAAATATTTGCAGGTTACTTGGCTTGTGCCAAATATCATATTCCCAAAGAGTTTACAAGCATGATCTAAGAGACAATGTTGGGGGCAGTAGAGGGTATGGATTAGGCTGATCTATTTGTTGGAAGAAGGAACTCTAACCAGCCAACTTGAGCTATGTTCCACCATTCAGTTTCAGGGTTAGGGAGCATTATTTTGCTATTAGAGATATGCCACTTAGTCAGAAAGGTCAGGAGAGAGCTGCAGTAAGTCCAGGGTAAAATGATGGGATCTACTCTGACAGAAGTTAAAAGGAGAATAAGGGATCAAAACTGGTCTAAGCTGCCTCTGGCCAATGAAAAGGACTCCTGCAGAACAGGGTCTATGGAAAACAGCCAGAGTAATCACTAATCACCAGGAATACTCTATCAAAATCTGCTGTCTCTCCTAGGCTGTGCTATGTGGAAGGAGAGCTGACATTGCCTGTATTGTGGAAATTTTGATGATAATGAGGACTGGAAAATCTGTAAACATTTTATAACCATGTTTAAAACTTGCCATTTTTCCATCAATGTGTCCAGCCTTGCAGCTGTTTTGAGGCATGACTGAAATGCACCTTAAGGAGCTGAAAGGCCACCCAGGGATACTTCAGTTCTCACTCTGAACTTGAGGCTCTTGTACCACACGCAAAGGCTGCTACATCTTCCTCAATTTATTTATCTTGTCCATTTGGAAGAAACTAGAGTAAAGTAGATTAAAGGAAACACAAAACCAGATTTGACTGTTTTAAACTACTGTATTTACAGTTCCAAGGAGGAACCTGCAGGACTGTGGTATGCATTAAACAAGTACTGAGGTGACAGCTGTATCTGTTACCAATAAGTCTCTACTTCTGAAATAAAAAGGCACATACCTTAGACTGCTTAGACTATATCCAATGTGGTTAAAGGGAAAAAAAATCCCCAAACAAAAGTATAAAGAATACTACAGGAAGTTAACACACACTGGAAAACAGGGTGAATGAAATGGAGCTGACAGTGTAAAGTCTGACTCAATGACAAACATTTCATTAACTGCAAAATGTGCAGTGAGATCATTAATAACCAGTAGCAGTCAGAAAGTACTGCAGCTCTAAATTGCATTAACATTTTCATTAGTTTTGTGACATCTGATGTGTCCTGAGGAAAGTCTAGACACTTAGTACAGGCAAGTTATGTGTTGTTTTTTTGGACATTCAGATGCTAATGTTCAGATAGTAATTGATTGCAGAATGTTTTGTGTTCATCTGAACAACAGTGTTCATAATCATCTTTTTAATGTTTCTCTTCATCAGAAGAGCATTAAATAAGTTACTTTTGCCTTCTGAAAGAAAAATGTTTTTGCAAGGTAAATTCTCACCTACTAGTTAGTTATATCAGGTACTTTCTCTACAAGTATGCTTTAAAAGTGTTTTATACATGTCAGACATCCATAAACCACATAATTACAAGTACACTAATGTTGGTAAATGTAATATTCAGAATACCTTAATGTTTTTAGATGCCCTTTTCTGGTATTCAGGGCTTTTTTCTATGAAAGCCTAGAACTGAGAAAATTCTTCTGTCTTCACTGTAAAGGATATACACTTTCATTATTCACTTTGCATTAATATAAGCCCTAAAGATTACATGCAACTTAATTTCTGTCACTTATTTAATATTCTGTCAATTCAGGTGAATTCAGCTTTACTCAAGTGAAAAGAATAAGTTTTAGATTGAAAAAGAAGAATGAGCATGATTTTTGTCAGACAGTCAGTCTTAGTCAGTCATGTTGTTAATGGTAGCAATTCATCTCCTGTCAATTAATTCTATAAATACACTAATACTCTCAAGTTTTTTGAGACTTCAGTTAGAATAGGAGATGCATTGCTTCTGTCATGTGTACAATAAACTGTTTCAGAGAGATAAATAATTTCTTGGCTAAAAGTTCACCACTGTAAAATTCTAAATATCCTGCTACTTTTGCTTTCACTGGCAGATGTGATATTTTACATTTCTATCAACAGTTCTTTTGATGGTTATCAAAATAAGAATTTATCAGTGTCAAATGTCATGTATCTGCATTTTGGGATTTAGTGGCAGAAAGTGTATATCGATTTAGTGCGATACTGAAAGTCTTTCATAATCAGGACAACTGACTTTAACAAGATTCATCATTATAGGGGAATTTAAAAAATCCTATGGCACTTTCTCATGTGACTGGATTAGGGTTCAGTGGACATTCCTATTATAAACCATGGTCTGTGTGGAATTAGGGATCTCGCCATTTTGACTGATGGCCAAACCTGAGATGGCAGATCACCTGTATCTGCATACACCTACATTGGGGTGAGTCCAATACAAAAAGTGCTGGAATCTCTCCGGGCAAGGAATCTGTGTGAAATGTGGTTAACACCTCTCCTGCAATGCCATTTATAGATTCCATAATGCCTCCTCTCCAGCCCTTTTTGTAAGAACCACTCAGTGGTAAATCCACCTTCAATGATCCACTTTAATGTCAACAGAGAAAACCATGAATCACCAAGTCGTCCATCACTAATGGCTATCCATCATTCCAACCTCTGAACTACTCTGGGAAGATAACAGAGGTGTAGCCAGAGGGTTTCTCAGTCAAGAATGACAAGACATTTAAAGTTTCATCATTTATATTACAGTGACGAAGAAACTCTCCAGAACAGGGAGAAGTGTGGGGGGAAAAGAAGATCTTTGTTCCATGTGTACTTGTGTAACACAAATATGGCAACTGTTTTCTAGATAGTTCCCTGCTCTATCAGTACTCTCCTGTTGCTCTGTCCTAAAAGATCTGAGGTTTTAAACAGAAAGTGTTTAAAATTCACTTGCTCATCATGTAGATTCACAATGCGCGGGCTGTTTTTTGCACATTGGATACCCCACTTTTTGACCTCTTTATGTTGCTAGAGGTAAAGAATCTGAATTTTTGCCCACAGGAAGAAAAACTGCTTTCTTCATAAAACAACCAAAAGACTTTTTTAAGAAAAGGCCTAATTTTTGTCAGTTCTAAACATTAAAAAGGTTTTGAGGAAAGTTCAGAGTAGCATATCTTGATCTCTCAAAATGGAGAGTTCATTTTTCACGAGAAATAATATTTTAAAGAAATATAACTTAATTTTAATGGTAGTTAAAACTTTGAATCCAATCACAATGCTTTGAAACTACCAAAGCAGTTCTTTTACTTTGACCTGAAATCCATGGTTTACATTTTTGATTTGAGGAATTTTATATCCTCTTTTACCATGATATTTTCCCCTCAACTTTGCTCATTGATCATGAGTTGGATGTTTGAGCAGCAGTTTTGGAAAACCTTCATTCCTTAACATTCATGTGATGACAGCTTCTTGAACATGAGTGGTGCTGCTGAGTAAGAGTAAATGAAAGATCTGTATAAATTACATTTCAGCAACCATGAATCATGTTAGTGTTTGTGCAACTATCCATGGGTTTGGCAATGAAATACAAGCCTGTGTCTAATAAATCCAGTGAAGTCTTTAATCTTTCCTGATGAAATGCCAGTCAGTCATACCAAAAGGAATAGTGGACAGTCATCAAATGAAAACAGATGTGCAGTATGCTCTAGAATAAGATGATCAACTTCATTTTAATCTGTGACATCCTAATGAGTTAAACGCCTCTATGACCTGTCCTGAATGTAGAATGGGTACATCTGCAAACATAGATATCAAACACCAACATTTAAAAAATACAAATTGGCCAATAAAGAAATAGTCTAGCTGAGTTTTCCTCTACTCACTGAGCTTGATTTCTAATACAATAAATCATTATTTGCTCCTGAGTAATCCTCATAATTGCTATTTGGTTTAATTTTTAACATTAGTGGGAATTGATATGAAAAGAGATCAGAGCCTCAAGGAAGCTTTTGCATGATTTCGATGAGATGTGGATCAAGGATCTGATATACTTTTTAACTTGTCTTTTTGCACTAAATATGTGCTGAAATTTGAAAGCCAAACACTATTGAAGAAAATACTAGTATACAAATGTTTCTTCTCTCCTATAGAAGGTCACATCTCTACATAATATACACACGCATTAAGGTTTCAGAAAACAAGAAAAATAAGCAAGTAGATAATGTGAAACCTCTGTACCTTTTGCAGACAAAAGTATGTGGTGACCACCTTTCAAAAAACAAACTTTTGAGCAAAAGGTGCTTATTATCACCTTGGAAAAACTTGCCTGCTTAAGTTCTATCCGTTAAGTTGATGACATGAAGCGTAAAAGGCAGAGGGCTAACAAGGTTTGACATTTTCACAAATTCTTCTGTGTCACTTTTAGGGGGTTTTGCTATTCCACTTAGAGCAATAAAATAACTTGATACATTGCAGAATGCTTTATTCTGCCTTATTTTGCAAGTAGTACCGTGAAAGAAAAGTGTACAAATGCTAGAGACAAGAGGAAGGTTTTAATGTGGAACTCAGCTGTGAACGAACCATGGCAAAATTTGAGTTTTAATTTGAGATTTGTATTATGCGCAGGAAACTTCAACAGATCAGTTTTAAAAAGTACAGATGAACCTTCTGCAGTGATGGCACATAAAATTCTCTTAATGTTCAAGTTTTAAAGAAATTTTTTACACCAAAAAAAATGCTCAGGTTAGGATGTTAGGGAGAGATGCACCTGATCTCACAGGAAGCCTGACATTTTTTATTGCATTTGAACTGTCACAGTAAGGTGTGACACCAACAAAGTCTCCATGCCTGAAATTTCACATCATGAAAAGACTTGAGTCAAGTATCTGGGGCAATGGGAGACCCATGCTTTGAGGCTGAATCTCAGCAGACACAGCAGCACAGCAGAATGCTCAGTTTATCCTGAATGTGAAAAAGAAAACAGATGGGAAATGAGGTAAACATAAGGGGAAGCACAAGAATTAGGAAATACAGGTCATATGAAAGAGGATGACAGAATAAAATGTCATGTGGGCAGAGTAACACTGCAGACTTAAAGGATAACATTTTAAGAGAATTCAGTAAAGGATTCCCCAGAGGCAGAGAGACTGAGATGCAATAACCATTCCAGACCTGTGGAGAGCCAAAAGCAGTCAGAAATGGTGCAGGACATCTTGGATGACTTGAAGAAACCCAAGATACCCTGTGGCTGCAGGAGCTGCTAGTAGATTATTGTCTCCTAATGTTGTTTATCTGCCCACACTAAAAATAAAATTGAATAAGGCAGCAATTCTAAGGAGTGTTTAGAATAAAAATGTCAACTCTTATATCCATGTGAAAAAAGTACTTACTATTCCCAAGAATACCTACAAGTACTGGAAGCCAAGTTTACTAAAAGAGTAGTTCCTGTAATATTTGGTTTATTTGGCATGTTATGCATTATTGATTTAATTATTTTCCTCTTTCCAGTTAAAATGTTTATTTCCCTTGTTTGCGGTAGATAAAAAAAGATTGTAAACTTATTAATAGTCTTAATATTTGTTTTGCTTTTAGATAATATTAGTAGAAGGACTTATAAAAACCTGGACCTATTTAAGGAAATGAGCAATACCTTGTTTCAATCGATCATGTCCCTGGAAATTAGTGTGAGATCTCCAAGAAAGGACATCTTTTATCATTCCTGTGGTGAACTACATGTGTTTCTGTAATAAGGGAAAATAATGATTGTGTTAATCTTTTTCTGACTTTTAATGAATAACTCAGTTTTTCTGATAAGGATTTGTATTGGTATGTACACACAGAAATTAATTTTTCTCATACGTGACTTTCTATCTTTGCTCAACAATTCACATTAAATAAAAAGGATTTCTTAATTCTAATGTGAAATATATGCCTACATTTTTGTGAGCACACTAAAGACTTCTGCTGTATGACGTGGAAAAAGCAAATTTTAAATGTCATGATCATCAAAATATTATTGGACTAACATCTTTACATGAAGTCTCAGCACACACGAATTACACAGGAATGAGGAGAATAAATAACCATTTAATTTCAAATAGGAAGAATTTTAACAGTGACAAGCCAATCACAAAAGACAATATTTATAAAAATTATTTCAATTTGGGGAATGAATAGCAAAATATTTATTTTAAATTTCAGATATATTGGAGCCTGGGACAATTCTACCTGAAGTCTGCCAGGACAGGATCTGGAGCTGAATCCTCAAAACTGTTTGGTGTCAGGTAACGACATTAGAAACATCCAACAGTTAGAGACAAAATTACAGTCAAAGCAAACTATGAACACTTTGCTGGGTGACTGGAACCACTTTTCTCCTCAAAGAGTGGGAGATGAACTGGAGTTTTACTATTCCCTTGCATTGAGGCCACTTTCATCAGTTTGATGAATTTGACTGCTGCAGCCTCATTGTCTTTATTAGGGTCGAACAAGTATAAGATTGGGCATTTAGTGGCTAAGCAAACCTTCAAATTTTCCCCTCCCACTTTAGGGTGTCTTTGCTGTTGTTTCCTCTAATTTTCCACAACCAGCAAAAGTAGGACAGCAGTTTGAGAAGGCTCTCCTAGCCACTGTACTGTGAAATCTGAGTGTATTTGTTTGCACATGCCAAACCCCAGATAAGCACGTGCAAGGATGTAAATCCATCGTAACTTGTTGGGTTAAAATGTCTGCTTTTCCACACAAAAATTTCCAATGTTAGGTTCTGTGAAATTCAGCCAGCCAATAGAATCTGTGATAATTAAAAATGCTGCATTTGATCATGGTTAACAAGTCTTGAAACATATTGTTGTATGAGGCTGAGAGATGTCTTTGAGCTTTGTTTTCTTGTCTATGCTCATTACATTTTAGGGAATCGCTATTCAAAATACATTATCTTCCTTGGTAAGGAGCTGAATTCACACTTTCTTTACATATATTTTGCTATAAAAGTGAAAAGAAAAAAGAAGACAAATGGAAATTTCCTCTTAATCTCATGAAACTGAATTTTGTACCTATCTGACAGCTCAACAATTTTTATTCTGCCAAGTTCTGTACAGGAGTTTTGGGCAGCTCTCTTCTCATCTTTTCTGATATAAATGCAGATTTCAGTCTTGCATTTTAATAGGTTATTCTTGATTCCTTTTTGAGCCACCTGATCTACAGGCTCTGAGCAGCCACTGTTTTAGTCACAAAAATCTCTTCCTTAGAAGCAGTACTGACTGAATTGAGGATGGTGACTGTGAAATAGTGTCTGCTTCTCTGTGAACCATGAAGAAACAACACACAAATGTAGGCCATAGACAGGACATTCAACTACACCAGAGCCCTCTTTAGGAAGAGCTTTGTGGTAGTAGGCCAGCCCTGTAAGTCTTGCTCTGACAGTGGTCTGCATCTGATCCTCCCTTCATCTGCTCTAAATTTACCATATGTGCTCTCCCTATCTTTTTTATCTTCAGGCACATCAAATTATGTGGTGATCTCCAGACCCACAGAACAGTGAATGACTTCTTAAAATTGTTTTACCTGTTTAAGGATAGGATTTGTTATTTAGAGTTCCTGGTCACTGATATAAACTATTTCAGTGGAAAGTCTGATACTACAATGGAAGAAGTTGTTCCCAGAAAAATGAATATATTCATTTACCTTTACCTTCATCACCTCTGTCGACTGATGGATGAGGTTTCCCAGCATCTCTTTAGTTCAGTTTTCTTACTGCAGTCACTGCAACTTACTGCCTTCCTTGCTTTTCTGCTGAAGTCCCTGAGATGTGCGTCACAAGTCATGGGCTGTTAACCTCCAGCTTTGACTCAAAGTTGGGCTAGGGATGCTTTGCTGTATTTTCCCCCACAGTCCAGATGTGTCTTCAGTTCAGATAGCACTACTGCTTTCTTTCCTCCATCCTCTGCTTTTTTTTTTCCTCAGAGGCAAACAATGTGTGCCAGCAGATAGTACACACTCAGATTTTACCTTCATGGTACTGGCTGGAGTGTGTGCCAGGTCAGGGCTGTGGGGACCACTGCACAGCACTGCAGTGTCACTGCCACAGGCACTTATTCTGATTCCCATAATTATACACACATTAGTTGCCTTCATCAAGAGGCCAATTAATGACTGCATCATCTGGTATTCTGAGAGCAGCATCCCACATTTCACATTCTGCTAGTGTAAGTTTCCCACAGAAGCATTAGAGGTAACTATCACTAATAAACCCACCTCTTTAATTTGTGTCCCAATGCTGTCTAAGTAAAACAGAAGACAGTGATGCAAATACAGGAAGAAGAGCTCACTTAAGCTGACTAAAATCACTGGAGATATGAACCCTTACAGGCAAACACAGTGCTTGTCAGTTTGCATCAGCTTCTGCTCTGAGAACACCAGAAATAACACTGATATGCTCTTTCAACAGTCTCAGCTAGCTGAGTTTTCAGCAGCCCATATATAGCTTGCCATGTGTTTGGACATAGATGAGCAAACTTGTTTGTCCTTCCCCTTGCTGTTGTCACACACAATCAGGTCCTTTGAAAATTCACTTGTCATAAGCGATTCAACTTCAGCTGCACATACCAAGGTCTGCCGTTCAGGGTTATGTGCTGTCTTTAGTTTCCTCATTTGTCTAGAGCAAACTACAGGTACATTCAGCAATTTTAATGTTGCCATTTACACCCGTACACGAGGAAGAAAGGATTGATCCAGGTGTAATGCTCGCACAGTGCTGGCAGAATTCCCTGGCTGCTGACGCAGCCTAAGCCTGCCTGTGCAGACAACTGGCAACCAGTGTAACCTCAGGAACAAAACCTAAGTCTTCAAAAGCTACAGGAGCAAAAGCAGAAGGGGAAAAGACACATTCAAAGTCTCTTAAAATTGTTTATGTTGGGAAAGACTTTTAAAATCATCGAGTCCAGCCGTTAGCCAAATACTGCCAAGTCCACCACTAAATCATGTTCCTAAGCGTCAAATCTACACATCTTCTAAATACCTCCAGGGAGGGTGTCTCCACCACTTCCTTGGGCAGCCTCTGCCAGTGCTTAACAATCCTTTCTGGTGAAGATTTTTTTTCTTAATATATGTATTTAAACCTCCCCCAGAACCTTTTGAGGTTGTTTCCCTTCATCCTATCACTTGTTACCTGGGAGAAGAAACCAAGACCCGCCTGGCTACAACCTCCTTTCAGGCAGTCGTAGAGGGTGATAAGATCTCCCCTGAGCCTCCTTTTCTCCAGGCTAAAAAGCCCCAGCTCCCTCAGCCAGTCCTCATACAACTTGTTCTGTAAACCCTTCACCAGCCTCTTCTATGTGTTCTTTTCAGCAGGCTTCCAGTAGGGGTTAAACCTGGCTTTGGGCTGAAAGCAGCTCACACAGCAAAGTAGTCAGTACTCATGCAGTGGATAAGTGTAATTTAAAGTAGTTTATGCCAGTCTTCTTGCACTTTGCCTGCCTTTTGATAGGTCTGCTATCTCTCAGACTTGTAATTAAATGTAAATTAAAACCTTGGGAGTAGCATCTACTCTTCATCTACACAAAAATAGTCAATGCTGACTTCAGTTTTCAATACATTGCAGTAATCAGGGCTAAAACATTTTCCTGCGCAGGTAAGCATTGATGTAACTGGGCCATCAGCAGCTATGTCTACTGCCTTGCCTGGCACCTGAGTCTGCACTGTGCATCCCTTCAAATTTCCCGGTTTTCTCCCCAGCACCTCTTCACTGGCACAGAGTACTTTCTCTGAGTTTCTGCTAAATTCTCACAGGAAAACACTCACTAACATAAATCTTACTGTGAAATATCTGTTCTATAAATAGCCAGGGGATTGTTTTCTCTGACATTTTTATCCTATGAACTGAAATATAAGGGTTTCTTGACACACATATCTCAATGGTTATTAGCTAGCTAAGGATTTGGTGGCTAGAGGATCAGAACTGCTAAATGTCATTGATTATCATTAGTGATGTCATTTGTTGTTCAGTCAGAAGAGAAACTAAATATGCACAAATATCTTTCTTTGTCATATACTCAGGGAGAAGCAAGAGGATTAATTGAGCCTTATGAAAGCAACCTAGAAAAATTTTGTGGTCTTTTATAAATTTTAAAGGTCCAAATAAATGCAATACAAAAGAAAATGTCTGTCAGTCTGAATTATCAACAGATCCAAGTTCTGAATAAGCAGAATTAGAAGAAAACAAATAGAATTTCTTCATAGTAGCAAACTTTTTCAGTTGATCTTCTACAATGGTTTTTTCATTACCTGATATTCAATCTCCTTACTCCTTTGATGAGGCCATCCCTTTCATTTCCACAGTAATTTTGTGAATAATGTCAGATCCCATATTTAACCCAACTTCTCAAATTGTTGTTTAAGGGAGCGTGACTGATTTTTTTCCACCATGAGAAAAGAATAAAAATAAATGTTTCATTGTTGGCCTTTCAGTACTATTAATGGACTAGAGCGAAGGTACTCTGTGGCATGAAGAAATGCTTTAAGAAATTCTTTCAAATATAAAAATAAAGGTATCTGTCAGGTAATTAATCCGTGGGAGCACTGTAGGCTATGCTGTTATGCAGAGTTTTCAGTCCATATCTTGACTGCCTGATTTTGCTCATCAGCCCAGCTCTGTCTCCTCTAAAGCATCCCCTGGCCCTGTTGATTTTGCTCCCAAAAGTGGAGAAGCAATGGTTTACTGGCACCTGGCAAAACCAAGTTTGACAGCCAAAGTATTTAAACTTGAGAAAATAAGAACCACCTTTCAATCTACATCAGTGGTCCATGTAGCCCAGTACCCTGTCATCAACCCACATTGCTGCTACTGGGTTGGCAACTACAAACAGATAGAAGCAGCTCTTGTGTGCTTCTCCTCTCAGCAGAATGAGGAAGGAAGAGCAACGAAAGAAATAGAGGGCTTTTTCTTTCTTGTATTAATGTCTTTTGCAGAATCAATATGTGGTATCCTCAAGGAGCCCATCCCCATGCATGGAAGGGGCTGACGGCTTCCATTCCAGCATCTGATGTGCAGTATTTGAGAAACAGATGTTGAAAAACATGTCTTTATGCAAGGCAAAAAAATGAAACTGAATTCCTTCCTAAAGGATCCTTGCAGCTTGGTTATCCACATGCAGATATTAATTTTTAATAAATTATATTAGTTCTAAAACTGAAATACTAGCAATGATCTGGGTTTTCCTCATCATGTCAGTGGGATGAAAGAGGAGAAACCTTCTTTTCATTTGAGACAAGTGTAATATTTTCATAGGCTTAAATGGCTAGACAGATGGACTTTTGATCTTTCCCATATCTCAGTCCAGCAGTCACAACTGACAATAACTAAATGATATCTCCTTTGAATTACTTCATTATATTTTCAAGAGAGAGAGAGAAAAAAAGAAAAGGTATGATTATATTATTTCTTTACACTGCAGGAATGTTGTGAGTAGATGCAGCTTACTTTCTTCTAAGTAATCTTACAAAAAGTGGTGTTTGTGGTACCCCAGGAGGCAGAGACTGCACAGACACAATGATGCAGACCCAAGCAGAAGATAATACATGGCTATTCAAGGCATTTCTACTGGGAGAGAGTAATTTAGAAAAGGTGTGTTGTTATCAGGTGGCGGTACAGTAGTGCATATTGATGACACTTCTGATTACTGAAAAGGTTTCATCTCTATTTGATATTGTTTGAATGTACTTTTCATTGTCTTAACTCAGGTTTTCATTTACTCGAAGAAAGATTCTGGATGTAGATTAATTTCGAAGCATGTCTTTTTTACAGGAAAAATATCTAAATTTTTTTGTACTTTGGGGAAAAAAGAAGAAAAAAATCACACCCAGTCTTCCTTCTTGGTTCCTGAACGCAATATAGTCCATGAGAACATTAGAAAAAGCAGCTGCACCTAATATGGTGGGTTGGGTTGCAAGCCATCCTTGTATCCTGAGGCCAGGAGCTGCCTTGCTGAATCTGCTGGTAATTGTATAAAATCCAGGTGCCTTTTTCAATTCATACACAAGAGTACTTGGGAGTAGTCATAATGTTCTCAGGATTCATTTAGAAACACCACATAGAAAACCACTCAAGAACCAGCATGACTCAGTGTCTGGGAGTTGTCATCCTACCCTTTTGTTCTCTAGACTGAACCTCAGCAGTGCATTGCAGCACCTGATTCATTTCATTTGAAAATACAGTCATGTTGAGAAAATCTGTTCAAACATGTAGTGTATAAAAATGGATTAATTCAAGATGTTTGAATTTAGACACTCTGGTAGCTGTAGTAGCCCTGTAATTAGGATCATAGAGGGTCTAATTTGTCTTTGATTAAGTAGGTACTCAATTAAAAAATTCCATTAATATGCACATGGACAAAATTCACACAATTTTTTCCTTATCTAGATATTTTCAACCACATTAAATACATAATTGTTGTGTAACCCTAATATATTTTTTCTTGCATATTCTTTGTAAAATATTTTTTTAAAAGTCACAGAAGTATAGTAACAGGCAAGTTTAATATAAAAATAACAAATGATCATTTTTTTTATCCACCAGGCATGCGTGTTTAAATCACAGCAGATCCTCATCAAATTTGCTCTGTCGGTAATTAGAGGATATTCCAGTTGATCTAATAATGGGTTTTTTAACTTCAAAATTAATGCAGATACAGCTGGCAGGGTGTATCATATTACTGATGAATTCAGAATTGTAGTTTTCCTCACCCCATGCTCCTTGATGACTCAAGCCAGGCTGTCCATGGAGATTAACTGCCTGGGAATTTGGACCATCTGAATTTGGAAGCCAGGCAAAAAAATGCAGACAGAGGATGAGCAACCAATACATTCAATGCTGTCTGTCCTTACAAATAATTTTGGGAATTAATGCATCATTGCAAGGGAGATGTGAATTGATGCAATATGTAGGACACATTTTCCAAAAATCCATTAGAGAAATCTGAACCACGCAAAAATTATTGCAGCACCAAAGTAGTGTGTGAAGACAGCCTTTGGAACCTAACAGGTTGATCTTACTGAAGCATAATTTTGCCACAAAATTCACAGTACAGAATCATAAAGCTCAGATTTTGGGATCCATGTGGCAAAAGCACTTGTTTGGACACTGTACCTGAGACATATCAACAGTGAAAGCAAAATGTTTCACAGACAGACTTATAAAATAACATTCACATACTGCACTCATCCCTAGCTAGGGTAGCACAAAGAAATCTTGTTTTCTGTTTAGAACAGTAATAAGTGAGCTCAATGACTTGTTATTCTATCACAGCCACTTGTTAAATACTTCCTTTTCCCTACCCTGTCTACTTTTCTTCCCTGTATGGAAGATGCTTGTCTTCCATAATTCAGTTCTGGAGTCATGACAAATTAAGGACATAGACAAGACAAGATACATAAATAGAGTCATAGCTTGTACCATACTAACTTGAAAATTAGGCTCTCAGGAGCAGAAAGAAGTCCTTTCTCATGTTCTCTCTGCAGAAATGTTTATCTAATTTTCTAGCTTCTCTTCCTACTTTCAGGCAAATATACATGGTGATCTCTGCTTAAAATACCAGGGTGTTACTCCTCTTTGAACTGAAAGAGTTCAACATATGTAGTGCTCTCTATCATCTTGCAGATTAAAAAAGCAAACATGTAACTACAAGCTGTAGTTTGGCCTAAGGTTTCAACATCATTCCTTGAGAAGTAGCAGAACAAAGTTTCAAATCATTGTATGAATCAAGAAAAGGGGGGAAAAGTGCCTAAAATGCATGTCTAGCATTGCATTTGGCTAGTGGAAAATTACCACCTGCTCTAAAAAGGATAAGAACAAAACCTTTTTTTGCATAGCCATTACAATTAATGTAAAGTCACTTGGGACTTCCTAAAACCAGCAGCGTATAGGAATAAGTTCCATGTAGTCTTCTAAAACAGAATGCTAGGAAAAGACCAAAAAAAAGAAAAAAAAGGTTGTCCCAACCTGAAGGAAGGACAGTGGTTAAAAAAAACAAAACACAATAAATAAAGAGCTGAAACTCAACTGACATTTAAAGATGAACAAGATTAAAACACATAAAAAGGTCAGTACTTCAAAGATCCTCAGGTGATTATTGAAAATATAATACCCAAACAAAGCAGCAGTGAAGCACAGGATGTTATTATAAATAGGTGCAGGTGTGGGTGTGTGTGGGTGTGGGTGTGTGTGTATAAAAGTACAAAACAAAATAAAAGAAAAAACCTAAATTCATCCACACAGAAAAGTTTTAAAACACTAAGAAATGACTGTACTCTGGTAGCTACAGCAAACTCTCAGGTTCAAATAAGGAACTGAAAACCCAAGGCAGGAGTCCACTTTAAAAGACAACACTTTAGTGAATAATTTGCATGCACTATTCCTAACGGGACTACAAAAGTAACTAAAAACATAGCCTTTTCCAATTTGCTGCAAAAAAGCTTCATATCTGCTGAAAAATTCATGGTGGTCCATACATCATAAAATCTTAACACCAACTACTGCCAAGGCGGAATATTTTTGAATTGTTTCCTTAAGTATCTGCTTGAGAAAAACCTCATCAAGACCCTGGGCAGCAGTTGGAGGAATAGGCTGATTTCAGGTAGATTTTGAGATTATTTCCTTTCCACTTTTTTTTTTTTTACTTTCTCTTTTGCTTAAATGCTGCTCTTTCCTATATGTGCTTTCCAGTTTATAAACTGGAATGCATCCATTTGCTTTATGAGACTTTTTGTTTACTTTTAAAGCTTGGGAAGTTTTATTTAATGGGATTACAGTGGACTTGATAAACTGGAATTGTCCCTTCTATCTCTCTAGAGGAAGCAAACCCAAATAAGTGCCAGCTACCCAAAATAATTTTAAGAGTTTAAAGAGCTGTGATGATTTGAGTTAGTCCAAGGACCAGTTACACCACTATCAAATAAAGGGAAAAGATTTCTTGTTGGAGTATGCTCTGATGTTACTTGGAGCAGGGGCATGCAACGGTAAAGGAAGGGCTTTAAAACTAAGCCTGCTGAAGAAGTTTTGGTATCTGTAAAGAAAACTAGACAATTTCTTTATGACAATATCCAGGGCTTGACATGTCTCCTAAGCAGTTTTCTTATACTCTTGTGTTGTGTTGTTTTTTTTCTTTTTTTTTTTTTTCCCTCCAGTGAACAAGTTTTACATCTAGTTTATTGGTGAAGATGACCTCTACTTCTTGGTAATGCAGCTTGCAAGATGAACAGATATTAATACCAATAATCAGCAATGTTTGTGTATATTATTTTATATTTAATTTTTCTCTGGCTTCAGTTGTTCCTAAACCTGCATCCTGCCCCCTCAATCCCATATGGTATTGTTTGTCCTTCTGATAACGCTGGGGTAATATTGAACCTTCTCTAAAATGAGTTATCTTCATTTTAATTCCCTGAAATGGAAGAAATAAATGGGGCTTTGTGATGAAGTCATTAACTATTAATTAAAAAAATCCAAAGCAGAAAGACACACCACCCCCTAGTAATTGGAATAATAGCTTTTCCATTAAGATAGACTATGTCAATTTATGTATTTACTCAGAAAAATTTCCTACAGTTTGCAAATAAAGAATGCATTGCATTCCTGCAGTGTGTTCAAGAACAAATATAGATAAATCCTTGACATTTATTTTAAAGTAAAAGTATTTGGCAGCCTGAGAAACTTGCTGCTGGAGATTATAAATGTCTGTGACTATCATTCTGAATTCAGCATGATATTTACTAGTTTAATTTCTGCCTCTTATGGTTTGACTATAGCTGTATATTGTATCATTCAAATGCTGGAAACATATATAAGCAGTTAAACAAACATTAGGCTGCAGCAAAAACAAGCCCTTCATTTTGAAATCTAGGCAGTTCATTTCATCAAAATATAAAGTCTGCCTCTCTTTGTATCTTTCACAAAGTATTTCCATGTGCTACAATTTACCATGATGCAATCTGTTTGGAAAAGTAAAGCCCTAGTTTGTTCCTTCCTTAAACGGTAGCTGTGATTGTCTCAGCAGAGTTCTGCAAAAGTTGGGGGGGAAAAATGTCCATGTAAAGATATGCAGACAGAGCAAAGTGTTAATTATTGGATGCTAATGGATGAGTATTATTCGTAATGTACTTTTAGACTTTTTTAATGAAAAGAATGGTCTTTTTATGGTTACAGTGGTTAAAACTAAAAAGCTAGTGGATGTCATTTTTAATTACATAGTATAGAGAATAATTGTAACATCTTGCACACAGGGATATATTAGCTGCTGAGTTTCAGTAGCTGTAGCACAAAGTCACTGCTATCTCCATCACCTGTAAGATGTATGGTTCCGAATGTGAGCCTCAGAAATATCTCTGAAAAAGGCAATCCTACAGGCTATAGATTTAGTGTATCACAAACCCCAAATCTTTCAAAAATGTCACTGTTCTTTTTGGTGTTCAGAGCATGATAAAAATATGGATCACCAGCAGATGTTCTTCTGGGCTGCAGAGATCTACTAATAGGTCTGAAGCTTATTTTCGTTTGGTAATCAATAGCCATGGCAGCTGGACAGTAGATCACGCCCCTCTGCCTCATCCATCAACGCATGGCAGAGCAGCTACTGCAGTGCTGAACTTGGAATACTTCAGTCAAATAAGACCTAAGGGGTCACGTGTTTGCAGCAGGATAACATACTTTTCAAGAAGTGAAACAGAAAAGTGTTGAGAAAGGGGCATTCAGATGAATTTTTGGAGCTGCAGCATTAAATCGCTAAGAAAGTCTACTGGTATGTGAAGGCATAGCTAGTTAATTTGCTGTTGTCAGTACACACACACACGCACATATATATATTCACACACATATATATATACATATACATATACATAATGGAAGTTATTTTTTATGTACAAAATTTACTTTTCCATGTAGGGAACTGATGTAAATCATTAGACTTTTCAAAATGGAGTTTTTCCTTCTTTTTCCAATCTGAATTTTCAGCATCTTTTCCTTAGCTAAATACCATTGACAGTACAGTGAAATAACTGTAGTTTTTTAATACTATTTTAAGAATTAGGAAAAATGTTAACCTTTCGAAGGACTGTGAAATATTAGACTAATATATTAGCACTGCAATATCTGAATAAAAATAGCTTATAATCTTGTTCCGTCCTTAGTGCAGGTACAGCTGTTTGCTAGACCAGTGCAGTTACACTGCTTTCCTCGTTGTGCTGTCACTCCCTGCAAGAGCCCAGGAGAAACATTTCCTTATCCCTGCTGCCAAGAGCGTGGCTTACCAACCCTCCACAATCAAAAGAGGGATCTGCTCTGGGGTTCATCCTCCTTTCCTGCCTGGCCCAGGACATAACCTCATCGCAGAAAGAAGAAACTAAACTGAGAAAATGAATGCAGGCTGAGAGCAATTTCTATGCCATGTGGGAGAAATCACCCCACAAATCATAGCTGTCCAGCCTCCATTCCCTTCCCTTACAGATCTATTGCTCTAATGAGCCCTATTAATATAAGGTCTTGCAGTCTAATTAATCTTCCTCCAGGACATTAGCTGGATAACAACCAGAGTAGAAACCTCGCTGTTCTCTTCACACTTGGTAACCCTTAGGTACCCAGTTAGTAGGATTTTAATGAGGAGAAATAATCCATGTCTTTCAGGGTGCAAAATTTACAAGCAAGGTTAGATCTGATTTTTTTTGTTTTGTTTTTTTGGGGGGGAGGGACAGATGAGGGTTTTTCCCCCCTCATTAAGATGTTAATGGAATGCTGACAAGTGTTTGGTATTTTTAACATAATTAACTGTAGGGTTTTTTTTTGTTATTTTTAATTTGAAAAAGCTATTTTTCAATGTGTGTTTTATTTTCTATGTAGCTCATGTTATAATTAGGGATAATGAAACAGTTCAGTCCCAGAAACACAAAACCCAAAAAAATAAAAAGAAGAAAACCTCACACCCTCTTGACTCTTTCAAAAGTGAAAAAATTGATGATTTGTGAGACAGGTTAAAATAAACATTATGCAGATTACATTCATGCATTTCAAGATAAACTGATCTCCACGCAGGACACTAAGGACTCTTTTGGAAAATGAACTTCTCTGTATTCACCCATTGAAATGCACAGATGCTCGCTGAAAACAAAACGTGTTGTTGAAAACTGATAAAGACAAACTGTCTGAAGAACCGTCCTGAAAAGAGAACCGTACCACTCTGACCTTCACCATTCTCAGACTGAGCCACTGCTAATAAATACATTATTCAGGTACAGCTAAACACAGTTTGAGTCAGCTTGTGTTTGATTTCAGATCTGGGTGAGCAGTGGGAGGTGTGATGGGGGAACCACTGTGTATTGGTTTTGAGTGTAGCAGTCCTTTAGAGGAGACAGGAAAGCTGTCGACCTGGATGTGCTGCTGGTTGTCTCTGAAATGTGTCTCCGTGGCTCCTGTTGCCCCTGGCTCTTCTCTGCACAGCAGCTCTTTGTACCTAACACTCTGCTTTAGGCGTGGGCAGCTGCATTCGGTCCAGGTGTTCACCTCCCTGCAGCAGGCACAATTTGAGAGCCAAGCAATGCCTGGCACTTCCCAAGAAATAAAACCAGGGATTAGTTGCATCCAAACAGGATTAAAAAGTCTGTCTAGTCCTGCATTACTGGGGAGCAAATGGCACAAAATTTGACCTTAAGCCTTAATTATTAAAATGTTACAGTTTTCCCTTCATAATGGAGACAGGAAATTCAACTGCAATTCTCAGAAATGCTAAATGTTATCAAAGACATTCCAAATCATTCTAGGAATAGAACACTTCAACTCCTCTGCCTGGATTAGAAAGGGTTCAAAGGGTAATGCATACAAACTTACACATGCACTTAATCAAAATCCACTACTTCCAGCAGTCCTGCTTATCAGGGAATGAGGAAATTGCCTCTGTGTGTTTCACAAACACATCAGAAAAAAAATAAAAAAAATAAATCAGCTCAATTGGCACTTGTAACAATAGTGTTTATCCCTTTTGAACCATTTTGTAACCACTAGTTAAAGCCCTATTATAACCAGAATTAAATCAGCAGGAATAATATCATGCAACAGGAAAACAGCAGAAATACAAACTTACTTTCCAGTTCATATGAAAAAATGTTCACTTTATTTTATGTTTTAATATTAATTCAATTGACATTCATCATTCTAAGGACAGCATTCAGAGTAAATTTTCAGATGTCTATTGTGTTCTTCCATAAAACCTGTAGCTAAGCTATGGTGGAAACATTTCCTGGCTAATGTATCAAGTTTGACTCTAAGTACAATAACACTGATGGATAACACTGATGACAATAACACTAAAATTAATATTTTGATTGTTTTTTTCATTTGGGAAAGCTTCAGAAGAACTGTATCAACTGTTTAATAATTTCTTATAAAAACATCTGTACAGACATATTTTTGTATATAATTTTTTTTTTTAATGTTTCTTTTTCTTAACTTTTACTGGTACCTAAAATCCGAATTCATCAAAATTAGAAAGATTTTTATATGGGCTGCTGCAGAGATATACTTACATGAAAAAGCAGTGGTAAAAGGATTGGGACAAGACTTTTTTGAATTTTTATACATAAAATTAATTTCATCAGTAGAATCAAAGATAATCAGAAAAAAAATTCTGTGAATTCAGCAAATGTTAAATGCTATATGTGCTCAATGTTTCATTTTTTTAATGCTCTTAATATACATGTTTAATCATCAGAATTGAAAATTTTATACTAAAGGATTTGCCAGGTGCCATGAAATAAATCAATAGTAGTGATAATCTTGTTCTCTCTTTATTGTTTTTTTGTGTGAAGAGATCCTCAGATGTCGCAGAATGTCACTTATTGTAAAATCCACACCGTCACCAATGTTGCGGGGAACCTCATTTAAGAGAAACCTCATTTAAGAGAAACCTCACTGAAGAGAAACCTCACTGAAGAGAAACCTCACTGAAGAGAAACCTCATTTAAGAGAAAGGACTGTAACTCTTCCGCAACGACGAGGGGAAAAAAGCAGTCAATGACCAATATGATCAATAACAAGCTTCAATCCGTTTATTTTTCAGGTTCACAGCCTTAGGTACATTTTTGCAGCACCTAGCAATATTACATGTCATAAAATCATTGGTTAGTAAGACTACTTGTCATTCTATTATTGGTTAGTTGTACAGTCACATCAACCTGTTCCCACCCGCTCGTGGTCCCTACAATCTGGTTTTTTCTATTCTCTTGACTACAATCCCTCTTTCATAGGCCTCGGTACTTTCCAGACCACCAAGGACATCGTCCTTGCAGTTATCTTCAAAATTCTGCCTTCTGCTCGCACAATGCCCTTTCTGTGCTCTGCAGGGGCAAAATCTGCAGAGACACAGACTCTAGCATTCCATGGCTGCCTTGCTCTACGAGCCATTTCTCCACACTCAGACTCTAGGAGTAATCATATTTTATCTCTGCACAATACAACACAATTTTAAATTCCTTACTAGCCAGATGGATAGATGTGCTGTTATTGCTTGTTTGTGACTGATGAAATTTAGAAAAAATATATTTTGAAGTTTTGTGATATCACAAATTTTGTCAAACAGTAATGTAATGAATCAAATTTAAGAACTTTAGTGTTTCAGACAAGTGAAGAAACAGAAAAATTTGTCAGAGAAGAAAATATGAAATTGTGGTTTAGCTGAGCATCATCTTCCTATCTTAAAATCTCAATTATTAAATGTATTCAAGAGTTTCTACCAGTAATGCATTGACAAATATAACTGGAGACAGACTGAATAACATTTACCAATAATGTACTTTCTAACATTTTTCCTCCTTTCCAAGTAGTTCAATGTCTCTTAAAGTGATTATATAGTTAAGTGATACTTATCAAGAAACATAAAAATTAATCAGATGTCAAACAAGTTATTCTGTGCTGATATATTTTACTATTGAGACTGCTCCAGTCGTGAGTTTGTCATGGAGTATTTGCCATTCCTTACATCCTACAAGCACAGCGCAGTATAACTCCTTTCTCTCATGCAGTTGTCCACAGGCATTCTCACACACAGACATACACATACCATGACTTCTTTTCCCTTATATAAGTACATTTAAGTATTAAGAAATAGAAAAAGCATTCAACATTTCTCAGCATATGGTACTTCATGGTGGGAGTTACTTAATAACAGAAGAAAATACTCCAAAAAAGTCATTTTAGCATTGCAGTAAAAAATGTTGAAACACTAAAATAAGGTCTTAAAAAATTGTTGCCTTGCTGGAGCCAGGACATCTGGTCTTCTTCTCCTAATAATTTTACAGCAAAGAATCATAAAGAACAAACTGTGCAACTGCATCATGCTTCCTTTCAACCTATTGGTTCCGAAATAAATTGATTTGACATGCAACACACCCCTGTGACCATGCATCAATTTAAACACTTCCTCCTTGCCACAGAGGAAATGCTTAAATATGAGATCAGTCACCAGAGTTACAGAAAAACTATCCCCAGTCTTGAATCAAAACATAGCTTACTTGCTGAAGAACATCCTTAAAACTGGCTACTTCCTACTAAATATTAAATACTTTAAACCAGATTAAAAGAAAGATAAACCAACCCACAGCCATTCATCCCTTATACCAGATGCCATTTGCCACGTGGCGTAGGACACACACCCAGGGAGTGCTACATCCAAGAGGCAGCACGAGCCTTTCCCAGGCAGCACCTCTCCACAGCAGGAGGAAGGACTTCATCAGCCTTGGCAGTGCAGAGAAGCTTTCTCTTTACAGAAAGGGAAAAAAAAAATGTTAAAAATCTTTCCCATTTCTTTATTCATGTGCCTGTGAACTGCCTAAGTCTTTCTTAAAGGAAACTCATCTCACACTCTCACCTGTCACCAGTGCACGGAGCAACAGCATAACCCAACCCTTTTGGTGTTGGAGTCCTTTTGTTGCTGCTGCTCCTTTTCATAGAAACCCTTAAACATTCCTTAGACTAGGAAAAGTCTGAATGGTTGAACGCCAAAGCCTCTTTCCCTAAACAGACTAGGCTTTAGTTCTGGCTGCTGTCAGTGGCAGTCAATTCTCTTGTGACGAGTGTGACACCAGCTGTGTAGTCTGAAACTTTTCCGTGCAGGTGCCAGAGCCTTGTGGGGCCTTCATGAACATGAGGAATAGGTCACATATTGGATGTGAGTGTCTCATGCAGACAGTGAGCGTCTAACAAACAGCCAAGGAGAAAGAATTCCCTTCTCGCTGTCTTTGGTGAGAAGACTCACACCTGAGCTGCTCCCTGCTTTGGGTCTTTTATTTTCCCTATTTAGACATTAATCTTACCTGTGCTTTGCATTACAAACCTCAGCTGGTAATTCCATATTGCAAATTTGCAAAGTCTGTTCCACAGTAAGAGCATGAAAGTTAAATATATGTATTGCTGAATCAATGTTTTAAACCTGAATCTAACTCCTCTCTCATTTCTGTTTTATGTAGCTAAATATTGGTAGAAGAAGTCTGTCAATTGTATTGCTTTTTTACTTAGTCTCTTTTTTTTTGAAAGAGTGTTTGAGTAAGGCATTTCACTTCAGAAAGGGATTCAGCGAGACCCTTAAAGCACAGAACAGCTGGAAGACCCAACTGGGCATTGCATGTGTTCCATTAGTTTAAATTAGATTTAAAGCATTTTAAATTCATATTCTGAATAAAAATATACCAATTTTATAGATAACCTTTATTTGTGATTCTAAATGTATTTAGAGATTTACAGGCTTTATTAAGAATTGTTTAGAAAGCATGTTTCATACCACTAACATTTTGCGTGTTTTGTTAACTTCTGGCCATACTGGTTCTAATCGGATTTGGTATTTGGTACAATTTCCTTACCCAAGGGTAAATGTGTATTTCACCTTTTTCCACTGGAATATTTTCACCTCACCAATTTGGATGCCTAGCAAAAATCACGCGCTAATTTCTACAAGGAGAGTCACAAAGATGAGGGGATCTGAAAAGAAAATTAGAAACATGATGAATGGCCAGATCATATCACTGCAGGGAAGAGCTTGAGTCACCTCCCTGGAGGCCTTTGAAAGATGTGTAGATGCACTTAGGGGCATGGCTCAGTGGTGAACTTGTCAGCACTTGGTTATTGGTCAGACTTAATGTTCTTAAAGGTTTTTTCCAAAAATTCTATGATATTTTGTTCCTTAATTAATAGCAAGCATTAATTTTGTTCTTTCACTCATATACTTTTTCTCCATATTTTATTAAAAGAAAGTATTGTGAATACCTCTGTGTTCAGGAAAGTTGAGGTGAACCTCAAGTAGCTGACAAAGTTTTGCACTCATAATTCATATATATAACTCATAATTCATACTGCATACTGTGATGATATAGATATATTGAATGAATGTGCACTAAAAAAAGAAACTGGATTATTAATTAAAATCATGTTTAGATGCTATAGAAAGATCTTATTTGAAGTAAATTTTACTTTAATTATTTTTTTCCTTCCTTTATCTTGATCCTTTCAAGTAACTTTTGGAGTTTTGCAATTCACTTCAGTGACAAAAAGTTGTGTCCTTCTGGGCAAGGTCATATCCAAAACCCAACCCAAAGGATTGCAGTAGGTCATTGCATGGGAAAGGACCAGTGTCCCTGTTAAAAAAAAAAAAAATAAAGTGAAGGTATTTTGTAATGATAGAATTACCAATCACAGCCCAAATACTTTCCCACTTCCTGTCAGTCCTTTGATCCTTTCTTCCTCTACTTTCAAGCAAGAGAGGAAATCTCTTTGCTATTCATCCCAGTCCTCTCCAACACTCTCCAGCCTTTTAGCTAGCTTAATTTTCCTGAGTTTGTACAAAAGAAATTTATGTTTTGTCAGATAAAGGTGTCTGTGTTGTTATTTCCATGGACTATGAACTATCCTGAACAGAGATTGACTGTGCACATGTTTTTGCAGAGAAATTGCTCTAATGTGGTTTAGTCTCATGGGCATAAATTCTTTGAAAAGTGCTGAACATTCTCCATAACTTTGACCTCTTCAGAATATACCAAAGAGATTTACATTTTACAGTTATAGGTGCCTTATAGCCATGTGTCCTACAGTAAAAAGGAGCATCTGGGAAGGCAAATTATGGTAATTCTGCAGTATCATTTACAGTACAACCTAGAACTCGCAGAGTGTTTCTAAGCTTGGTTTGGATTTTAACCTCAAAATAAACAGTGTTTTCAGCACATAAACTTTCCTTCTCAAACACATTTCAGACTTTTGATTAGTCAGCAACTTAGAACACGAATGAAAGACTGAAGCAGCAACCTGTTGTGTTAAAATAGAATGAGCATAAAGAATTCCTGCAGGTAATTGGGAGTGCACTGCTATTTTTCCACTGCTTGATTGCACTGTAAAATTTTATTACAGCTCATGAGATAACCCAAACCTGTGTCTAATCACAAAGTGAAGTGAGGATTGTAGTTTCTCTGCAACCTTAAAGAGTCACTCCAGCTCTCTTTCTAGCTCTAGTGCTTTGCAAAATTTCTGGCTACAGCATTAATTCCACCTTCATGTACAAGAGACAGCTCTTGCTTTAATTCACACCCCCTTGCATGTTCCTGGCTGTTGGAGCAAGACCTCACTGGGGTAAAATAATTCCTTTTCCCAGCTCTCATAGAAAGCTGTTTGCAGTCTTGACATGTGGGTCAGAATAAGAGTTTCCTGGTGGTCAGGGGCAAGCAGAAATCACCCACTTATCGATCATCTCATTCAGCATGAGGACTGCATGGTTACTGCAGAAAGGTTACGGCTCCAGCTTAGGGGCTTCTGCATATGAGGAGCTCCACTGGTTCCTTGAATCTGTCCCTGAATTTTTTTCTCTGAGAACCCAAGATTTCCCCCTGGGTTTTTTCTAAGGAATCTCTGATGTCATTTGGAAGGAATACACCCTTTGAAATTGCTGCCCCACCTAAACTTTCTTATTCCACACAAAACCGGCCAGTTGTGCTCCCAGAGTGAAGTTTGGAAGCAGGGCCAGCATTGTTCCAAAAATACAGCAACACGGAGTTTTAACAAAAAACTTTGTCTTTCATGCTGGGCATATTAATGGAAGTACATTGTCATTCCAGGCAGCTTCTGAGCACTTCTGAGAAATTGTTTAAAAGACTTCATGAATGACTGACTGGGAGTTCCCAGATTTCTAGTTGGCCATCAAGCCCTTGTAAAGCGGCCTGACAAAACTGACTTAGATTTGCACTGTGACTCTCGTGAGGCAAATCATTCAGTTTCCATTAAACCTTTAAAAGTTGACTTCAAAGAGGTACACTGTGGTTGGATCTAAATTTTAATGCACCTCATGACACATTGCAACAAATCAAAAGCTGACAGATGGAGTAAGCAAAATTAGACTTCACAGGTATTCATAACGTTAAGCAATAAATACTACAGCAGTGCCAGATTACTTCTCTCACTATACGGTATTTAGGATCCTGCAAACATTTTATGAGTATTAAACATATACAAACACAAGAACAAGCAGAGATTATCAGAGGCAGCTGGCACAGTTGAGGTTCAGAAAACCCAGGTGTGGGCCCTCGACGGGAGTCAAGCAGACTGCCTTGAATGCTGGATTACAGCTATTCTCGCGCTGTGGAAAGATTCCTCAGCTACCCAGCTGCTCCACAGTACAGTTACATTTCATGGCTCCCAATTATGTGTTTGGAGATGAATGATACTGTGACTAATTTGGTGGCATAATATATAACATCTTAAAATGAATACACTCCCTAGACTGTTTTTATAGTGTCAGTGACTTGGGCCAGACCGGATAGAATGTATCCCAAATGGTGTTTTGGCAAGGAGACTGTCATTTCCAGATGGATCATTTATACCATTTTAATTTTTCTAACTAAATTACATTCCTGCTAAATGAATATGCTGTGGGTATTTACAACTGTAGGGATCAATAGAATATTTAACAGAGATATTTTGGAAAGCTACCTCAGAATATCCATCAGGCTTAAATTGCACAGAACTATAGAAAAGGGAAAACCTTTTCTCTGTCTTTATATGTATAAATACATAATCCAAAAGTAAAAGGTGGAAGTTGTCATGAGACATAGAAATCCATAAAAATATTTTAAAATTGCATATGAAATCAAGTGTACTTTGACTTCAAAAAGTATATAGCATATCCAAAATTGTGTATCTTAATAGTAATTTAAAATATTGTTAATAACATTAATTTCATATGGCAAGTTTTAGTTTCTGTAATCTCATGTTTTTCCTGAATTGTAACAGGTCTCAACATTCTTCATTTTTGTGGTGCCTAGAGAAAATTATAATGTACAGGGTGATTTTGTTGCCATTAACTAAAATCTCCTAGGCAATCATTCCTCGTAAATGGCAGGTGTGAAGGGTGACAAGAAGATTATTTGCTCTCTTAGTTATAAATATTCACTGACCCTCTGTGTCTGCTTCCAAAGGGAAATAAAACTTTTACAATTTTTATTTTACTGCAATAAACTGTGTGATTTCACTGCATGCACCAAATATTTATTAAGGTTAGCCATTGTGACTTTATCCAGGCAGCTATGAGCCAACAGTGAGCAGAGGCACCTGTAAGCTAAGCAACTCAGTGTATAATCTTTTGTCTTTTTTCGTCATACTTCAGACCCTTGGGTTGTTTCAGTACAGACTAAGGTATTCTGTATGTGGGGTGCATTTTTACTGAAACATGTCGAAGCAGAATACACAATGCTAATTTAATGCATTTATTTTTGATTGATTGGGGAAGAAACTGTAGAGCCCTTGAGTAGAAATGCCTGGTATTTGGTTGATTGCTTCTCACATTTCCATTAGAGTGACTGTTCAAAATGAGTCACATAACTCACTTGTTTACCCTCATTCTTGTCACAGGTAGACAAACACATCTCTGCTGCTGGCATTAAAATGCCATCACATCCAGATTATGTGTGGTGTCTGACAGCCTCTCCAGTAACCTCTTAATGCTGAGAACAGGGCCAAACTGCTACACTTCATGAGAGAGAGAGTAAAATGGTTTTGTCCCTTCAGGGCTAGTCTAGCACAAACTTGAGTCACAGATAAAACAGATTTCAAAAGAATTGAGGTGTAAAGCAGTGACACAGGTCTCTAGGCCTGTGTTTTAGTGGACCTGCCCAGCTGGGAAAGCACTTGCCTATCAGACAGGCCTGATTCTTAGTTTGTGCTGTTCTAATTTTGATGGCAAAATTAGCAGAAACAGTTTTGTGGGGGAAGAAATTTCTTTCATTAAACCAAAAATTATGGATAATTGTTTTAATATATAGAAATTATTATTCTTTGGGCTTGAAACAGAGAAACAAGCAATAAATTGTGCTCATTTGAAGGCTGCTCTTCTCTCTTCACAATGGCAGCAGCAACAGGCATTCTTGAACCTAGTTCTGACTAGTAACACTCAAGGAGGCAGCTTAGAAAAAAAGGTCATAATGATCCACAAGCCCTTTCACATTTAAGATGTTACTGAGTTTGGAGTAAAAAAAGCCATGTGATGAGTTTTGGTCTAGCACTGAACAAAACAATGATTTAAATAATGCACCTTCAGATCAAATGGACTTCAACAAATATATTGATATGAAACAAAGTGAATTTTTCTCCAGTTTTTCATAAGCATACTAAGTAAACTAAAACACCACTTTAGGTCAATCAAAGCACACTATTTTTTTTTTCCATTTAATCTAAATTAAGCTTTGAAACACAACCTTTTTTTTAGCTGAAAAGTAAAGCTTGTTATTTATTTTTTTCTGAAGAATTTGGGGAATGTTCTTTTAATGCAAAATACAACAAAACAAGTTTCAACCGGAAAAATTGCTTCAGTAGAAACATTCCTGCTACAGGACATGTAGGTAGTACATACCGTGACTGAGACTAGTAAATTTTTAATGCTAAATCATCAAGTAAAGATACAGATTCTTGGGACTAGCTTAGAAAACTCAATTTTTGTGCAAATAAAGGGAATCAAAACTGTCATGAGTGGTTTTGCATGTGCTTTCTAATTTTACAGTAACAGAGTTAACTAAATAAATGTCAAAGCTCTTCCATCTGATTTCAAACTTTGACAAGTCTTGACTTATATGTAAGGATAGAATCACTTGCACCAGACAGTGTATTGTAATCATTTATCTCATTCCCAATTTCATACCTTTCCTTATAATTTTGATCTGTTTTTACTGAACTGTTTCTGTTAATTATCTTTCCATAATGCTTCCCTTGTTTTGGAGCATTCCGGTTTAAATATTCTTTTTTTATAAACACCAAGGGATACACTTCAAACATATTGGTGTCCAGGGAATATCCCACACAGTCCATCACCTACCAGATCATTTTCCCTCCAGGTCATGAACTTTAGTCTCTGCCTTGAAGACTCGGCTCTTTCTCCAGGAGCCTGAGATACCTTCTTGCTTTGAAGGACCTTTCCAGAATGTCGTTGGCCTCACTTTCACTCTGCTCCCAATCTCTGTGTGTTGCTGCTATTCAAAAGTACCTTAAATTTTAAGATGGGAAATTCTTAATGGAAAATCAAAAAGAAATATATTCTCAGAACTAAGCTTGTGCTATGAAAGGCTTCACTTTAAATCAATATTTATTTTGAAATATTTTTTATTTGAATGTTACCAATTACGTATTCAAAGGGAGGAGAATGCATTTGTCCAAATAGCATGGTGAATTAAATTGTTAAAGAGATCCTATGAAAACATCTATATCTGTAAGTGTGTTCAAATGTGTGTTGTGTTTAATTATGCAGCTTCACATCTTCTTGAGGAAGGACACAAAGGGTCTTGAAATTTTGAATAATTTGCAAGTGCTGGCAACAGTGGCACTAATACTCAATGGCAAAATTGTTAATGCATGTAATTATTTTATAATCTATGATTTTGCAGTTTAGTCTCTTACTAAAGAAGATTGAACACATTGATGTCACATACTCTGAACAGCTCATTAAGACCAAACATCAATTTAGGAAAAGTTTTCATTTCTATTAAATTCAGAAGGCTCTGAGCTGAGCAGTAACTGCTGTCTTAAACTCCAGTGACTCCGGGCACGGAACAACAGCCAGAGGCAAAGCCTGCTCAAGGCTTTTTGCAAGGAGGGCAGGTAAAACTGAATCTTATTGTCTCAAGGATATAGATAAAATTAGCCAGCCCTTGGGAGACAAATTTCCTGCATTTGTGTTCACAAGGGGATGAATGGCTTATTTTCACAGCAGAAACTGCCTTTTCTGCTTTGCCCTACCAATGGCCATGTCATTGCAGAAGTGCCCAACCATAAGGGGGGGGAACAAAAAGTGTTCTCCAGAATCTGGCACAGGCAAAGCAACATGGGGCAGTTCCTAAAGGGCTTTATCTTCCATTTTCACCCAACTGTAAAGCTTAAGATTTTGTAAAGTGTTGAATGATGTAAAAAGAAAGAGAAGCCAAAAAGAGTAAGAGATACATATGGTGGTGCTATTTGTCATTCTGCTCATGGGCTGTAGAAGACAGAATCGATTGAAAAACCAGTAATTGTTTTGGCAGCAATCTCAAACGGAGAGAAAATTTTACCTGTGAGGTTGCACACTTGCAAAAATGCGCTTCAGTCTGTGTTTGGGTGGAGCAGTGAGAGAGAACATAGGTGAACAAGCCTTCGCTTTTACTGTTTTACATTGGTTTTGAAATCTGATGTAGAGAGGAGTTAGAGGGGTCTGTTCTTTGGTCCACAATAGTTAAGAGAGAGAATAAAGGTGAAACCCCCCTTGAGTCAAATCCCCTCCTTTAGGGTTAGTTCTCAATTGCTCCATATTGTAATATTACTCATCTATTTTGTATTCTATTTCTTTGTATGTGTTCATATTGAAGTGATCCCTATTCTGTTAATTAGTTCTTCATCACTGAACACATTTTCTCTGGAGAGATGTATTTATACTTGCTTATATGAAACAATTTTTATTCATTTGCACTTTTTATAATGTTTAAAAATTTGTCCCTAAGTATTTTTTTTGAAAATTATTCACCAAATATATCTGTGTCACACTGCTCAACTCTCCAGTTTCACTCCTCACTTCTTTCAACTGTTTAGAGTTAATAGAAGTTATATTTATACTTTACATCATGCACCTCACCTTTCCCACAATGGGATAAAATGCAGTTTTACAAATCCACAAGTGCCAACTTGGCTAGCACCCAAAGGTGCAATCCAGTCAGTCCTTTACAGTCTTTTCTTCATTGCTTCATTCAGATTCTTAAAGGGAGCACCATCTCTTTACACCAGACTACCTAAGGATAAAATCATCCACTGACAGAGGCTTAGAATAAACATTTCATGACTGAAATCCATTCGTCTATAAACAGAGATGACATGGTTGACATTTGCTGGAAAAAGAAGCAGAGATTATCTTTTCATAGTGGCAGGAGGCTGAAAAAGGGTTGGAACAATGAGTTGGGTTCTCTTCTCCCCAGAAAATTTTCTCCCTCCCACTAAGGTGTGGTAATCATGATCTTTATGTTTAAAAGTAACTAATGAACGGCCATTATAATTTAGACTGCATGCAAAAAAAGCTAAAGAAGTCATGCAATTAGATACACTTTCATGAGGAAATGAGAGTCCTCCACTACCTTCATCTGGAAGGACAGAAATTTTAAAGATAATCTTTGCCTTTAACAGGATCAAATTTATTGACTTTACGAGTTCAGAGTTGGCAGCACTTATAAATAACTTCACAGACCCTGTGTTTTTCTTGGGGAATCAAACCTTCCACATACCTGAGGTGTAAGTTGCATTCAGTAATGTAAATCCTTTAAATCCTTTTCTTTATTCTTTTTTCTTTTTTTTTTTTTTTAATTATTTATATGTCTCTGTGGGTCTTTTTAAAATAAATAAATAACTATATTTCATGGAAATATTGTAATAGAAAAAGTGTATTTCAGGAAATCAAATGTGGAATTAAAAAAACAAAGCCTGACTAAAAGCTTGAAATTTCCAAGTTAAGCTGGAGGAAAAACTAGTCAGAAGAGGCAGGGAATGAAGAAGACCAAAAGAGAACATGCACAAACGACCCTTTAAGTGTGGAATAACAGCTCCACTTGTAGTGGATTAGAAGACCCAATTCTAATACTGCTCAAGTAAGGGAATGTAAGTGCTCGTGAGGCACACAAGTACTATGATCCACAGTGGTTTAGGGTTATCACTTCTATTATCAGTTTCAAGGACATGGATAATATAGATGAACAACACCTAAAATAAAAATGTAACACACTCCACCATAGCGTTCCTTTTCTGTGAGAGATCTTTACTTATTTAGTCTGAGAAATCCTGTTTTTCTGAGGAAAAAAAACTATCCTGAGAGTTAACTAGTGTATTTATTTTCCACATTGAAATCCCATCTATAAATCACTCTTTTTTTCCTGTGAATATGGCAGAATTCCAAAGAATTTTCCAAGCATGTGTTTTGCTTTGCTCCTGTGACATCCACTGTCTGGCTACAGATGCAGACAATCAGTTCTGGTTCCAGTCTCTCCAAACTCCCTCAATAACAGAATTCCCCTGGGAGCTTGCTCACAGAAAAGCCTGGGTCCGACATGCTCCTCCTCACCTCCGTGTGTTAACCCCAAGGCTGAACTTAAACCAGGCACCACAGGAAGCCTTGCCTGTAGGAGGCTTTACAACAGCAGAGCTTCCCGGTACAAAAAGGAAAATCCTGTGGAACATCCAGCTGTTCTATGCTCAAAATACAACACATAATAAACAAACATGTGCTAAAAGTGAGCAAACTGAACTCAGAGAACTGGAGGAGTCAACACAATATTTTCTAGAAGTAATAATAACATACTGTAGTTCTCGTTGTTATGCTTCATTATTCTACGCGTCTTTTTGGTTTTGTCACTGACCAAAAAAGTAAATTAAATGCTAAGTTTCATGCTATAATTAGTCTGCTTCCTTCTACTCCAATTTGTCAGCAGTAATCCTCATGTGTGACAGGCAGATGGAAATCTTTTTGGGATTTTATTCTTCCCTAATTCTTCAAGCAGACAACTGTGTGTCTTCACACTGTTCCTCGTCTATTTTGTCCAGCTCCTTCTTTCCTCATTCCAAAGCCAAAGAAAATTCAGTGTTCCAACAGGAGAAAACACATTCAGTTCACTCATGTCAATCTCTCCAATTTGTTTGTATTTGCTTTGCAGAAAACTGAAGCATAGAAACCAAACCTGTATAAGCCAATGTCTGCCAGCAGACAGCAGCTGTCAGCAAACCAAAGCCAATCACTTTTCATTGAGTCTGAAGGAACTTGCGCTTTTGTTCCCTCTTCTTCCTGCCAAAGATTACACAAAACAAAATCTTCTTCTCCAAAAAGCAAACAATCAGATTGGCATTTCAGAAGCGATTGGCGCTTTGTCATCATCTTCTTTGCTCATATAAAAGCAGATTTTACATTCTGTCGTTTCTGAGGCTGGCCCATACACTGCAACACTGTCACACAAAAAGCCACAAGCGGATCACTGTGAGGTCTGCTCTGGGTTATCTCCCTGCTCAGCGGCTGCAAGTGGTCACACGTTTGGATGAACCAGTGCTGCAAGCCTGGCTAGATGCTGGTGTAGAAGCTCTGAAGCCGTGCTGCTGAGCCCAGGCCAGCAGACCCTGCTAGGGTGAACAGAGGGTTCATAGTGGCTCATATCCATGTGGATGCAGGTCTGGGGATTCAGGGTTTGAGCTGAAACACAGGTGGGATCACACAGGCTGCACCTATCCTGGTGAACAGGAAACATCTCTGTTGTTTGCTTTTCTGTTGTTCATGGGATTTGTGGAAGCAGGTAGAGAGGTCAGGCAGACAGGCTTCAAGACGGCGAAGAAGAAAGATTTATCTACAAGAAGTTCTTTTTATACACAGTAATAAACAAGTATCTATTGGTCAAAGACAATCCACCCCCAAAGACCTATTGGTTATGGCTTGTACACCTCTAACACAAAACACAGAGATTAAGAAAGTACAAGAAGTACAGTTTATCTGTATTCTCCATGAGAGAGAAAGGAAAATTCTAAAACAGTGCAACTACACATCTCTAGCACTCACGTATATCATGCCATTTATGCTTTTCATAATTTAATTATATTAGACTCTGGTGGCCCCAGTTAAACTCACAGTTCTGTGCTGGGTGCTACAGAACACGCAATTCAGAGAGCGACTGATGGGTACACTGAGACTGAGGAGTAAAGCCTGTCCTCCATCTAAGCTGTCCATAAAGGATAAATAGTTTTTTGGAAGGGAGAGCTGCNTAGTTTTTTGGGAGGGAAAAACGCCACAAAGAAAAAAAAAAAAAAAAAAAAGAAAAGAAAGAAAGAAAGAAACAAACTCCCCCCCCCAAAACAAACAAACAAAAAAAACATATATCACTGTCCCAAATATGTGAGGTAGTACTAGAGTTTCAGCTATCTGGTGAGCAGGGCTTGACTGAATATAATTTTAATTAGAAGCCTGCATGTGTAAGAAACACCACAAAATAAAACACAACAGAGCAGAAAGATAGCACACAGCTGATCAAAAAAACTGAAGCTCTCACTTACTAGGAAACATAAAGCACATTGAAATGGAAGGGACTTAAAGCAAAGAAGCTCTGTGCTATTGTTTGATTCCTGTTGCATTCAGAGAATCAGGACTGCTTGTTTGCTCTCAGTGAATAGATATGATTCCTCCTAAGATGCCTGAGACATAATCAGCTGCTTCCTTCAGTTGGAAGCAATGCAAGGAGCCCTGAAACTGAGCTGCTCAGGTCAAAAAACCTGAGTGCATATGAGGCAGAACTTGTCCTGATAGAGTTAATGTTGAAGTGGCAATAGAGCCATTATGAGGGCTGCTGTCTCATGTGCTCTTTTTGTCAAGTTGTACTTATGACTTCAGTCTTTTTGCCTTCTTACTTTTCACTCAAACCTTCAATGCCAGAGGTGTATTTGGAATCAGGCTGGATTAAACCTACATTATGAGAGAAGGCATGTGTATTCTGACCTTTCTTGATAATATATACTTAAGGCTCATAATGGCATACAGCTATTAGAGGCTGAAATTCATTTTTATGAGTTTACCACTTTATCATTTGTGGAGCAGTTTGATCCCATGACAGAGGCCATCCTCACCGTACAATTACACTATACTGCTGTCATCTTAAAGGTCCTTATTTCTGTTGTCAGACCTTCTGGACAACCAGACTGTATGTGCAGCTTTCCGTGTCTGCAGCTTCCTAAGAACAAATGTCTATGGAAAAATCTAATGCATCTCTTTGCTTGTGAGATGCTTTTGCCCTAGCATTTGTCTAACACAGGGAAAAGGCAGAAAAGAGAGATGGGTCTGCAGGAGCACTTATTTCCTGGGAATGTTATTAAAAGCTACCTTTTTCTGCATGTGTGTTCCTGATAAGTAGGAAACAAAGGATAATGGGTGCATGAGGAAATAGCAGTTTCTGACTCAAGCAAATTTTACATCAAATATTCAAGCACAGAGACATTGCATATGATGAGACATATTACCCTGGTTTTGCATTTGGAGTGTATTTCTATATGTCTGCATTTATTTTTTGTGGCTGAAGAGTAGATGCACACAAAGAACTTAATATATCTTATATTTACATTAATATTATTTTCTGATATTTCTGATATTTTTTGTTATGTCTAATAATGAATTAATTCTATAGCAACATAACAATGATAGTTTAACAACCTTAGTTTAATGTTGATTCAAGAAAAACATGGTGGGAATCTTAAGTTTCTTATTCCACCTCACTGCGCCATTGAAGTAGAATTTTACCATCATTTCATAAGGCTTGTATAAAACATTATCCCTTAACTGTTTTCTAGTAAACTACTTAGGAGTAAGTGACTGCAAAACAAGTTTTGACCATTCTACAGAAAGCAACATCTGAAAAACAAGCACAAATGTTAAGTGTTTGACTGTTGGAGCTGGAAATCCATTTGTTAATGATGAATTGAGCCTAAACATCAAGAAACTGTCTTGATAGTGTTTTACACAAAATCATACTGTGGCCTCTCTTGCAGTACAGTATTACATAATTCCTTTAAGGTTTTCTGGGAATAAAAACTTGTACGTATGATCTAGTGGTAGCCTTAAAACTTTCCTGGGAAATTGTGTTCTTTATACATTAACTAATTCATAGATGAAAAAGGCAGACTCTGTAACATTATTGTGTTCAAAGCATAATGCTCTATGTGATTTTTTATTTTTTTGAACTCTCAACACAGTCAATTTTCCAGCAGTCAAAGTCTAATAAAGAGGGGAAAAGTACTTATCCTTACTGGTCAGAATCGTCTCTTTGGATGAGCTTGCTTCCCTGCTGCTGCTTTGGCTGTGATTTCCTATATTGATGTCCTGCTCTCGAAGGACATGGTGCTGTGCCCCAATTGCTCCTCAGTGACCATTTCAGTGAACATGATATCTGCACAATTGCCTCTGACCTAAATTCAATTTCTTTCTCTAATCTCTTATTTCTCTTTAATAATGTCTGTTCAAAGAAAAAAAATGCTGGGAGGTAGAAGACAAACCCTTCCTCTTCATTGCTTCCCTGACCCTTCTTTCTCCAAAATAGAATAGAATGAAAGAAATTTTCTTTTTTCTTTCCTTTTTTTTTATCTTTTCTTTTCTCTCTTCTCTTCTCTTCTCTTCTCTTCTCTTCTCTTCTCTTCTCTTCTCTTCTCTTCTCTTCTCTTCTC